>CM055061.1:8685355-8731205 GCA_029204045.2 Tillandsia leiboldiana
TCGTGCTTGGGAGCAGAGAGTGGTCTGGTAGATGTAGAGTGTTCTTCTGTAGCGGAGCCGTTGGTAGACCGGCGGTACCGAGTGTTGTATTGTATTTTGTTTATATCGTCGCCGCTGTGTATGGCAGCGGTAGACAGTGTCTAGCAGGACCTTAAACCCAGAACCTTTTTGGACACTCATATGATTTTTATCAACCAAATGGTTTCTTCCAAGCATCGTAGGGCCGCCGGAGTCGGTTCATGTTTGATTGGACGAAGGCATTAGCCCTTCGAGGCTTGGATATAAAACTTGGTTTCAACTGTTTTCCTAAAAAGAACTAAAAATCATTAAATATGGATTTCTTACAGATCAAAGGGCTTCAGTAAGAAATGTCACCTTTTCCTATAAATTAACCACCCGAGATGATTCGAGTGGTCTGGGTTCTAAGGTCTGCCTTCTTCTTGGGACGAGAACAACGAGAGGCTATGCCTAAAGCCTGTTCTTGTTTGATTTGGATTGTAGGTTCTAGTCTTTCGGGGTTTCCGGACCCTTCCTCGTGTCAGTGGTTGCAATGTTGGCCTGTAGAGGCAGTTGTTCGCAGTGGATGCGACTTTGTGCTATGAGTTGGTAGAGTGTGATCTAGAGGTTGTTTCTCTGATTTAGTGGTGGAGATGGTTCTCCCACTTAGCTTTGAGGATCTTGGGGTTCTGGCAGATCGAGTCGTGGAGGTTTCCCGACTCAGCCATGGTCGTGCTTTATCAGATTGAGTCGTTGAGGGTTCTCCGACTTAGCTGTTTGAGTCGAGGTTCTTTTTCCGACTGAGTTGGGTTTGAGCTTGGAGTTACCGATCTGTTTGATCGTGGATCATAGCCTGCATGAGCCACATTTGGCTTGACAGAGATACTTTTCAGAGATACTTTACAGAGATACTTGAGATGTGTTACTTTTTACTCGAGCGGGTCGCTCCCCTCGAGGGCCACTCCGGAGTAGGCGAGGCCGGGTTGTGTACCGGCGTGAGATTGAGCTTTTTCTATCGCGACTTGTCGTTGCATTTGTCCCTCTGGCTGTGCTGGTGTTGGCAGTCATGGACGTCCTACGTAAGTCCGCTCCTCCGGGACGTAACGGCAGTAGGTTGGCGCAGGCTTGACTGGACCTGATGAGGCAGTCAGTTCAGATTGGGTGATCAGAGATGAGAGTTAGTTGTGGCATCATGTTTCTTTCTGTTCCACTCCTTGAGCATCTAGGTAGAGGCATAGTAGCTGTAGAGTTTACTTTTCCAGCTTTCCTTACAGCACTGCTTTTGTTACTTTATGCCTCTAGTGGACTTAGTGGGCAGACCGTCGGGCTTGTTGGCGGCACCCACTGAGAACTACTTGGGACGTAGTTCTCACACCCGTCGTGGTGTCTTTTCCCACAGGAACTTCTACTCTGGTTCCTGTTGTTCCTGTTGCTGATCCTTCTGACCGAGCGAGGGAGTCGCGAGCTAGTTCCCTACCGTCGTTGGAGTGTAGCGGTACCCCTTCAGAGGAGAGCTTCAGTAGATTAGTTATTTTATTTTCCTTCTTTGAGAGACTGTTGTAGTGAGGATTGTTATGTTTTGAGAGCCTGTACACTGATGTATTTATTGGAGATACCTCCCGGTTGAGTTCTGAGTTTGTATATGAGGATATTGTATGATTATCATTTTGGGAGACGGACATTGTTGTATTATTTTCCAGTTGTACAGTGATTGATTTAGTTATACAGCAGACTTTTTATTTTAGCTCTGATATCTGTTTAGCTGTAGTACTTCTCTTGCAGGTAGGACGCTTCGCCTATGCGGGTTTGGCATAGGTGGCGGATCTGTTGGCGAGCCGGGTCGCAGTTTCGACCCCGGGGCGTGACAGATTAGAGTGGTATCAGAGCCTAGGTTGTAGGTCATCGAGGACTTAGAAACCCTAGGCTTGTGGTTGGACATTAGGATGACTACGTGAGAGTCGTGACTTTTAGCGAGAGTCCTGATCGAGTTTTGTACCTCTCCCATGAGACGGGATGAGTGATTGGCATGTTTATGCTCCTAAGCGATTATGTTGGCTGCAGACAACATAATGCTGTGGAATTGATAACATGTCTTAGACTTTCGCTGGATTGGGTCGTATGGTTGTTGTGTCCTGATGTTTGTTATTGTGCAGTGGTCTACGATGCCCCTGTGGCGTCGTGTAGCGAAGAGGGCACATCCCGCATCTGATGAGTAACCCGAGCAGCGGGAGACAGAGCTATCAGAGCAGAGCGAGACCCAGGAGTTATGGATCCAGATGGCACAGATGTCGGAGGCTGTCTGATGCCAGGAAGAGGCCATGGAACGTTTGATGCGCTTGCTGGAGCAGAGAGCGCAGTTAATGGCAGTACCGCTTGAGTGTCCTCCAGTACTCTCTTCCTATGCAGTGGTATCTTCAGTTGTACCAGTGGCGCCGATGGAGCGAGCAGCCCCCTCCGTGCCGACGGGCAGTGCCGAGGCACCGAGGCAGGGTGGATAGTGGATAGTAGCTGAGCTTAGGGACATCATTGATCGATGGAGCCAGTCCCGGCAGTCTGAACCATTCCGATTCATAGGTTTGAGTTGGAGCCTTTGTAGGCAGAATTGGGGTTGGTGGTGATGGAGAGACTATCTGAGAGCCTCCCTGTGCTAGGGAGTTTATACAGTTGCTGAACTGCACACTCCAGGTTTCGAGGGACGAGGCGCATAGGATATGTTTGACTGGGAATGGTTTGCACCAGGATACCTTTCAGTTTAGTTGGTCCCTCCGTTTTGGATTATTGACGCTTCGATAGAGTAGGCGTGGTGTGTGGACCGTGGCGCTGCAGTTCCTTTGGATAGGGATCTGCCACCAGAGGCGAGTTCTGGATTTTGGTGCTTCGCGCCGAGTGATGGAGGACAGATCGGACGGCAGAGACATTTCTGATTTATTTTCCTGGATAACGGGTTCCCGTGATGCCAGAGATCGGGTGGACCCCGATGGTAGCATCAACCTCTTTATCAGAGTGGCGCAGCAGTAGCGTGGATTTGTTATCTGCGGAGGACTTTATTCGTCGCCTCAATGTGAGCAGAGACAGAGGACGTGCTCCCTTGTGGATAGTCCTGATTTTCAGGCAGATTGGGCGACAACCACTTGCTTTGAGCGGATGAATCTGTGCCGCCCGGTTGGAGGGCGCCACGGTAGTGGATCGAGTTGTCGCAGGTGTGATTTCATCACAGCAGTCGGAGTAGGAGCATGTTGCATTCCTGCATGGACTAGAGGCAGATTTGTTACCACATGCACTTGAGGTACAGGTTCCTGTTAGTGTTGTGTATGTGGGGGAGGCTTGTGGTCTATGTCCTATGCAGTTGAGGCCGCGAGATATACGGGTAGACTTATTGGTAATTATGGCAGTTCGGCGTTTCGACCTAGTGCTTGGGTTTTGGTTGGCACAGTGCCACAGGATGTTAGACTGCGGAAGGTGAGGACTTTGACCTTCTGCGAGGCAGACGAGAGGAGATTTGGTTGTTGAGGTCGTTAGAGCACACTGGTTATAGCGACAGTGTGAGAGGTGCTTACGGCGGCACCGGGACCCAAAGATATCTCTGTTGCCACGAGATTCCGGGTGTGATTTCACCTGAGCTGTTGATAATGCCGCCGGTTAGGGAGATAGAGATTGAGTTTGGCGTGGTTCGGGGAACCGCGCCACCCTCGACAGCACCTCATTGGATATTGCCAGTAGAGCTGTGAGAGCTGATGGCGCAGTTGCAGGATCTGATGGATCGAGGGGTCTGTTTGACCTAGTGCCACGCCGTTGATATACGGTGGTGATGCCACATCGTTGATACACGACTGTGAGGGCCCTTTTATGGGTCGAGTGTAGACAGGTCCAAGTATTATTCTGGACCTTTTGATGGAATTATACTCCGGCAGTTGTACGATTGATGCAGGTACAGATTTTGGAATCATACGGCTGAGTATTTCGCCAAGATGGTGTTCAGGACACGGTAGGGGCATTATGTTTTAGTAAGGCCAATTGGATTGATTAGCGCCCTGCCACTCTTTTGGTTTGAGGAATTGTGCTCCAGCTGTACTTGATTGCTTTGGTAACTAGATCCTCCAGGGATTTTATGATCTACTCCCAGAGCAGCTTGGAGCATGAGGAGCACTGGTGGATGTGTTACCATGCTGTGTGGATGAAACTGTATGCCAGGCTATTGAGATACAAGTTTTAGCTTTAGAAGCTTACCTTCTTGGGTCACATTGTGTTAGCCATAGGAGCGGCGGTGGAATTCTGGCCAATGTGGATGCTATTTGAGTTTGGCTGAGATCAACATTTATTGCTGAGGTGAGGAGTTTTTTTTTGGATTTGGCAGTGCCAGGAGAGCATGGCGAATGGATGATGCGACTGGTACTAGCGCCGATTGCAGCTTTGCCAGAGATGGGGGATGGACCTTGTGTCAGTGATGCCTCCCATAGTGGCTGTGGAGTTACCATTGGGTTATTCTTGAGCATTTTGTATCACCCCGCTAGGGCCACTGTGGTGGCGGATACCTGGAACCGGAGAGCTATTGGGGGTTGAGTTTGATGATTCCGTTGCTGGCGCTGGGTGGGACCGTTACGGAACAGGGCTCGAGGTTGTGTCCCTGAGGGTCCCTTTTGACGGTAGACTGCGGTGAAGCAGTCCATGCGTTTGGTCAGGATCCGAGAGTGTTTGAGCGAGGACCCTAGCCGATTAGGGCTTCTTTTCTCTGGATGACCGTATGGGGTATGTTTCGGATCGCCTGGTTGAGCTGGCACTAGGGAGCGGTTTTGGTGCGTGCTACATTGGTTGTTCTCTCTTTTCCCCCAGCCTTTTTCCTTCCACGTCTCAGCTCAGGAGTGTTAGGCTTGTGGATTCCTCGCCCGTGATGGACTCGTTTCCTTTGAGATCTGCGAGTACTTGTGGTACGAGGGATGCCGTTGCAAATTCTGGCTCGTGAGATGAGAGAATTATGCAATTTGGGCCATGCCGTACCGGTTGTTGTTGTTGTAGTGGAGTAATCACGGGGAGTGACCGGTGACTTGAGAGCTGGAGACGGCAGTGTTATGTACCTACCCTTGTTTTTGTGGCACCTTTTGGGTTGAGCTAGTTTCGAGGACGAAACTTTCTTTTAGTGGGGGAGGATGTGGTGACCCAGATCTCCGCAGGGCTTCTGCAGTGCGATTAGCAGCTTCTGGAGGCCTATGTGGCATGTCGGCGGTGTTTCTGCACCAATTTGGACTCAAGTGATGGACTTCGGGTGTATAATGGATCACGTGAGTGATCGGAGGACCCCGTCGGATGTTTTGATGTGGTTTCGCGCGAAATGGTTATTAAAATTGGACTCAGCGCGAAATTTGAGTAAAGAACACTTCTCCGGGAATTTTCGGCAAATTTTAGAAGAGGAATTTGGCAAATTGGACTTCGGATTTGGATTCAGCGCGCGAAAACGATCGAAACGGGCTATTTATTTGTATTTTTCGGAGTCCGGATGCGAAAACACGCATTTCGAGGATTTTGGTACTGTTCCGGCCGCCGGAGGGGCGCCGGCGGCGGCGGCGGGCGGCGGAGCGCGGCGGCTGGCGGCGGCGGAGGCGCGCGGTCCACCGCGGAGGCGTGCACCCGGGGGCTGGCCACGTGGCGGCTCCCAGTTGGCGGGCGCTGTGGGCGCGGTCCGCGGGATTGGCGCGGGTGCACGGTGGACCGGGGGCGGACACGTGGCAGGCTTTGGTTGGTGCGGTGTTGTGCACGCGGTCCACGGACTGTGTTTAGGTGGCCTCGGGATGCATGCCCGACAGGCGCGCGTGGGCGCACGTGGGGCGCGACGTGGGCGCACTGACCCGCGCTTCCCGCTCGGGGGCGCCACGTGTCGGCACCCGCTTCGGCCGCGTGGCGCAGCGCGGTTGGCCCAAACAGCTGTTTGCTGTTTGGGAGGCTACGTGGCAGCCTGGGGGATTTCCGGGCGTGAACAGTAACGGGCTGGGCCCGTTACTGTAGCAGCCCGGAAGATTCGGGCGCTCAGTTTTGGGCCAAAAATTCCAAACAGCAGAATTTTCGGGCTGGGCCTTTATATAGCTGTCTTGTGAGGGAGTTTTGCCCCCTTTCCCGAGCTCCCCTGCCCATGGCCCCTTTAGCAAAGTTGGAGATCTTCATCTTGCGCATCTTCTGGCAGAGGCCCGGATTTTTTGGAAGCCGCGGCGTCGACGATTTCGGCATCGGAGCGCAGTGTGGCGATTTTTCATCGGAGGCCCGTTATCGTCACAGTTTGATCTGAGAGGTCTACAGAGCTACTCCGTTAGTATTTTTGGACGATTTCTGCGGCGTTGGAATCACGAGAGGTACGTCTTCGACTTTCGTGTTGATCATCTTACTGGATTCAGAGTTTATGACATGGTTTTCGAGGCATTTCTAAGCCGCTGTTTTCGGGTGGAGTTTTTGGACAGCGGCCCCTTGCCGGAATTTTATCTCCGCACCCGAGTGTCGGATCGAGATGAGCCTATACACTTTTTGGATCTACTCGTCGCAAGGATTATCATTGTATTTTTCCGGGATTTTTCTGAGGCTTGCCCGAAGGTATACTATTCCCCTTTTATCTGTGTTTGAGATTACAGTTGTGTGGTTGTGAGTGTTTGCGCACCTGTACTGTGGAATTTGTAACTCGGCCTACGGGGCTCGGATTTGGGCGTGCAGGTACCCGTTTCGAAGGTCTCGACGAGACGCTCGCTGTGATATTTTTATTGGAATTTTTGGAGTTCGTTTTACAGGTGAAAATTTCGCATTAAGGGGACTGTTCCCAGCAGATTTGTGATGCTTGGATTTTATGGAGTTAAGTGTAACTTTGGGTTGTGTTTTTGTACCCAGGAGGTATTGATCACTGTTCCTGTATTGTTGGATTGGTGGGTGTGTAGAGATATCTGTTTCTGGACTGTCTCAGCTGTGCGACTCCGGACGGTTAGCATTTTCAGGTGGGTGGCCTTGTCTCCAAGATTGATGGACTGTGCTTTAAATCTGCTATAGTAGGACTATGCATGATAGTGAAATGCTTGTGCAGCATGTTAGAATGTAGGAATTGCTATTCCTTGTATTATCTGATGGTATTGTCATCTCCTTGCTTTCTACCATCTGTAAATTATAGTTATTGGAACTTGACCTAGCACCCCGTCATATGTTGCATGTGTAACCAGACTAGTAGAAAACCCTCACTTGGGCTAGGGTTATTTCTGCTTTAGACATCCACACTTCTACTTTCCTGGACATAGTGTTCTTCCTCGCCCGGGTAGTGGGCCGAGTGGTCAGGTGTTGTCTTTTAGTGTGGGATGCATGTCACACTCGTGCTTGGGAGCAGAGTGGCGTCTGGTAGATGTAGTTAGTTGTTCTTCTGTAGCGGGAGCCGTTGGGTAGACGGCGGTCCCGAGATGTTTTATTTTTCTTGTTTTATCTGTCGCCGCTGTGTTAGTGGCAGCGGTAGATCAGTGTTAGCAGGACCTTAAACCCAGAACCTTTTTGGACACTCATATGATTTTTATCAACCAAATGGTTTCTTCCAAGCATCGTAGGGCCGCCGGAGTCGGTTCATGTTTGATTGGACGAAGGCATTAGCCCTTCGAGGCTTGGATATAAAACTTGGTTTCAACTGTTTTCCTAAAAAGAACTAAAAATCATTAAATATGGATTTCTTACAGATCAAAGGGCTTCAGTAAGAAATGTCACCTTTTCCTATAAATTAACCACCCGAGATGATTCGAGTGGTCTGGGTTCTAAGGTCTGCCTTCTTCTTGGGACGAGAACAACGAGAGGCTATGCCTAAAGCCTGTTCTTGTTTGATTTGGATTGTAGGTTCTAGTCTTTCGGGGTTTCCGGACCCTTCCTCGTGTCAGTGGTTGCAATGTTGGCCTGTAGAGGCAGTTGTTCGCAGTGGATGCGACTTTGTGCTATGAGTTGGTAGAGTGTGATCTAGAGGTTGTTTCTCTGATTTAGTGGTGGAGATGGTTCTCCCACTTAGCTTTGAGGATCTTGGGGTTCTGGCAGATCGAGTCGTGGAGGTTTCCCGACTCAGCCATGGTCGTGCTTTATCAGATTGAGTCGTTGAGGGTTCTCCGACTTAGCTGTTTGAGTCGAGGTTCTTTTTCCGACTGAGTTGGGTTTGAGCTTGGAGTTACCGATCTGTTTGATCGTGGATCATAGCCTGCATGAGCCACATTTGGCTTGACAGAGATACTTTTCAGAGATACTTTACAGAGATACTTGAGATGTGTTACTTTTTACTCGAGCGGGTCGCTCCCCTCGAGGGCCACTCCGAAGTAGGCGAGGCCGGGTTGTGTACCGGCGTGAGATTGAGCTTTTCTATCGCGACTTGTCGTTGCATTTGTCCCTCTGGCTGTGCTGGTGTTGGCAGTCATGGACGTCCTACGTAAGTCCGCTCCTCCGGGACGTAACGGCAGTAGGTTGGCGCAGGCTTGACTGGACCTGATGAGGCAGTCAGTTCAGATTGGGTGATCAGAGATGAGAGTTAGTTGTGGCATCATGTTCTTTCTGTTCCACTCCTTGAGCATCTAGGTAGAGGCATAGTAGCTGTAGAGTTTACTTTTCCAGCTTTCCTTACAGCACTGCTTTTGTTACTTTATGCCTCTAGTGGACTTAGTGGGCAGACCGTCGGGCTTGTTGGCGGCACCCACTGAGAACTACTTGGGACGTAGTTCTCACACCCGTCGTGGTGTCTTTTCCCACAGGAACTTCTACTCTGGTTCCTGTTGTTCCTGTTGCTGATCCTTCTGACCGAGCGAGGGAGTCGCGAGCTAGTTCCCTACCCGTCGTTGGAGTGTAGCGGTACCCCTTCAGAGGAGAGCTTCAGTAGATTAGTTATTTTATTTTCCTTCTTTGAGAGACTGTTGTAGTGAGGATTGTTATGTTTTGAGAGCCTGTACACTGATGTATTTATTGGAGATACCTCCCGGTTGAGTTCTGAGTTTGTATATGAGGATATTGTATGATTATCATTTTGGGAGACGGACATTGTTGTATTATTTTCCAGTTGTACAGTGATTGATTTAGTTATACAGCAGACTTTTTATTTTAGCTCTGATATCTGTTTAGCTGTAGTACTTCTCTTGCAGGTAGGACGCTTCGCCTATGCGGGTTTGGCATAGGTGGCGGATCTGTTGGCGAGCCGGGTCGCAGTTTCGACCCCGGGGCGTGACAATAATGATCAATGGAAAAGGAAGTCTTTCGGTAGGATGAGGATGCTCAACATATCTAGACATCCTGTTCCAGATAATGTATGGGATATTCATGTTCAATCCCATTGCTTCAGATGGGTGTCCTAGAAGGTACAAAAATAGCATTCGATTCCATCTCACAACCTTTGTCTGCATGTTTGGGAGAATGTTATAACAAGTGATGAAATTGAGAAACCGGTATTCAAGCCGAAGTTGCTTGGACTTAACAGATTTCTCCGTTGATTCAGTGCCTTCCAAACATATTCCTTTTATAACTGTTTGCCACAAAGCATTCGTCAAGCTTCTTCCAGTTAAGTAGTTCAAACCTGATCTGCTCGATTGCATCCCTAGCACTTCCCCAATTAACTGCGGAGTTATCTTGAGTCTTGTCCCTTGGATGTTTGTATAGAACTGCATAGAGCCGTGATCATCTTCCTGAAGATGTCTTGAATTTGTGTAAAAAGTTCTCACTCGGTGCAGATAATATCCAAGTAATTCAGGGAATCTGCAAACTTGAATAAGATTGGCTTGTTCTATTAAAGTCCCGAATTCCGGTGAGTGATCACGAAGAGCACCAATATCGACATGTCTCTCGCCGATGCATTCTCGATGTTCAAATGCCCTAAGACGGTCAGTATTAACGAACACTTCTTCCAAGAGAGGTGGAGAATCAGGAGCCACTGGTTCATTAATTTCAATACCTCGCGCTCGTCCAAGCCGTCTAGCAAGTCTTTTTCTTTTTATCGAGATGGATGAATAGGTCATTGGTGCTTTTCCTTTATCCATGGCAGTTTTTCTTTTTGATGAGACGGGTGTCGTCTTAGCAGGCGTCGCTTCTTCATTTATTAATTCGTCCCAATTCACTTCATCCTTTTCTGATTCGGTCTCTGAATCTTCAACAAGAAGACATTCTCCCTTTTTAAAAAGTTTCTTTGCCCTCTTCAATTTATTAGTTGCTCTCGTGTGCACCATTGCAACCAAAAGGAAGATTATCCATGCAAATGCCATTATTGCTATTCAAGAATCTGTGAGCAACAACTCAAGAACACGAGAAATTGTCTATTTTCAAAAATTTTAAAAATTGCACCTAAACAATCATTATCGTGTAGAGAGACTAAGAATCAAATTAGTTTTCCAAAAAGAATTTTAAAAATAGATCAATCCCATGATTTTCAGAAATTCCTATTATATGCCCTAAAACCGAATTTTTAGAAATCGAAGCCTAAAAATCCGTTAATCAGGAGAATACCTAGCATATAATCAAAACTAATCTACCCTGAGTTCTTATTTCAAAAGAAATTTGATCAAAAACCAATCCAAAACAAAAAAGATACAAAGTTTTCATCACGTTTTGAGGAAGAACATGAAAAACTGTGAAAAACCGAGATTTTGATCAAAAAAACTTACTTAGAATCGAAGAACTTGAGTTTGGAAGCCTCCAAAATGGATGAATTCTAGAGAGAGAAGCTCTGGAGACTTAGGAACAAAAGATTGAAGTAAAAGAAATCAAAACCCTTTTGTTCTATATAAAACCCTAGCCGCGATCCGGATCGGATCGTGAATCCAGTCCGGATCGGCTACCCGCAGGAAATACCTGCGTTCGGGATCCGGATCGGCTTGTCCAATCCGGATCGGCTCCAACTTTTTCTTCAGAATAATTCAGAAAAATTCCACAAAATTCAGAAAAAGTATGTAAGCATTTTTGTGTATCAACTTTAAATGAAAATCATCGTTTCATACAACAAGAATTAGATTATGTCAAATCTATCAACAATATCCAACAAATGAAACGAAAATTTATAAAAATTAAATCCCTTAAAGTTGAACAACTTCAATCACATCTAACATGATCTTATGAGTAATGCCTTTATCAAATCATCAATTTGGTAAAGAAAATGAAATACCAAGATCAATAGATGTCTGAAATCCCAGATAAGTTAGATAATATATCTAGTAAATTTATTGTAAGGAGTGGCTCTTTGAGCATCTTTCAATAAAATCCCCACCTTATACCAACCTTGAAATTTGACAGAGTCAAGTATTCCAAAAAACATTTTATTTAATCAACTCGAACAACCATGCTTGGTATACATGTGGTAGCGGCACACAGTACTCGGACGACCGAGGTGGTAGCTCTTTCCTCCATGTGGTGGTAGTTTTCACACTCCTCATTGGGATGTAACTCTTTCCACATCTTTTGAGTATAACACTTTTTCTTTGACTCCCCCTCAATTGGCTATCAATTATTTAAAATATAAAGTATTCAACCAAAAATTGATCTCGATTTCATACTCGACTAAATAGTCAAATAAGATAAAAACTATACCAAGAGATCATTGAGAGAGAAATTGACTTTGATCAAAACAAAGATGATTTAATTGACATAAATGATCATTGCATCAAATGAATTATTATGATATCCAAGGCATAATAAATTTCTAAATAGACGAAAAGATGCTATTAAAGTCAATAATACACATGCTCAATTAATGTTCTATGTCTAAGCATAGATAGTGAACAAAAACACAAAACGAAACCTAACCTAAGCAAAAGTTTCAAAAAGCGGTTATTTCAAGGAAAGCATTCCAATTGCTTTACGCAAATGAATAAAACTTTTTTGATCCAAAGGTTTTGTTAAAATGTCAGCTAATTGATCCTCAGTTGAAATGTAGGAAATTTGAAGAATATTTGATTCAACTAGCTCTCTTAGAAAATGATATCTAAGTTCAATGTGTTTTGTTCTCGAGTGCAACACAGGGTTTTTTGAAATGTTTATAGCACTTGTGTTGTCACAAAGAACTGTTACCGAAGTTGCTGAAATTCGGAAGTCGCTCAACACACTTTTCATCCAAATGAGTTGGGTTGAACAACTACTGCTGAAATATATTCCGCTTCGGCAGTCGAGAGTGCAATGCAGTTTTGCTTTTTACTATGCCATGCAACAAGGCAATGGCCAAGATAAAAACATGCACCACTCGTGCTCTTCCGATCATCCACAGATCCTGCCCAATCGGCATCTGAATATCCTATAATGTCAAGCGTTGTTCCCATAGGATACCAAATTCCGAAATTCAAAGTTCCTTTGACGTACCGGATGATCCTTTTCACCGCTTTCAGGTGAACCTCCTTTGGTGCTGATTGATATCTCGCGCAAATTCCAACACTAAAGGATATATCCGGGCGACTAGCCGTGAGATAGAGTAGACTTCCAATCATACTGTGATAAAGCTTCTCGTCTACACTTTCACTAAGGGATTCACTTCCTAATCCCTTATTGCTAGTTCCCATAGGGGCCGGAAAATCTTTAGAATCTTCTAATCCGAATTTCTTCACCAACTCCTTTGCATACTTGGATTGACATAGATGAATGCCTTCTTCATTTTGTTTTACTTGTAATCCAAGAAAGTATGTCAGTTCCCCCATCATGGACATCTCAAATTCGCTTTCCATGGTTTCAGCGAATTTAGAAGCATCATTGTCTCTAGTTGCACCAAATACAATGTCATCGACATAGATTTGTGCTACAATGAAATTATCTTGATAATGCTTCACAAAGAGAGTCCGGTCTGCTCCCCCTCGAGTGTAGCCCTTTTCCAGTAGGTGCTTTGTTAGCCTTTCGTACCATGCTCGCGGTGCTTGTTTTAGACCGTAAAGAGCATTTTTCAAACGAAAAATATGGTTAGGTTGTTTATAGTCTACAAAACCTTTCAGTTGAGCCACATAAACTTCCTCATTTAAAAACCCATTTAAAAATGCGCTCTTGACGTCC
This sequence comes from Tillandsia leiboldiana, assembly GCA_029204045.2. NCBI lineage: Eukaryota > Viridiplantae > Streptophyta > Magnoliopsida > Poales > Bromeliaceae > Tillandsia > Tillandsia leiboldiana. The sequence goes on from CM055061.1 coordinate 8,698,337, forward strand.
ATTTGAAAGAGTTTGAGTTTAAAATGACAAGCAATAGCGAATAATATACGTATTGACTCGAGTCGAGCAACTGGGGCGAACGTCTCATCAAAGTCTATTCCTTCTATTTGAGAATAGCCTTGAGCAACTAAGCGTGCTTTATTCCTGATGATGGTACCATCCTCGTTCTTCTTATTCTTGAAAATCCATTTAGTACCAATCACGTTGTGTTGCTTCGGAGGCTTTGTTCATTCCCAGACTTTGTTTCGTTCGAACTGATGGAGCTCTTCCTGCATAGCTTCAATCCAGTAGTCATCCTGAAGAGCTTCATCGATGTTCTTTGGTTCAATCATGGAGACGTAGCATGCGACTCTACAAACCAACTGTCTCCGAGTTCTAACTCCTTCTTGTGGGTCTCCAATAATATTAGATTCCGGATAATCCTTGGAGATGCGTAACGTTTGCGGTAACGGAGTAGTCGGAGGTACATGTGATAATTCCTACACATTAGATACACTTGAAGAACCATTAGATGCATCAACTTTATTGAAAGAGTTATTACGAGAAGATGCACTTACAGGAGTATCATCATCTAGAGACATATCAAGGGTAGATTTATCAAATGCAAAGTGAAAAGTTTCATCTACTTTAACATTTATAGGTTCTATCATCGTTTTAGATTCCAAGTTAAATACCCGATATGCTCTACTGTTAGTAGAATAACCCATGAAAATCCCTTCGTCGCTTCGAGAGTCGAACTTACCAAGGTTTTCGCGATCACGCAGAATGAAACATCGACTCCCAAAGATACAAAAATATTTGATATTCGGTTTTCTACTAAACCACAGCTCATATGGTGTATTTAAAGTTTCAGGGCGCAAATACACTCGATTAATTACATAGACAGCGGTGTTCACAGCTTCAGCCCAAAAATATAACGGTAAATTCCGGCTATGAAGCATAACACGTGCCATCTCTTGAACAACCCTGTTTTTGCGCTCGACAACACCATTCTGCTGAGGTGTATACGGTGCTAAGAATTCATGTTTTATCCCATTGGAAGTGCAAAAATCAATAAATTTAGAATTAATGAATTCTCCACCTCTATCACTTCGAACACGAACGATCTTTTCATTTCTTTCATTCATAATACGATGACAAACCTCATGAAAAGAGTCGAAAGTATCCGCTTTCTCTTTTAGAAAAGTTACCCATGAATACCTAGAGAAATCATCAACCAAAAGAAAAATATATCATTTACCTCCCAAAGATGGTTGACGAGTCGGCCCCATTAAATCCATATGCAGTAATTCCAAGGGCCGTTTGGTACCGACGTGGTTCAAGTTCTTGTGTGCAACTCTTGATTGTTTTCCCTTTTGACAACCACCACACACAATGTTTTCTTTAAATAAAAGTTTAGGAACCCCTTTAACCACGTCCTTGTTTGAAATCCTTGCTAGTTCTTTAAAATTCATGTGACCTAGTCTTTCATGCCAAACAGTTTCATTATCCAAAGAAACTAGGTTACATTTTTCAGAAACTTTGTTTGAAACAACATAGCAATTATTTTCCGATCTAACCCCTTTTAAAAAGAATACCTGGTCCTTATCAGTTACAACACATTCTACAGAAGAAAAATTAACTGAGAACCCATTGTCACAAAGTTGACTTATACTGATGAGGTTAGTCTTAAGGCCTTCTACAAATAAAATATTGTTTAGAACCGGGCCATCTGGAATAGCGATAGTTTCTTTTCCAATAATTTTGGAAGAATGACCGTCTCCGAAAACTACACTTCCTCCGGAGAGTTTTTCAAAAGATTGAAAACAGTTTTTGTCACCGGTCATATGACGGGAACACCCGCTATCCAGATACCAAGACGAGTTGTCAGAAGCATGTAAGAAAGTATGAACAACAAGACAAGGGAAGATTTCACCTTTGCGTACCCAAACCTTTTGAATTTTGGAGTACGTCGGAAATGATTGTGAAGTTGATACCTTTGGTGAAAGCGTCTTGATTGATCCATCGCTTTTCCTTGACGTCGTCGTCTTGTTTGATGTACTACCAATGTTCTTTCCTTTTGAAAGATCCTTCTTTGATTTGCGGGAAATGAACCCATTGGTAGTAGTTGCAAGATGTGCTTGATTTGATCTTAGCGCTCCATTCTTGCAATTCCTTCTTATGTGCCCTGCAATACCACAACGAAAACATACCTTAGTGCTTGACGATCCCGAAGAGGGTGAAGTAGGTTTGTTGTCGCTGTTTGTCGTCAATTCCGGTGTCGGAGGAGGAGATACCGATTGGGGCACAAAGACTCTCCCAACCGAACTAAAATTGTCTTCAGTTCAATTGTATCCGAGGCCGAATTTGTTTGTTTGACCAAGACCAAGAATCTTATCCAACTTACTCCTTCCAGAAGAAAATTACTTTAAATCATCCTTGTCACGCCCCGGGGTCGAAACTGCGACCCGGGCCCGCCAACAGATCCGCCACCTATGCCAAACCCGCATAGGCGAAGCGTCCTACCTGCAAGAAAAATACTACAGCTAAACAGATATCAGAGCTATGAATAAAACCTGTTGTATAACAAAAATCAAGCAATGTACAACTGGAAATAATACAATAATGTCCACCTCCCAACAATGATAATCATACAATATCCTCATATACAAAGGTCGAGACTCGACCGGGAGATACCTCCAATAAATACATCAGTGTACAGGCTCTCAATACATAACATATCCTCACTACATCAGTCTCTCAAAAGAGGAAATAAAATAACTAATCTACTGAAGCTCTCCTCTGAAGGGGTACCGCTACTCTCCAAACATGGGTAGGGATCTAGCTCGCGACTCCCTCGCCTCGATCAACAACCGCAGAATCAGCAACACCCGCTAAGACTCTGCAAAACAAAGGAGAGGAAGGAAAAAGAAGGGGGAAAACCCCCAAAGGGTGTGAGAACTACACCAAAAAGGGAGTTCTCAGTGGGTAACACCGCCAGACCCGACGGTCTGCCCACTAAGTCCTCAAGAGACAAAAACTAACCAAAGCCGTAAAGACTGAAATAAGGAAGCTGGAGACTCTCAACAGCTATAATGCCTCTATCTAAATGCCCAAGATGGGAGAACCAAAGAATGGTATGCAACCCCTAGCACATGAAGGGCACAATCGACCCAATCAATAGACCAGTAATCACTGGCACTACCTGCTATGGCTGCCATGCCTGCTATGCCTGCCTGCTATGCCTGCCATGCCTGCCTGCCTGCTATGCCTACTATGCCTGCCATGCCTGCTATGCTTGCCTGCCTGCTATGCCTACTATGCCTGCCATGCCTGCCTACCTGCTATGCCTACTATGCCTGCCATGCCTGCCTGCCTGCTATGCCTACTATGTCTGCCATGCCTGCTATGCCTGCCTGCTATGCCTGCCTGCCATGCCTGCCATGCCTGCTATGCTTGCCTGTCTGCTATGCCTACTATGCCTGCCATGCCTGCCTGCCTGCTATGCCTACTATGCTTGCCATGCCTGCCTGCCTGCTATGCCTACTATGCCTACTATGCCTGCCATACCTGCCTGCCTGCTATGCCTGCCATGCCTGCTATGCCTAATATGCCTGCCATGCCTGCTATGCCTGTCATGACCTCAACCTAGTGCCACTAGTAAAACCGATACTGCCTACTGTGCCTGCCAAATCGGGTATGCGGGCCAACGCATAACACCGATAGGGGATAGGAGTCTCAAGGACTCAAAGGTGCCTGCCAAATCGGGTATGCCAGCCTACGCATAACACCGATAGGGGATAGGAGTCTCAAGGACTCAAAGGTGCCTGCCAAATCGGGTATGCCAGCCTACGCATAACACCGATAGGGGATAGGAGTCTGAAGGACTCAAAGTCTGAGTAACAAGTATCATAGTAGAATAAGCCAGCAGGACTGGATCATGACACTGATCTAAATGGAAAAGAACCATCCACTAAAAAAAACCCAAATCCTCTCCCCGCTCTGATGCAATAACAACTGTCCGGTCAACCGCCCAAAATCCGCGGTTGCCGCAAATTCCCTGCCCTCAGCCTGCCTGTCCCAAAATCCCAACGACTGACTACACTATCCCAGCCCCTGCTCTAACCTGAGCATAATATTCCCTATGTCTAGGTAACTGGAGAAGGAATAAAAACATGGTTTCTCCTAAGTCAATTCCAGCATGATAGTGCAGCAGAAAAAGGTGACCATTCAAGCATGCAAAAGTCCTTTACTTAACAATATGATTTCAGGTATTCCAGTTCTTACAAAATTTAGAGTATACTATTTTATGAATACTAATTGTAACAAGTTGCCACAAGCCGGTCTCTATATACATGCATAACATGTCCCAAGGTACATATCACATGAAATAGTTTAGCAAAATATTTCCAGTGAGTTTAGACAAAATATCCTTTGCAAGAATTAACATTCAATTCATATTTAGTCTCTAAAGATGTAAGAGCTACCCATAAGTCCAATTATGCATGCTATATCCAATTCACTAGTACACTAGCATCATCACATAAGACTAGCTCCAATATGCCTAGTGGGTTATCACATGTAAGAGGTTAACAACGGTACCCACCTCGAGCGCTAAAATCCTTGTCCCAAATGCGAAACCCGCGCTCGATCAGAAAGCTCACCTCAACACTGTGAAGAATTCCCAAAAGAATATACACAAATTAAGCTTCAATGATCATGAAAAATCTGTCCAAATCATTCAATCCAAAGTTTCCCTACATTCACCTGTGAAGGGTGCTCAGAAAATTCCAAGAAAAATACCGTCACGATCCTTGCGACGAACCGGTCGAAACGAGTCCCTGCACGACCAAAACCGAGCTTTCTTCGCTGAGATACAAATTCGGCAAGGGAGGCACCCCAAACAAAACTGTGCAGAAATTCTGTACCGAAGGACTACAGAGAAAGGAGATTTTCACCTTCGAATAATATCCAGAAGGATCTGAGAAAAATCCAGGAGATTCCTTGCGAGATGTAAATGAAAAACGCCTTTTGAATCACCTCGATCCGTTGCCTGAGCGCGGAGTTATAGCCAAATCAATCAGGTGCTGTCCGAAACTCCGCGAGGAAAAATGGGTCACAAAGAAGCTCGGGAAACTCAAAATCCACATGAAAACCAGGGAAAACTCAAAACATCAAAAATGAAGCCCTACCTGTCAAGAGTCCAACGGCGTAAGAATCACCCGAATTGGAGCTCGGGGTGAGCCGGGGGAGCCTGAACACTACGAAGGGACGGAACGGGTCGTCGGTGAACAAGCGTCGCACCGCACCGTAAAATGGCAAACCTCGAAAAGCGTGCTCCTAAAAATCCCAGGGAAGATCAGTGAGGTAGGTCTAAGGTGGAGGAAAAATATTGCTTAAGGGTCCCCTGTGAAAAACCTCCCAGAAAAATGTACAAAGGGCCCCCAAAGGCCTATTTATAGGCTGCCTATCACCCCCCCCCCCCCCCCCCCCCACCTATCGGATTCGGGCGCCACTTTTGGCGCCCGAATCCACAAAGCGGGTCGGACGGGGGGCCGTCCGACCGCCCGGATCGCTCCGGTGCGGCCACGTGTCCCCCGCACAGCAAACAGCTATGCGGGGCGATCGGGCGCCCGCCGCGTGGCAGGGACCCGCTGGGGGCGTTGCATGCACCCGCCCCCTGGTCGGCCGACACGTGGCCCGCACTTGAGTGCGGGCCATGTGCGGCCGACCGGCCGCACTGTGGCCCTACGCTGGCGCGCGCCCCGAGGCACCGCCATGCGCACCCGTGGACCGCTCCCAGGTGAGCCGTCCAATCCCCGGGCGACGCATGTCGTGCACCCGGTCCACGAGTTCCGCGCCACTTCCCTGGACCGCGCCGCGCACTCCCGCCAATCCGGAAGCGCCACGTGGCCCGCCGCGCGGTCCATGCACCGCCGCGCCTCCTCCGTGGACCGAGCGACATGAGCCGTCCAATAATGGGCCGCCACGTGGCACTGGCCGGTCCACGGAGCACCCCCAAGCACCAGAATCACCCCGAAACTTTCGGAAGCCCGCTTTTGGTCATCCGGACTCCAAATTTGACAAACAAACAGCCGTTTTCAAGCGTTTTTCCGCGCTAAATCCAAATCCAACCTCTGTTTGGTCCAATTCCTTTTCTAAAATTCGGCAAACACAGCCGAAGGCCAAATCAGCTGAAAATGTCACACAGGGTCCAACACTAGTGTCCAATTGGTGCGCAAACACCACCGACGCGCCAAAATAAGCCTCCAGCAGCTGCTGGTCAACCAGTAATCTCGTCGTGGGGATCCAGGTCCTCACATCCTCCCCCACTAAGGAAAGTTTCGTCCTCGAAACTAGCTCAATTCCACCAGCAGTCACAAACACCAAGGGTAGTACTCATCATCACTGTCTCTAGCTTCCCAAGTCACCTCTCACTCCCCGTGATTACTCCTCAACAACAACAACAACAACAACAGCCAGTACGGCATGGCCTAGTTGCACAATCCTCTCATCTCTCGAGTCAGAATTCGCAACGGGCGTCCCTCGTACTCCAAACATTCCTAGATCTCAAATAGGGCGAGTCAATCACGGACGAGGGATCCAAAAACATAACCTTCCTGAGCTGAGACATGAAAAACAACAGGGGTTCCATCAAAAGTTGGGGGAAACAAGATAACCACCAGTGCAACACGCACCAAACCACAACCTCTGTCAACTTAACCAAGGCAATCCGAAGCACACCCACACGATTATCCAATAAGGAAAAGGGCCCTAACAAGGAGGGGTCCTCACTCGGTCACTCCCGAATCTTCACCATCCGAGTGAACTACTCAGCCGCGGTCTATCATCCAAAGGAACCCCCAGGGACACCCCCACAAGCTATGTTTGCCTCAACAGTCCACACTGTTGGGTTATATGTAATATAGATCTAAATAGGGGAAGAAACACCTAGAGGGGGGTGAATAGGTGTAAACGTATAAACACTCAAAAATCGTTGCGATAAAAAACCCAATGCGGAAATAAAAATAACACGCAAGATTTTTACGTGGAAAAACTCCAAACCGGAGTAAAAAACCACGGGACCGATAACACGGCGAAATCCACTAGAATTAAAACACGTACAAGGTGATTTACCGTACACACTTACGACTCAACCTTTTCCATACGCTCCTAGAGGATCTTCTCCGCTCACTCCACGACGCTTCTCGAATCCACGATCTGCGCCCAACGCCGAATCCACGGCGTCCAACGTCGAATCCACGACGTCCGACCGAATCCACGGTCTTCACCCAATAGCACCCTTCGAATCCACGAACGTGCCTCGCTCCGAATCCACGAGAGTGGTTGAACCTTGAATCCACAAGGACACGCGAATCCACGCGCTGATTTTGGGGAAATCGTTGTTTTTTGGGTGGTGATGATCCGCCGAATACTTAGATCAAAGATAGATAGGAAATACCATCTAAGTATTCATTAGTTTGATTCAACTCAAGATGTGAGTATGAAAACCTAGAATCAAACTAATCAATATAGATGAAGAAACATAGAGTATTATCTAATGATTTCCTTTCTTCTCTATATGTGGATCTTAGGCCGTATAAAAGATGACGGCTTTTTGGATTATCGGCTTCTTTTGTTAACCCTAGAAAAAGAGTCATAGGGTCTATTTATAGGTTAGAAACATTTGGAAGGAGATAAGAATCAAAAACCTAACATTTCTGGAATTTTTACGGACGGCGATCCGGATCGGATTTGGGCGATCCGGATTGCAGTAGCAAGAAAGACGGTTTCCAGAAAAACAATCGTTCGGGATCCGGATCGGAATTGCCTGATCCGGATCGTTCATACAATTCAGAAAACTCAACGTTCGGGATCCGGATCGTGAGATGCTGTGATCCGAATTGAAGTAATGTATGAAACAACCTTCGGGATCCGGACTGCTGGCTCTGATCCGGATCCTGAACATGTCCGAACACCAGTTTTTGATTTTTATGCAATTAAAAATTCTTCCAGGTGTTTCTACACTACAAGAAGTATTCGGATCACCAAAAATCTTTAGTTAAACATACCTGATCCTTTTGAATTCTTCTTTCTTGAGATTGAGTTAAATGATCCAACCTTCTTCACCTTCAATCTTCAAGACTTGAACCTTTCACGAAACTACGCCAACTCAAATTCCGTAACAATCTCCCCCTTTGGCGGTTTCGTGACAAAACACAGATCCACTAAAGAAAATTCAAAAAGATATTTTTGTTGCTATCACCATACAACAAAAATTTACAATGGAGATCCAAAAATTTAAAAACATGAGATATAAACTCCTAAAACAGACTCTAGACTTAGACATCTGTACTCTCTGCACAAAGAAATCATTCTTGACAAAAAGAAATCGTTAGATACCTCAAGAATATTTAGCATTCAAAACCTAACAGAGATAGAGTTTATGCTCACCATGACATTGAGTGATTCAGATATGTAATAAGATCACAATCAAACATTGACATATCTTCTAAGCAATAAAATTCCAAATGTCATAACTTTGCTTTGTTAGTAATCAAACAACTTGTTAGTAATAATACATGTCCAAATAGTTAGGCGAATAGTTAGTAGAAATATGCAACAAATCACAAGATAAAAACCAAAGTTGTGATATTTACCCTTCACCAAAGTCAAAGTTGAAGTGATACTTACCTTGATGTTCACACATTCACATCATCATTGTTCAATCATTGTTCAAGTTCTCTCTAAACTCTCTCCCCCTTTTTGTCACAAACAAAGCCAAAATTACAAAAAATTAAGGAGAGTTAAGTAGATCAAAAATTGTTCCGAAATGTAAGAACTAGAACTAAGAGTAAGTCCTAAAAACTGAACTCCTGCACAAAAAGATTAGAAAGAAAGTTAAGTCAGTCTGAATCAGAACTAGTGAGATTGGTACAATCCAACTTCTTCAAAATAGCTTGAAGCATTTTTGACATTGTGGAGACCTTTCTTTTCATCTTATGTTGCTCAGAGATAATCTGTTTGAGATTTGTAGACACGCTGTCTTGTTCAGCAGACAATCTTCGCTGTTCTTGTCGAGATGAGGACCCTACATTCGCTTTTGCTGTGTGTCTCCAGGACGTTGAAGGATGTAGTATAGAACCAGACGGTGCATCTTGACCTTCAGTCCATGGAGATTCTCTAGGGAGAGAGCGAGCTCTGGCGAGGGGTCTATCAATCTGAATTCCAGTTTCCCTCGACATCTTTCGCCTAGTGTATTGCTTGGTTGTTGAGGAAGATTTCATCAGCTTCTTGTTCTTCAAATACAACCTATCTTCTTTGTCAATAGCTTGTTGTGCTTGGTTACAAATCTCTTCCCAGTCTTTTTCATCTGATTCTGAACTATTTTGACACGCTTTCCTTGTCTCTCCTTGATTTGGGTCATCTTGTTCTCTTTTTATAGAAGATGTACTAGGTCCTACCATTGCTACCAAAAGGAAGATTATCCATGGGAACGCCATTGGTGCAAGTGCTTAAAGGAGATTGAAATCCTGTGAAGACCAACTCAAGAACACATGATAAATTGTTAATTTTCAAAGATTTGAAAAATTGTACCCAAACAATCATAATCATGTAGAGAGACTAAGAATCAAATTAGTTTTGCAAAAGGACTTTTAAAAATAGATCAATTGCATGATTTTCGAAAATCCTCATTATATGCCCTAAAACCGAAATTTTTAGAAAACGAAGTCTAAAAATCCGTTAATCAGGAGAATACCTAGCATATAATCAAAACTAATCTACCCAGAGTTCTTATTTCAAAAGAAATTTGACCAAAAACCATTCAAAAATGAAAAAGATAGAAAAATCTCATCACGTTTTGAAGAAAATAGAGAAAAACTGTGAAAAACGGGATTTTGATCAATAAAACTTACTTGTATTCGAAGAACTTGAGTTTGGAAAGCTCCAAGGTGCAATAGTTCTAGAGAGAGAGGCTCTAGAGACTTGAGAACAAAAGATTAAGGTAAAAGAAATCAAAACCCTCTTGTTCTTATTAAAACCCTAGCCGTGATCCGGATCGGATCGAGATTTCGATCCGGATCGGCCAGCCGCAGGAAGAAGCCTGCGTTCGGGATCCGGATCAGCTTGCCCGATCCGGATCGGCTCCAACTTTTTCTTCAGAAAAATTTAGAAAAAATTCATAAGATCCAGAAAAAGTATGTAAGCACAATTGTGTATCAACTTTAAACAAAAAATATCGTTTCATACAACAAGAATTAGATTATGCCAAATCTATCAATAATATCCAAAAATGAAACGAGAATTTACAAAAATTAAATCCCTTAAAGTTGAACACCTTCAATTACATCTAACTTGATCTTATGAGTAATGCCTTTATCAAATCATCAGTTCGGTAAAGAAAATGAAATACAAAGATCAATAGATGTTTGAAATCCCAAATATGGTAGATAATTTATCTAGACAATCTGTTGAAGAGAGTGGCTCTTTGAGCATCTTTCTTTAAAAACCCACCTTATACCAACCTTGAAATTTGACGGAGTCAAGTATTTCAACATGCATTTTACTTAATCAAAAATTGAACAACCATGCTTGGTATACATGTGGTAGCTGCACACAATACTCGGACGACCGAGGTGGTAGCTCTTTCCTCCATGTGGTGGTAGTTTTCACACTCCTCATTGGGATGTAACTCTTTCCACATCTTTTGAGCATTTTACATTTCTTTGACTCCCCCTCAATTGGCTATCAATTATTTAAGATATAAAGTATTCAACCAAAAATTGATCTCGATTTCATACTCGACTAAGCAGTCAAATAAGATAATGACTATACCAAGAGATCATTGAGAGAGAAATTGACTTTGATCACTTAGAAGATGATTTAATTAACATAAATGATCATTGCAACAGTGAAATATTATGATGGCAAAAGCATAATAAATTTCTAAATGTGCGAAAAGATGCAATTAAAATCAATTATGATCTATGCTCAATTAATGTCCTATGTACAAACATAGATAATGAACAAAACAAAACAAAAACAAAACCTATCCTAAGCAAAGGTTTCAAAAAGAGGTTTATTTCAAGGAAAGCATTCCAATTGCTTTTCGCAAATGAATAAAACGTTTTTGATCCAAAGGTTTTGTTAAAATGTCAGCTAATTGATCCTCAGTTGAAATATATGAAAGTTGAAGAGTATTTGATTCAACTAGCTCTCTAAGAAAATGATATCTAAGTTCAATATGTTTTGTTCTAGAGTGCAACACAGGGTTTTTAGAAATGTTAATTGCACTTGTGTTGTCACAAAGAATTGTTACCGAAGATGCTGAAATCCGGAAGTCGCTCAACACACTTTTCATCCAAATGAGTTGGGTTGAACAACTACCCGCAGAAATGTATTCCGCTTCGGCAGTCGAGAGTGATATGCAATTCTGCTTTTTACTGTGCCATGCAACAAGGCAATGGCCAAGATAGAAGCATGCACCACTCGTGCTTTTCCGATCATCCACTGATCCTGCCCAATCGGCATCTGAGTATCCAACAATATCCAAACTAGTTTCCATAGGATACCAAATTCCGAAATTAATTGATCCTTTGATGTACCGGATGATCCTTTTCACCGCTTTCAGGTGAACCTCCTTTGGTGCTGATTGATATCTCGCGCAAATCCCAACACTAAAGGATATATCCGGGCGACTAGCCGTGAGGTAAAGTAGACTTCCAATCATACTTCGATACAGTTTCTCGTCTACATTCTCACTTTGTGAATCACTTCCAAGTCCCTTGTGGCTAGTTCCCATTGGAGTCGAAAAATCCTTCGAATTTTCTAAGTCAAACTTTTTAACCAACTCCATTGCATACTTGGATTGACTCAAGTGAATACCTTCATCATTTTGTTTAATTTGCAATCCAAGGAAATAAGTCAATTCGCCCATCATGGACATCTCAAATTCGCTTTCCATGGTCTCCGCGAATTTAGAAGCATCATTATCTCTTGTTGCGCCAAATACAATGTCATCGACATAGATTTGTGCTACAATGAAATTGCTTTGATAATGCTTCACAAAGAGAGTCCTGTCAGCTCCCCCTCGAGTATAGCCCTTCTCCAAAAGGTGCTTTGTCAACCTTTCGTACCATGCTCGCGGTGCTTGTTTCAGACCGTAAAGAGCATTTTTCAAAACGAAAAATATGGTTAGGTTGTTTATGGTCTACAAAACCTTTCGGTTGAGCCACATAAACTTCCTCATTTAAAAACCCATTTAGAAACGCGCTCTTAACGTCCATTTGAAATAATTTGATTTTAAAATGACAAGCAATAGCAAATAGTATACGAATGGACTCGAGTCTAGCTACAGGGGCGAATGTTTCATCAAAGTCTATACCTTCTACTTGAGAGTAGCCTTGAGCAACTAATCGTGCCTTGTTCCTGATGATAGTACCATCCTTATTTTTCTTGTTCTTGAAAATCCATTTGGTACCTATCACATTATGTTGCTTTGGAGGCTTCGTTAATTCCCAGATTTTGTTTCGCTTAAATTGATGGAGCTCTTCCTGCATTGCTTTAATCCAGTCGTCATCCTGAAGAGCTTCATCTATGTTCTTTGGTTCGATTAAAGATACGTAGCAAGCGAATCCACAAACACAACTGCCTCCGAGTTCTAACTCCTTCTTGTGGATCTCCAATAATATTCGATTCCGGATGATCCTTGGAGATTCGTAGCGTTTGTTGAAACGGAGTACTCGGAGGTATATGAGATGATTCCTGCACATCAGATAAACTTGAAGAACCATTAGATGCATCATTAATATTGGAAGTATTATTATGAGAAGATGCAATGGCAGGTGAATCATCATCTAGAGAGATATCGAGGGTAGATTTTCCAGATTCAAAGTGAAAAGCTTCATCTACTTTAACATTTATAGATTCTACGATCGTCTTAGATTCCAAGTTAAATACTCGATATGCTCTACTATTTGTAGAATACCCCAAGAATATCCCTTCGTCACTTCGAGAGTCAAACTTTCCAAGATTTTCACGGTCACGTAAAATGTAACACCGACTCCCGAAGATGCGAAAATATTTGATGTTGGGTTTTCTACCACACCATAGTTCATATGGTGTATTTAACATTCCCGGGCGCAAATAAACTCGATTAATTACATAGATTGCAGTGTTCACAGCTTCAGCCCAAAAATGTAGCGGTAAATTCCGGCTGTGAAGCATAACACGTGCCATCTCTTGAACAACCCTGTTTTTGCGCTCGATAACACCATTCTGTTGAGGTGTATAGGGTGCAGAGAATTCATGCTTAATACCGTTTGAAGTGCAAAAGTCAATGAATTTAGAGTTAACGAATTCTCCACCTCTATCACTTCTAACACGAATGATCTTTTCATTCTTTTTAATCATAATACGAAGGCAAATCTCATAAAAAGAATCAAAAGTATCAGCTTTCTCTTTTAAAAATGCTACCCAAGAATATCGAGAGAAATCATCAATCATCAAGAAAATATACCATTTACCTCCCAAAGATGGTTGACGAGTTGGCCCCATTAAATCCATGTGTAAAAGTTCCAAAGGCCGTTTTGTACCAACATGGTTCAAGTTCTTGTGTGCAGTCCTGGACTGTTTCCCCTTTTGGCAACCACCACACACTATGTTTTGTTTAAATAGAAGTTTTGGAACCCCCTTGACCAAGTCCTTGTTTGAAATTCTAGCAAGTTCCTTAAAATTTATGTGACCTAGCCTTTCATGCCAAATTGTTTCATTAATCAAAGAAACTAGATTACATTTTTCTGAAATTTTATTAGGAACAACATAGCAATTGTTTTCAGATCTAACCCCTTTTAAAAAAGAAGACATGGTCCTTATCAGTTACAACACATTCAACAGATGAAAAGTTAACTGAAAAACCATTGTCGCAAAGTTGACTTATGCTTATGAGGTTAGTCTTAAGACCATCAACAAATAACACATTATTTAGAACCGGGCCATCTGGAATAGCTACTGTTCCTTTTCCAACAATTTTGGAAGATCGACCATCTCCGAAAACAACGAGTCCTCCGGAGATTTTCTCAAGATTTTGAAAACTATTTTTGTCACCGGTCATGTGACGGGAACACCCGCTATCCAGATACCAAGACGAACTATCATATGCATGCAAGGAAACATTGGTAACAAGACAAGAAAAGATTTCACCTTTGCGCACCCAAACCTTTTTGGAATGCGTCGGTAATGGTCGTGAAGTTATATGCCTAGGTGAAAGCGTCTTGTTAAAACGATTGCTGCTCCTTGATGAAGTCGTCTTGCGCGGTAAACTACCAAGGTTCTTTTCCTTCAATTGATTTGCAATTGATTTCCGAGGAATCACCTTTGTGGTAGTCATTGCAAGAGGTGTTTGAGGTGAGCGTTTGACTCCCATCTTGCAATATCTTCTTATGTGCCCTAAAACACCACAACGAAAACATACCTTAGATCTTGACGATCCCAAAGAGGATGAAGTACGTTTGTTGTCGTTGTTTGTCTTGAATTCCGGTGTCGGAGGAGGAGATACCGACTGAGGCACAAAAACTGTCCCACTCGAACTTGGACTGTTTCCAGTTTGAGTGTACCCGAGGCCGAACCGATTTGTTTGACCAAGACCAAGAAGCCTATCCAACTTACTCCTTCCTGAAGAGAATCGCTGCAAGTCATCCTTGAGTTGGAAAATGGTCTTTGTCATTTCCAGGTTATCCTGTCGAGCCTCGTTGTAGAGCTTTGAGAAGTGATCCGCTTTATCCACCAGATTTGTATGTTCCTTCTCAAAAAGCTCATTGGACTCTTGAAGGGAAACATTTACTTTTATCAGATTTTCCCTTTCCACTTCAAGAGCGTTTGAGAGAGAAGTTGCCCTTTTTGCTTCTTCTTCGAGATCATGCAATCTCCCTCTCAAACTCTTGTTTTGCTTAGCCACTTTCTTTGAATCCCTCAAAAGTCTGTGGTAGGCTAGAGCAAAATCTTCACCTTCCGAATCATCCGATTCATTGTCCGTTGCAATCTTTTCAACAGTGGAGTTGGACAATGACTCGGACGTACTTGCCATAAAGCACATGAAGGGTGAAGATGTGGACGCGTGGAATGCCGTGGTGCTCTTTTCTTCATCACTTGAAGACGACTCATTTGACGTTGAGTTGTCATCCCAAGTGACGACTTGCATCGCCTTCTTCTTTGCCGGATACTTGTTGGGACACTCCGTTGCAATATGGCCGTAGCCTCGACATTTGAAGCATTGTAGTTGTCCCTCTGAACTTTTCTTATCCTTTGAGAAGTTCTCTTGCTTTCTTGACTTGTAACTTGAAGTACCCTTGCCTTTGTTCGACTTTCCGAAGGATGGAGATTTACTTGAATTACCCCTTCGAAAGTTGCGGCGAAACTTCCTTGTCAAGAGAGCGAGCTGCTTCTCAAATTCCTCCATAGAAAGGTTCTCGTCATCGTCTGAGGAGGATGTATCCGCGTCTTCTTCCTTAGTTGTTTTCAACGCATAACCTGAAGACTTAGAAGAGGATGCTTTTCCAGAAGAATTGTTAGTAGTAAATGTCATTTCATATGTTTGTAATGAACCAACTAATTCTTCTACACGCATTTCGTCCGGGTGTTTAATAGTTTCAATGGCTGTAACCTTTGGGCGAAATCGTTCAGGAAGAGTTCTTAAGATCTTTCTTACAACCTTAAATTCTGGAATCTTCTCTCCCAGGTTAGCACATGAGTTTACGATGTCTTGCAATTGTGCTCCTCGTGCTCCACATCGCTCTGGGAGTAAATCAAAATATCCCTGGAGAATCTTGTTACCAATCAAATCAAGTATAGCTGGAGCACAATTCCTCAAATCATAAAAGTGGCAGGGCATTAATCAATCCACTTGGCCTCACTGTGAGCTCGAGATGCCCTACCGTGTCCTGAACGCCATCTAGACACGATCCTCAGCTGTCTGATTCTGAGCAGGTACTCGCATCATACAATAACTGCCTGCATATAGCTCCATCAAAAGGTCCTAGATACCACCCGGACCTGTCTACACTCGAACCATAAAAGGACCCTCACCGTCGGGTATCAACGACGTGGCATCACCACCGTGTACCAACAGCGTGGCATCAGGTCAAACAGACCCCTCGATCCATCAGATCCTGTAACTGTGCCATCAGCTCTCTCAGCTCTACAGGCGATATCCAATGAGGTGCTATCGAGGGTGGCGCGGTTCCCTGAATCACGTCAAACGCAATCTCTATCTCCCTAACCGGCGGCATCGTCAACAGCTCAGGTGAAATCACACCCGGGATCTCGTGGGCAACAGAGATATCCTTGAATCCCGGTGCCGCCAAAAAGCACTTCTCACACTGTCGCTAAAGCCTGTGTGCTCTAACAGTCTTAACAACCAAACCTCCTCTCGTCTGCCTCGCAGAAAATCGACGTCCTCTCACTCCTCAGCCAAAATATCCTGTGGCGTTGTGCCAATCACTCTCAAGCACATGGTCAAGATACCGAACTGCCACAATTACCATTAAGCCTGCCGGTAACTCGCAGTCTCAGCTGCACTGGACATGATCCAAAAGTCTCCTCCACATGCACAACAACAACAGACACTTGTACCTCTAGTGCACGTGGTAATAATTCTGCCTCTAGTCCATGCAGGAATGCAACATGCTCTAACTCCGGCTGCTATGATGAAACCACACTTGCAACAACTCCATCCACTGCCGTGGCGCCCTCCAACCGGGCGGCACAAATTCACCCGTTCGATGCCGGCGGTTGTCGCTCAATCTGCAAGGAAAAATCTAGACCAAACACAAAGGGAGCACGACCTCTGTCTCTGCTCACACTGAGGCGACAAATAAGGTCCTCCGCAGATAGCAAATCCACGCTACCGCTGCGCCACTCTGATATAAATACTGATGCTGCCTTCGGGATCCACCCGATCTCCGGCATCTCGGGAACTCGTTATCCAGGAAAAAGAAATCAGAAATGCCCCTGCCGGCCGATCTGTCCTCGATCACCCGGCGCCAAGCGCCAAAATCCAGAATTCGCCTCTGGCGGCAGATCCCTATCCAAAGGAACTGCAACGCTACGCTCCAAACACAACGCCTACTCCAACGAGGCGTCAAAACCTATAACGGAGGGACTGAATAAACTAAAAGGTATCCTGGCGCAATCCACTCCCAGTCTCACATATCCTATGCACCTCATCCCTCAAAACCTGGAACGCGCAGTTCAACAACTGCAAAAACTCTCTAGCACAGGGAGGCTCTCAATTGATCACTCCATCACCACCAACCACGACTCTGCCTCCAATGGCTCCAACTCAATCTTATGAGTCGGGGAGGTTCATCTGCCAAATCTGGCTCAATAGATCGATCATGTCCCACAGCTCCTCTGCTGTCAACTATCCACCCTGCCTCGGTGCCTCGGCACTAAACATTGGCATAGAGGGAGGGGTCACTCAGTGCTCCGACAACTGTATCGCCAAGACCAACTGCTCCCTCTGCCGCTGATAAGCCTCTAACAATCCTATCATCTGGGTTCGGAATTCTCTGACCTCAATCTAGGTATCCGGCCCAAAACCAACCGCTCCAGCTCAACTGCTGTGACAGGATGCCCACGGGTCAGAACCCAGCGTCGGGGAGACACCGCTCGCCACGACGAAACCACAAAACAGCACACAAAAGCCACTCAACCCAATCCAGCGAAAGTCTAAAGCATGTAACCCATTCCACAGCATTATGTTGTCTGCAGCCAACATAATCACTTAGGAGAATAAACATGCCAATCACTCCTCCCGTCCCTTGGGAGAGGTATAAAACTCAATCAGGACTCTCGCTAAAAGTCACGACTCTCGCGAAGTCAACCAAGGGTCAAACCATAAGCCTAGGGTTTCTAAGTCCACCATGACCTACAACCTAGGCTCTGATACCAACCTAATCTGTCACGCCCCGGGGTCGAAACTGCGACCCGGGCCCGCCAACAGATCCGCCACCTATGCCAAACCCGCATAGGCGAAGCATCCTACCTGCAAGAAAAATATTACAGCTAAACAGATATCAGAGCTATGAATAAAACCTGCTGTATAACAAAAATCAATCACTGTACAACTGGAAATAATACAATAATGTCCACCTCCCAACAATGATAATCATACAATATCCTCATATACAAAGGTCGAGACTCGACCGGGAGATACCTCCAATAAATACATCAGTGTACAGGCTCTCAATACATAACATATCCTCACTACATCAGTCTCTCAAAAGAAAAAATAAAACAACTAATCTACTGAAGCTCTCCTCTGAAGGGGTACCGCTACTCTCCAAACATGGGTAGGGATCTAGCTCGCGACTCCCTCGCCTCGATCAACAACCGCAGAATCAGCAACACCCGCTAAGACTCTGCAAAACAAAGAAGAGGAAGGAAAAAAAAGGGGGAAAACCCCCAAAGGGTGTGAGAACTACACCAAAAAGGGAGTTCTCAGTGGGTAACACCGCCAGACCCGACGGTCTGCCTACTAAGTCCTCAAGAGACAAAAACTAACCAAAGCTGTAAAGACTGAAATAAGGAAGCTGGAGACTCTCAACAGCTATAATGCCTCTATCTAAATGCCCAAGATGGGAGAACCAAAGAATGGTATGCAACCCCTAGCACATGAAGGGCACAATCGACCCAATCAATAGACCAGTAATCACTGGCACTACCTGCTATGCCTGATATGGCTGCCATGCCTGCTATGCCTGCCTGCTATGCCTGCCATGCCTGCCTGCCTGCTATGCCTACTATGCCTGCCATGCCTGCCATGCCTGCTATGCTTGCCTGCCTGCTATGCCTACTATGCCTGCCATGCCTGCCTGCCTGCTATGCCTACTATGCCTGCCATGCCTGCCTGCCTGCTATGCCTACTATGTCTGCCATGCCTGCCATGCCTGCTATGCCTGCCTGCTATGCCTGCCATGCCTGCTATGCCTGCCTGCCATGCCTGTCATGCCTGCTATGCTTGCCTGTCTGCTATGCCTACTATGCCTGCCATGCCTGCCTGCCTGCTATGCCTACTATGCTTGCCATGCCTGCCTGCCTGCTATGCCTACTATGCCTACTATGCCTGCCATGCCTGCCTGCCTGCTATGCCTGCCATGCCTGCCATGCCTGCTATGCCTAATATGTCTGCCATGCCTGCTATGCCTGCTATGCCTATCATGACCTCAACCTAGTGCCACTAGTAAAACTGATACTGCCTACTGTGCCTGCCAAATCGGGTATGCGGGCCAACGCATAACACCGATAGGGGATAGGAGTCTCAAGGACTCAAAAGTGCCTGCCAAATCGGGTATGCCAGCCTACGCATAACACCGATAGGGGATAGGAGTCTCAAGGACTCAAAGGTGCCTGCCAAATCGGGTATGCCAGCCTACGCATAACACCGATAGGGGATAGGAGTCTGAAGGACTCAAAGTCTGAGTAACAAGTATCATAGTAGAATAAGTCAGCAGGACTGGATCATGACACTGATCTAAATGGAAAAGAACCATCCACTAAAAAAAATCCAAATCCTCTCCCCGCTCTGATGCAATAACAACTGTCCGGTCAACCGCCCAAAATCCGCGGTTGCCGCAAATACCTTGCCCTCAGCCTGCCTGTCCCAAAATCCCAACGACTGACTACACTATCCCAGCCCCTGCTCTAACCTGAGCATAATATCCTATATGTCTAGGTAACTGGAGAAGGAATAAAAACATGGTTTCTCCTAAGTCAATTCCAGCATGATAGTGCAGCAGAAAAAGGTGACCATTCAAGCATGCAAAAGTCCTTTACTTAACAATATGATTTCAGGTATTCCAATTCTTACAAAATTTAGAGTATACTATTTTATGAATACTAATTGTAACAAGTTGCCACAAGCCGGTCTCTATATACATGCATAAGATGTCCCAAGGTATATATCACATGAAATAGTTTAGCAAAATATTTCCAGTGAGTTTAGACAAAATATCCTTTGCAAGAATTAACATTCAATTCATATTTAGTCTCTAAAGATGTAAGAGCTACCCATAAGTCCAATTATGCATGCTATATCCAATTCACTAGTACACTACATTATCACATAAGACTAGCTCCAATATGCCTAGTGGGTTATCACATGTAAGAGGTTAACAACGGTACCCACCTCGAGCGCTAAAATCTTTGTCTCAAATGCGAAACCCGCGCTCGATCAGAAAGCTCACCTCAACACTGTGAAGAATTCCCAAAAGAATATACACAAATTAAGCTTCAATGATCATGAAAAATCTGTCCAAATCTGTCAATCCAAAGTTTCCCTACATTCACCTGTGAAGGGTGCTCAGAAAATTCCAAGAAAAATATCGTCGCGATCCTTGCGACGAACCGGTCGAAACGAGTCCCTGCACGACCAAAACCGAGCTTCCTTCGCTTAGATACAAATTCGGCAAGGGAGGCACCCCAAACAAAACTGTGGAGAAATTCTGTACCGAAGGACTACAGAGAAAGGAGATTTTCACCTTCGAATAATATCCAGAAAGATCTGAGAAAAATCCAGGAGATTCCTTGCGAGATGTAGATGAAAAACGCCTTTTGAATCACCTCGATCCGTTGCCTGAGCGCGGAGTTATAGCCAAATCAATCAGGTGCTGTCCGAAACTCCGCGAGGAAAAATGGGTCACAAAGAAGCTCGGGAAACTCAAAATCCACATGTAAACTAGGAAAAACTCAAAACATCAAAAATGAAGCCCTACCTGTGAAGAGTCCAACGGCGTAAGAATCGCCCGAATTGGAGCTCGGGGTGAGCCGGGGGAGCCTGAACACTGCGAAGGGACGGAACGGGTCGTCGGTGAACAAGTGTCGCGCCGCACCGTAAAATGGCAAACCTT
This sequence comes from Tillandsia leiboldiana, assembly GCA_029204045.2. Taxonomy (NCBI): domain Eukaryota; kingdom Viridiplantae; phylum Streptophyta; class Magnoliopsida; order Poales; family Bromeliaceae; genus Tillandsia; species Tillandsia leiboldiana. The sequence goes on from CM055061.1 coordinate 8,719,222, forward strand.
GAAATGCGTCCTCCTAAAAATCCCAGGGAAGATCAGTGAGGTAGGTCTCAGGTGGAGGAAAAATATTGCTTAAGGGTCCCCTGTGAAAAACCTCCCAGAAAAATGTACAAAGGGCCCCCAAAGGCCTATTTATAGGCTGCCTATCACCCCCCCCACCTATCGGATTCGGGCGCCACTTTTGGCGCCCCAATCCGCAAAGCGGGTCGGACGGGGGGCCGTCCGACCGCCCGGATCGCTCCGGTGCGGCCACGTGTCCCCCGCACAGCAAACAGCTGTGCGGGGCGACCAGGCGCCCGCCGCGTGGCAGGGACCCGCTGGGGGCGTTGCATGCACCCGCCCCCTGGTCGGCCGACACGTGGCCCGTACTTGAGAGCGGGCCATGTGCGGACGACCGGCCGCACTGTGGCCCTGCGCTGGCGCGCGCCCTGAGGCACCGCCATGCGCACCCGTGGACCGCTCCCAGGTGAGCCGTCCAATCCCCGGGCGACGCGTGTCGTGCACCCGGTCCACGAGTGTAGTGATCCGGCCTTTCGGGGTATTTTTGACTTACGTGTAGTCATTTAAGCCTTTAAGTGAAATAAAATTATTCAATTCTTAAAAGTTGGCCATTGTGGGGTGCTAGTATTTTTCTGCGATAGAGCGCGGAAAAAGAAAGCCGACGGTGCGATCGGATCTGAAATCCGATATCGGGATCCCCCGGAACGGGATTCAAAGTGATACGGTGATTAGTCGTGCATCGGAATCTGTGAAAAATATCTTGCACCCGTTAGAGATAAGGTGGGTTATCTCGTAGGGGATAATTAATTAGTTAATTAATTATCCCAGACGGAAAATAATAATTCTCTTACGTACGAATTAAAGAGAAATTAATTGGAGATAAAGTGCGACTATATAAGGGATCCCGATTATCGGAAAGAAAAGAAAAGAAAAATAAAAACCCTAATCGGTGAGAAGAGAAAAAGAAAAGAAAAGACGGAACCCTAACCGGAAGAAAAGGAAAGGAGAAAGAAAAGGGGCCCGATCTTCCCGGACACCGAACCGAAGGCAAGAACGCGACCGGACAACCTTCCCGTCGATCTTCGGTTAGTAAAATAATTGTTTTAAATTATTTGGGATTTTTCCGTCGTCTCTTTTGTTTGAGTTCTTGGTTTCTTGGTTTCTCCGTCGTATCCGTCACCGTCGCCGTCGTCGTCATCATGCTAGGGCACGGAACGGACGGCAGAGGCGCGCGGTGCCGCTAGGGCATCACGCAGAGGAGAGCCACGGACGGCACCCATGCGGACCCGCAACCGCGCGGGCACCGCATGGGCGCCGCGCGGCTGCCGCACGGGCGGCACCCGCGCGGACCCGCACCGTGCGGGCACCGCGCGGGCGCCGCGCGGCTGCCGCGCGGTCGCCGCGCGGCTGCCGCGCGGTCGCCGCGCGGCTGCCGCGCGGGCCCGCAACCGCGCGGGCGGCACCCGCGCGGACCCGCAACCGTGCGGGCACCACGCGGGCGCCGCGCGGTTGCCGCGCGGGCGGCACCCGCGCGGACCCGCAACCGCGCGGGCGGCACCCGCGCGGGCCCGCGACCGTGCGGGCACCGCGCGGGCGCCGCGCGGCTGTCGCGCGGGCGGCACCCGCGCGGACACGCAACCGCGCGGGCGCCGTGCGGGGCCGCACCCGTGCGGGCACTGCGCGGCCGCCGCACGGGCAACACCCACGTGGGCACCGCGCCGCTGGGGCGTCGCCGCGGAGACGCGCCACGCGGTTCTGAACCGCACGAGGTCCCGGCGGACGACGACGGCGGCGCGGGAATTCCGTATCGTCAACCCGGACGGTGTTGGACTTTTCCGCCGAAAAGAGTAAATTGGGTCTTGTGTTTTCGGATGTTAGTACACGCTTTTTACTATAGTTATCCGTGCGGACTTTCTTTAGGTCCAGACGCGCAGCGGGGGTGCGCAAAGGCTTCGGGTGTTCCGATCTCTCTTCAAATAGGTGGGTACGGTTGCTGTAAATACAACCAGTGTAGTAAGTGCATCTATCGTCATTAAAATGCTCTTAATTTATCTAACAAAGTAGATGGACAGTTTAACCTTTTGCATAATTGTGTTTTTATCTAACAATTGAAGCGGCTACGGTCGCGGTGCTCATGACACGCCGATCTCGGCAAATCCGTTTTCGGATGCTGCCCGTACACAGGCGGATTGGCCTCCGCATGGGTGTACTTTTCCGGAAGAGTGGTCTCTTATGACCCGTGTTCCTCACAAAGGTGTGGGTGCCGTGAGGACCTCTTCGCGCCCGCTGAAAATAGCACACCAGCACCGCGAAGAGGTTAAAGCATCAAAGTAGGTGTTTGCGCACGAGGGGAGACTTTAGTCTCTCCGACAAATATTCTGGGGTTGGTGCCCAATTTAATTGATAAATCTGGGGTTGGTGTAGTGGCCCAGGTTTTCGTACTGTGTTTCGGGTTACTTTAGTGGACGGATATTTCCCACTTTGATCATAGTCATGATCCAGTCCTGCTATTGTGAGATATTGGTTACAGAGATGCTTGATACAGAGATACTTGATACAGGGATACTGTACATACTTTACTCGTGTGGGTCGCTCCCCTCGAGTGCCACTCCGGAGTAGGCTTTACACCGTGCCGAGCGCCGGGCACCTTGATGAGTTGCGATTGGTGACAGAGCAGGCAGTGCCAGTACTTCCTGGCCCTTTGATTGGGTTTCTTTGGGCAGTTAGATTTATAGTTGCATGCATATACCGTAACCTTTGGCACAGCATCTAGAGGCATAGTAGTGGTAGTTTCTCTTTTTCTAGCAGTCTATATTGCATACCACTGTTCCTTCCTTTTTGCCTCTTATAGTCCTGGTGGGTGTGAACAGTGCCCAGGCCCACTTTCGGGCGTGAACAGTACAGCCCAGGCCACGTTTCGGGCGACTACAGTGCGGCCCGGCCCAGGGTTTTCCGGGCGCGCACAGTACGGCCCGGCCCAGCCCGCCCGCGCACGGGATCCCTTCCCGTCCAACCGGGCGTCCGACCCGGCCCACGGCCCGCCACGTGTCCGCCAAACAGGCGGCAGCCGTGCGGGCCCAACGGGGAAGCGCCACGTGTCCCCCGTGATTGGCGGCAAGGTGGGTGCCCCAGCCAACGGCGTGGCGACACGTGGCCCCGCCCGACACGGCTGTCGGCGGGCACCGCCGCCACGTGCGCCCACGTGCGCCCATGTGCGCGTACGGCCGCCGCCGCGTGGCGCCACGTGCGCCACGCGCACATGGACCAGCCAACCTGGGGCCGCCACATGGCGCGCCCCAGTCCACCGTGCACCACGCCCCCTCCGTGCCTGCCCGGCCTGCCCGCGCTGCCCGCGCACCCTCCCGTGCGCCGCGCCCCCTGCACCGGCCCAACCGCGTGCTGCCACGTGGCCCGCCGGTCCACCATGCACCGGCGGCCCTTTCCGTGGACCGGGAGGCGTGCGCCGGCCCAATGAGGAGCCGCCACGTGTCCCTGGCCGGTCCACCGGTCCCCCCATGCACCAAATTGCGCAGAAAACTTCCGGGGGTCCGTTTTTGGGCATCCGGACTCCAAAATAAATAAGTAAATAGCCGTTTTCAAGCGTTTTTCCACGCTGAATTCAAATACGGCCTCCGATTGGCCCAAATCATTTTCTAAAATTCGGCAATTACCTCCGACGGTCAAACCAACAGTAACTACCACACTGTGTCCATCCGTAGCATCCCTTTGATGCACTGTGGACCTAATACACCAATAATAGATGTTTCTCACCCAGCATTTGAGGTTTTACCCACTAGGGGAGGCTACTGGTTTATCTAGTAGTTCTCACCCCCATTGTTGTTTTCTGTCTTCTTCCCTTTGTTTTGCAGAGTCATCTGCGCGAGCTGCTGGGCCATCAGCGGCTGATCGAGGTAAGAGGATTGCGGACTAGCTAGATCATCTACCCCGACTGTGAGAGTAGCTGGACTTTTATTTCACCCCTTTTGTATCTCAGATTACAGTAGTTCACTTTTGGGACTGGTTTAGCCAGCTGTTTGTATTTTGGTTAGTGAGCTGGGAGTTTATTGTACTTTATTTCAGCTTGTATCTTATTTCCAGTCTGAGATTACTTATAGTTCTTTTAGTTCAGCTCTGTTTATGCTCTTCTATTGTATATCTTATATCTGAGCAGGTTACCAGCGCTTCGTGTACATGGAAAATTCTGTGTGCACGGCGGATCTGTTGGCGAGCCTGGGTTCTGGTTTACACCCGGGGCGTGACAGTTGGGGCCCAGCTTAATATGTGCAAGGTTTTAGCGAAATGGTTCCGGTGTATTCGGTTTGCTCCTTATTTCCTTGTTGATATTAGACATCTACTTTGTTTGTCACTGACATTACCCACTCCGTGACAGGTGTTACGAGGTGCGTTAGCCGGGAGGGCGGTGAGACTGCGTCGCGAGAGCCGTAGTCAGAACACTTGGTTTTATTATCTCATTTCTCTTACGCTTAATTTAGTTAATTTGCTTGTGTGTCGTAATATTCGTGGACATATATTACTTAGCGCTGTGGATGAGGTGTACTTTTATATTCGTTTCTTTTGGTGATGTTTTCTTATGCGGCACGTTTTCATGATAAACCAAATGATTTCGAAAAGGTTTCTCAAAACGAAGTGCCGTGTGGGCACGGGTTTTGCAACCGCTGGCTTTATCCTTTCTAAACACTGATGCCGCTTTAATATTTCGCTTGATGATGTATGTCTATTGTATGGTTGATGGTTGGTGTTTGATGTATGTTGTTGTAAATAAGACGCCGTGCATATACAAAGGAGACTCTGTCCGCGGGCAGGGAGAATTTGTGTATGTGGCGGTCTAGCACGCACCGGGGATGAGGTTTAAAATACCTTGTTAAGAAAGAAAAAAAAAAAAAGATACACGCAATTTTCCGCTTTGATAGACTCAAAAACCCCCGGGGGCGTGACAGATTAAATGGTATCGGAGAAAAACAACCATAACCATAGTAGACGTGATCCACATCCACAGTGTAGGGTACCACAAGCAAATTAGACATGAGATAACCAAGGTATAGGTGCGTAGTACGTGAGAGTACGGGGAAAAGGGAACGTAATGTAGGTGTAATCGTAAGACAGGGTGTTAGGGTTATAACCTTAGGGTTAACGTGGTTTCTTTGTCTATAGCGGACAATGGCCCGGACTAGACCGTCCACCGAGAATGCGAACGCGGACAGAGTGACCCCGACCACCGCAGAGAACCAGCTCCTCCGACAACAACTGCGGGAAATGGCCGGGCAATTAGCGACGCTGACGGAGCAGGTTCGTCACCTGACGCAGCGACAGGCAACCGCGCCAGCCGAGCACGAACCAACCCCTCCGCCCGAAACCACCGCTCCCACTACGGGACCGCAAGGGACGGGTGGTACGACGACGGAACAGCCCCCATCCCCAAGGGACGTACCCACTCCGACGACCACGGGGCCCGTGATGGGAGCGACAACAGGGGAGGCAGGAACGACCCCTACTCTCGGGGGGTCCGCCGCTGTAGGAGGGATCACGGAGCAACGAACGACGCGAGAAAGGGTCAGGACGAATTTGACTAGGTTCAAGAAGCATGACCCTCCCACTTTTGAGGGAGAGACGACCGATCCATGGGTCGTCGAGAAATGGGTAGATACCATGGAAAAACTCTTCGAGGACTTACTGATGGAGGAACACGAGCGGGTTCCACTAGCCGTCCACTTCCTCGAAGGGAACGCACGCATCTGGTGGAAGACGGTACGCCCGGATCCGTCTACAAACGACCCGCTACCAACATGGACGGCCTTTAGAGAGGAACTTTTTGACGCTTTCTTCTCCGATAGCGTCAAGCGGCAATTGGAAGACGACCTGAAGAACATTAGACAAGGGAACCGCTCGGTCATGGAATATCAAAGGGAGTTCGTAAGATTGGTTAACTGCGTCCCGTTTATTATACGAGATGAACCCCACAAGGCCCGTCTTTTTGTGGACGGGTTACGGAGCGACATCTTCGAGATGGTTCAGGCAGCGGACCTGCGCACGTTCAGGGAAGTGGTGGATAGGGCCACCATAGTGGAGCGGGGGTTCGCTATCACCCGAGCTCGACGTGAGGGATCAGAAAATAACCGGGAGAGGAAGCGGACACAGACTTACCCGGGAGGGGGTCCGTCTGGTGGGAGCCGACCCCCATAGTACCCCAAGACGCAACAAGGAAGCAAGAGTGCACCTATTGGAAAGCCGCGACCAAAAAAACAAGCCATGTGTTATTTGCGGAGCATCGCATCCAGTGACGGAATGCCCTAAGAGACAGGACCACTGTTGCCGCTGCGGCAAACCAGGGCATCTCCGATTCAACTGTCCCCTAAACACTGGAGCAGCATCTTCCGCAGCCTCCACCCCAACGGCACAGCCACCAGGACGGGGTAGAGCATCAACGGGAATGCCCCCACACCCTCCGGCGCCAAGAGCAGAAGGAGAATCGCGACCACAACCAGGAGGGAGGCTCTACTCCATGGGCCAACATGGAGCGACACTGCAAGAGGAGGCGGTCGCAGGTATTACCTCTGTTTCTAATTTCCGAGCTCGAACCCTGTTTGACACCGGGGCAACTCGCTCCTTTATTTCCCGCACTTTTGCGCAAACACATCTGCTAGAAAGTAGTCCCCTTGATGTCTTACTGACCGTTCAGACCCCTGGGGGGCCAATCGCGGCGACTGGCCTAGTACCCTCTTGTTCAATAAAACTGGGAAGGTTGTCGTGCCCCTGGGATCTGGTGGTCATACCGCTAAAAGAATACGATGTGGTTTTGGGCATGGACTGGCTTACCGAGTATCAGGCGGTCAGCGATTGCGAGGAGCGCCGGGTGCAACTACGGAAGCCGGGATTCCCAGAAAACGTGTACTTGGCTTGTAAAAGCACTTCCTTCTTGGCTATCATCTCCGCGTCGCGAGCTAGGAAGTTGGTGGAGGGCGGGTGCGTGGCCTATCTAGCCTCGGTAGATTTAGCCACCCGACCCGTTCCCTCGCCTTCCGAAATTCCAGTAGTAAAGGAATTTCCGGATGTATTTCCGGCAGAGCTCCCCGAAGCGCCGCCGGAACGAGAGGTCGACTTCCCTATTGAACTACTTCCCGGCACCAAACCCATCACCAAGGCACCGTACAGGATGGCCTTCGCGGAGTTGAAGGAACTCAAGGCACAGTTGGAGGACCTTTTGGATAAGGGTGTGACGCCCCCAATAGTCCCACATCGGATGTGGATGGAATTGTGATTGGGTTTATATGAAACTTGGACATTAGTAATAATAACTGGGCTTAAGCATTTTGGGTTGTGGTGTGGGCCCAACGAGTTATTATTGCTAGTGGGCCGGGTTGTTACATTTGGTATCAGAGCCAATAACCAGCCGGAAGTGTGTTACGAATCTCGGCTGAGCCTGGGTCTAGATGACAGGGCTAGCGAGACGAGTCTCACATCGCCTGGTGATCTTGGGCTTGTGTGTGTGTGTTTGGACTGACGAGGACGTCAGGCCTAAACGGGGGGAGTCTGTGGCGCCCCCAATAGTCCCACATCGGATGTGGATGGAATTGTGATTGGGTTTATATGAAACTTGGACATTAGTAATAATAACTGGGCTTAAGCATTTTGGGCTGTGGTTTGGACCCAACGATATATAGAAGAGTCCCAATCCCCTATGGAATTGAGCCTTTCCTATATATGCACGGCTAGCTGTCATTGCCCTGGCTTGGTTTTGAAACTCTGATATAAAAAAAAAAAAAAAAAAAAAAAAAAAAAATTTAGACCCACTTTTGAATCTCGGGGCGTGACAAAGGGCTTCATTAGACCTAGCGCGTCACCCTGGGGCGCGCCCATCCTGTTTGTGAGAAAGAAGGACGGAAGTCTCCGGTTGTGCATCGACTACCGGGAGATAAATAAGGTCACCGTTAAGAACAAGTACCCCCTGCCAAGGATCGACGACCTCTTCGACCAACTACAGGGGGCGACGGTGTTTTCAAAGATTGACCTGCAGTCGGGCTATCATCAGGTCCAGGTCAAGGGGGAGGACATCCCCAAAACGGCTTTTCGGACTCGCTACGGTCATTACGAATTTACAGTAATGCCGTTCGGGCTCACGAATGCCCCGGCGGTGTTCATGGACATGATGAACAGGGTATTCAAACCCTTCCTGGATTTATTCGTGGTGGTCTTCATCGACGATATCCTCATCTACTCCCGTACAGACGAGGAACATGAAGAACATCTGCGCACAGTCCTCCAGACCCTACGGGAATAGAAACTCTACGCCAAACTCAAAAAGTATGAGTTTTGGCTCTGAGAGGTTGGCTTCTTGGGGCACGTAATCTCAGCGGCTGGAGTCGCAGTCGATCCGAAGAAGATAGATTCGGTGACAGACTGGTCCCAACCGACGACGGTGACGGAGATTCGAAGCTTCCTGGGATTAGCCGGGTACTACCGGTGCTTCGTGGAGGGTTTCTCCAAGATAGCCACCCCCCTTAAACCGTGTGACTAAAAAGGGGGAAAAGTTTATCTGGACGGACAAATGTCAGAGGAGCTTCGAGGAGCTCAAGGATAGGTTGACGCGAGCCCCGATTCTCGCCCTGCCAGAACCAGGGGAGGATTATGAAGTATACTGCGATGCGTCGCGAAACGGACTGGGTGGAGTACTCATGCAACGGGGAAAGGTTATAGCCTATGCGTCAAGGCAGCTCAAGGAATACGAGCGAAACTACCCCGTGCACGATTTGGAACTCGCAGCGGTTGTGTTCGTCCTCAAGCTTTGGAGACACTACCTGTATGGGGCACACTCCAATGTGTACTCAGATCATAAAAGTCTTAAGTACCTTTTCACCCAAAAAGGAGTTAAATTTGCGACAAAGACGGTGGCTCGAGCTACTAAAGGATTACGATTTAACGATCCACTACCACCCGAGAAAGGCAAACGTAGTGGCCGACGCCCTGAGCCATAAGGGGCAGGCCGAGAAGGCAGGGGTGAGTGCCATCACCCAGCAAGATAGTCTGATTGCGAAGTTTTCGCGATTAAGACTAGAAGTAGTACCAGCGGGTACAGTCGAACAACTTCTGACACTGGTGGTCAGACCTACCTTGCTGGACAGAATCCTCGAAGGGCAATCGACTGATGACCAACTCCAGCTGGTGCGAAATAGAGTGACTGCCGACCAAGGAGGTGATTTCACAGTAAACTCCGACGGCACGATACGATTTCGGGGACGAATCTGTGTGCCGGATCTACCGGAACTCAAAGAGGAGATCCTGCGGGAGGCGCATATCGCTCCATATACAGCGCATCCCGGGGGAACGAAGATGTACAAGGACGTCAAACAGACCTTCTGGTGGCCCAAAATGAAGGGAGACGTGACTCGGTTTGTGGCACACTGCCTGGTGTGCCAACGAGTGAAGGCCGAACACCAGCGTCCAGCAGGAAAAATTGCAACCCTTACCGGTGCCTGTGTGGAAGTGGGACATGATTACCATGGATTTTGTGACCGGGTTCCCGAGATCGTCACAGGGACACGATGCAATATGGGTAATCGTGGACCGTCTGACGAAATCGGCCCACTTTCTGCCCATACACACGACGTGGGCGCGGGAACGACTGGCGCAAACCTACATCAACGAGATAGTAAGGCTGCATGGGGTGCCAACGTCCATCACGTCGGACAGGGACACGCGATTTGTGTCAAACTTTTGGCAGAGCCTGCAGCGAGCAATGGGAACCAAGTTGCACTTCAGTACGGCTTTTCACCCGCAGACCGATGGACAATCAGAGCGGGTGATACAAATTGTGGAGGACATGCTTCGGGCATGCGTTTTGGACCTGGGCGAAGGGTGGGCACGGTGTCTGCCCCTAGTGGAATTTGCCTACAATAACAGTTACCAGGCCAGCATTCAGATGGCACCATACGAGGCCCTGTACGGGCGCCGCTGTCGGTCTCCAATATGCTGGGACGACTTGGGTGAGCGTAAGTTTCTGGGCCCAGATCTGGTGGAGGAGACCGAAGCAAAGGTGTGATTGATTAGACAAAGACTACTGATCGCCTAGAGCAGACAGAAAAGCTACGCGGACAACAGACGCCGAGACTTAGAGTTCATGGTGGGTGTGTAAGACCCGGTCTTTTCTAAACCCTTCTTGTCACCCTCTTCTCGTAATGTCCAACCGAGGGCCTCATTTTGGTGTTTTTCCGGACAGACCGTCGGGGCCCGCAGATAATTTTAGGCGGTAGAGCTCGCGGAGCGGAGCGCGCGGGCGCGATCGGTTTCAATTTCCGACTTCCGGTCTGATCAGAATTAATTCTCGAAGTTGGGGTCCCCTTAGGCGTCTCGGGATCCGTGTTGGCGACCCGCACATCTTTTAAGGTAAACCCTAACTTTTTAATATATATAACCGGATGGGAAAGGGAATTAGGGTTCCTTTTGTTTTTGTGGCCGCCTCTTTTCTTTTACTTCTCCCCTCGTAGCCGCCGGCAAGGAGTAACCAAGGACTCGGGCGAGGGTGGACCGGTGGAGGCAAGCGGACGATCCCTCTCCTTCCTCCTCTTTCGCGCATCGAGGAGTGCGGGACGCTGTTGGCGACTGGTGCACGGACGCGGACTGGACGAACGCAGGACGACGCACACAAGGTGGGTACATTCCTGGGGATTGCGGGAATAGGGATTTACTGTTAGAAATAGCATGTTGGGGCAAGGTGGAATTATTAGTCTCCTTCTGTTTATGCACTAACCCTGTTATGTTATTGTACTTAATATCAATCTGAGGCTCAAGTTTTGCTACACGCACACCAGCGATTTGGCCACCGCAAGGGTGTGCTTTTCCGGAAAAGTGGTACGTTGACCCGTGTACCCCACGCGACGGTGGCGTTAGGAATGGGGGCCCCCATGGGTGGGGGGTGTGAGCGGTGATGTCGAGGCAGGTGCTCGGCGGCCGAGGCAGGTGCTCGGCGGTGGACATCGGGAAAGGTGCCCGATGTTGTTTTGATACAGGGTGTGGTTAAGGTGGATGATGCATGAGAGGGATGGTTGCTCCGGTTTTGTGGTTTGCCCTATTATTGTTTCTCTTATGCTTATCATGCTATTTCTAGTCACTGATTTCCCACTCCGTGACAGGTTCGTCCAGGGGCGAGTGCTAGGGCACCGGTGAGGTCGCGAGGATGCTGTACTGATTTTTAGTGACTTCAAATACAGTGACTCTTCTCTCATTTTCCTTTTATTACTCATGTTAGCTAGTTTGTGGATTGCGACACCCCCGTGGGGTCGAAGTGGATGCTGCCCTTTTTCCTTTTTCGAATAAACGAATGATTGTTACGTTCTCTCATACTTGGCCATTTTAAATAATGAAAAGCAAAGAAAACCGTTTGCGAAAACTACTTTTAAAACGTGGGCGTCGTGTGGGCGCCGGATTTTACAAACCTTGTGGATTTATGTGGCTTTCGAACGGTCTTTCCTAAAACGATGGCATCGTGTGGATGCCGCTTTCAAAACCTTGTGATTATTTATCCTTTCAAAACATCGGCCTCTATGTTCTAAGTGAATGCTAGAATATCATGTGAGTTGTTTGGTTGTATGTGAACGAGACCCCAACTGATGTGGTTAGAGATTATATGTGCTACGCCTTGTGAGACATTTTGTATTTGAGACGCCGTGCATATACAAAGGAGACTCTGCCCGTTTGCAGAGTGAATTTGTGTATGCGGCGGGTCTGGACACGCACCGGGGAGCATTGGTTTACAAAAAAAAAAATATATGGCTGAATCAGGAGCATCGGTGGCTCTTCTTCCGCGCGATTCGAGCCCCGGGGCGTGACAGATTAAGATGGTATCAGAGAGGTAAACTTTAACCACAACAGTCGGGGCCTAACATCCACGGGGCGCAATACTCTGGCTACTGAGTAATAAAGTGAACACGGGAAAAAAAAAATAAAAAAATAAATAAAATAAATAAAACGCGAGT
>CM055061.1:8731305-8814663 GCA_029204045.2 Tillandsia leiboldiana
GCTCGTGGAGAGAAAGGGGGGGGGGGATTAGTGTTCTTTTTCGTTTTCTCCCTTTTAGGGCCAGCATTAGCGGTGTTCCGTTTTGTTTAAACTAGGAGTAACTGGTTCGTGAAAATGTTCAGATCATGGCCAGGACTAGATCCACAGCCGAGGACACAGGGGCGGACGCAGCGGTAGCGATGACCCCGGAGGATCAGCTCCTGAGGCAGCAGCTACGGGAGATGGCGGGGCAGTTGGCAGCCCTGAACGACCGCGTGCGCCAACTGACGCAGCAACAGCAGGCCGCTGCGACGGACCGCCGACGATGGAGACCGAAGGAGGGGCTGCCCCTACCCGGGCCTCGGCGCCTGAGGTGCCCTTAACCCAACCGACGGCGCCAGAGGTGGCCCCTTCGACGGCAACGGCAGGACCGGCGACGACACTAATCGTCGGAATTGCCCCGAGTGTGACGGTAGTGTTACCCACTTCCGCCGCAACCGCTAACGTCGCGAAGGAGGGGGCGAACCTACCAAACGAGCGAGACCGCGTGCGCGCCAACCTGGCCGACTTCAAGAAGTACGACCCGCCAGTGTTTGAGGGGGACACGACAGACCCCTGGGTCGTGGAGAAGTGGGTGGACACGATGGAGAAATTATTCGAGGACCTATTGATGGAAGACCACGAGCGGGTCCCCCTGGCTGCCCACTTACTCGAGGGGAATGCCCGCATTTGGTGGAAGACTGTACGCCCCGGCTCTGCGACGGGCGCTACCCTCCCGTCATGGACTACCTTTAAACAGCAGCTATTCGGGGCGTTCTTTACCAACAGCGTGAAGAAACAACTGGAGGACGACCTCAACCACATCAGGCAGGGAACCAAAACAGTAATGGAGTACCAGAGGGAGTTCGTGAGACTAGCGAACTGTGTCCCGTTCGTCATTCGGGATGAATCCCATAAGGCGCAACTGTTTGTGGATGGATTGAGGACTGACATTTTCCAAGTGGTGGACGCGGCGGATCTGCTTACCTTTCAGAAGGTGGTCGACCGAGCCACCATTGTTGAACGAGGCTTTGCCGTCACGCGCGCCCGAAGGGAAGGCCCCCACCAGCAAGACGACAGGAAGCGGACCCAGACGACTTCAGGGGGAGGGGGCTCCTCCAGCGGGAATCGGCCCCCTAAGCGGCGGAGGCCCCAGCAGAGGACCAGGGGAGCGCCAGGAGAGGGGCAACGCTCAGAGGATCGTCCTTGCGTGATCTGCGGCGGGGCGCACCGAGTGATGGATTGCTCCAAGAGACAGGACCATTGTTTCCGATGTGGCAAGCAGGGGCACTTCCGTTTCAACTGCCCCCTGAACCAAGGCACCACATCTTCAGCAGCCTCCGTGCCTTCACCCCAGCACGCAGGGCGAGGGAAAGCTCCGATGACGTCGGCCCCCAGACCGCCAGCACCCCGATCTGCAGGGGACAAGCCACCACCTTCGGGAGGCCGCGTCTATTCGATGGGTCAGCAGGAGACACGCCCGTCTGAGCACGTCGTCGCAGGTATCACTCTTGCTTCTGTTTATCGCACTAGAACCCTTTTTGACACCGGGGCGACCCTCTCGTTTATGTCTCGTGACTTCGCACTGACCCATGATTTTGAGTTAAGACCCTTACCCAGTGTGATGACCGTTCACACCGCGGGGGGATCCTTGGAGGCACACAACCTTGTACCTTCCTGCCCTATATGGATGGGAAGGCTCCCGTGCCCCTGGGATCTGGTAGTCATTCCATTGAAAGAGTATGATGTAGTGCTCGGAATGGATTGGCTCACGTGGTACCTTGCAGTCATCGACTGCGAGAAGCGCGAGGTGCGGCTGATGTACCCCGGTTTTCCGGAGAACGTGTACTTGGCTTGCAAGAGCGTTTCCTTTTCTTCCATGATTCCTGCATCCCGAGCCAGGAAGTTGGTTGAGGGCGGGTGTATGGCCTACTTGGTGTCGGTGGCCCTGGCCACCGGATCCTCTACGGCACTCTCCGACATCCCTGTGGTGAGGGACTTCCCAGATGTCTTTCCGACCGAACTACCTGGTTTACCCCCCGAGCGAGAAGTTGTTTTTCCTATCGAGCTTCCACCCGGCACACGACCAATCACGAAGGCCCCCTACAGGATGGCCTTCGCGGAGCTGAAGGAACTTAAGGTGCAGCTGGAGGACCTTCTGGACAGGGGGTTTATCAGACCGAGTGTGTCCCCTTGGGGCGCACCTGTACTCTTTGTACGGAAGAAAGACGGGAGCTTGCGGTTGTGCATCGACTACCGGGAAATCAACAAGGTCACAGTGAAAAACAAGTATCCCTACCTAGGATTGATGACCTCTTTGGCCAGCTGCGGGGTGCAACTGTCTTCTCGAAGATTGACCTGCAGTCGGGCTACCACCAGCTCAGAGTTCGAGACGAGGATATTCCGAAGACGGCGTTCCGGACTCGGTATGGCCATTACGAGTTCACAGTAATGCCATTCGGGCTTACCAATGCCCCAGCAGTGTTCATGGACATGATGAACCGAGTTTTCAGACCCTTCCTGGATCAGTTCGTAGTGGTCTTCATCGACGACATCCTAATTTACTCCACCACCGATGAGAAGCACGAGGAGCACCTACGAATTGTTCTACAGACTCTTAGGGAGCAGGAGCTTTTCGCAAAACTTAAGAAATGCGAGTTTTGGCTTCGCGAGGTGGGATTTCTGGGGCATATCATTTCAGCAGCGGGAGTCGCAGTGGATCCCAAGAAGGTGGAGTCGGTGACCGACTGGCCCCAGCCGACCACGGTGACAGAGGTGCGCAGCTTCCTGGGCCTTGCAGGGTACTACAGGCGTTTCGTGGAGGGTTTCTCGAAGATTGCGACCCCTCTGAACCGCCTAACCCGGAAAGGAGTAAAGTTCATTTGGACGACCCAATGCCAAGAGAATTTTGAAGAACTTAAGAAGCGGTTAACAAGAGCGCCTGTGCTTGCCTTACCAACCCCCGGGGAAGACTACGAAGTCTACTGCGATGCATCGCGAATAGGACTGGGAGGAGTACTAATGCAGCAAGGAAGAGTCATAGCCTATGCCTCAAGGCAACTCAAGGATTACGAACAGAACTACCCGATCCATGACCTGGAGCTTGCCGCAGTAGTCTTCGTTCTGAAACTGTGGAGGCACTATCTCTACGGTGTGCATTGCAACGTGTTCTCGGACCACCAAAGCCTTAAGTACCTTTTCACCCAGAAGGAGCTTAACCTACGGCAGAGGAGGTGGTTGGAGCTACTGAAGGATTACGACTTAACCATCTAGTACCACCCGGGGAAAGCAAATGTGGTAGCCGATGCCCTAAGCAGGAAGGGACAAGCAGAAGGAACTTCGGCGGGCACGATCACGCAGCAGAATGACTTGATCGCGGAGTTCTCACGATTGAGATTGGAGTGGTACCAGCAGGGACGGTCGAACGACTTCTGTCTTTAACGGTCGCGCCGACCCTATTGGAGAGGATTCGAGAAGGCCAAGGTGCGGATCCACAGCTGCAGCTGGAACGAGATAAGATTTCACCGGAGCAGAAAGGAGACTTTGCAGTGGGAACAGACGGCACCCTTCGGTTCCGAGGACGGATTTGCGTGCCTGACCTGCCGGACCTAAAGAAGGAAATCCTGACTGAAGCACATTGCGCCCCCTACGTGGCGCACCCTGGAGGCACCAAGATGTACCGCGATCTCCGACAGACCTTCTGGTGGCCAAGATTGAAGGGAGGCGTGACGCTGTTTGTGGCACACTGCTTGATTTGCCAACAGGTGAAAGCCGAGCATCAACGGCCGGCGGGGAAATTGCAACCTCTACCCGTGCCCGAATGGAAATGGGAGCAAATCACAATGGACTTTGTCACCGGATTCCCACGTTCGCAGCAGGGACACGACGCCATCTGGGTTGTCGTGGATCGGTTAACGAAGTCAGCTCATTTCCTATCCATCCACACGACCTGGACACGCGACCGGCTGGCTCAAGTCTACCTCAGCGAGATTGTGAGGCTACATGGGGTGCCGACAACGATTACTTCGGACAGAGACACAAGGTTCGTTTCGAACTTTTGGCAGAGTCTACAACGAGCCTTGGGGACCAAGTTACACTTCAGCTCAGCCTTTCACCCCCAGACGGATGGGCAATCCGAGCGGGTGATTCAGATACTCGAGGACATGCTTCGAGCGTGCGTACTGGATTTGGGAGACGGATGGTCGCGCTACCTACCCCTTGCAGAGTTCGCTTATAACAACAGCTACCAAGCGAGCATCCAGATGGCGTCATACGAAGCATTGTACGGCAGATGCTGTAGATCCCCGATCTGCTGGGACGATCTGGGGGAGGGAAAGTTTTTGGGGGCGGACCTGGTGGTTGAGACTGAGGAAAAGGTGCGCCTCATCAGGCGACGATTGGCGACCGCCCAGAGCCGGCAGAAGAGCTATGCAGACCAGAGACGTCGCGACTTGGAATTCCAGGTGGGAGAGCACGTGTTGTTGCGGGTGTCGCCGTCAAAAGGGGTGAAGCGGTTTGGGTTGAGAGGCAAGTTGAGCCCGCGGTACGTAGGGCCGTTTGAGATTCTGGAGCGCATCGGCCCGGTAGCCTACCGCCTCGCCCTACCACCGAACCTTGACCGAGTTCATGATGTGTTCCACGTATCCATGCTTCGGAAGTACCTCCCCGATCCATCGCGAGTGCTTGACGTCTCTGCAATTGAGCTCAAAGAGGATTTAAGTTTCGCGGAAGTACCGGTACGGATCCTAGCCCGGGAGGACAAAAAGCTGCGTAGTCGGACAATTCCCTACGTGAAGGTGCTTTGGAGCAATCAGGAAGAGCGTGAGGCAACTTGGGAACCCGAGTCAAAGATGAGGGAGTGCTACCCGGACCTGTTCGCCGCTGGGGAAGTTTAAGTTTCGGGGACGAAACTTGTTTTTAGGGGTAAGTGGTGTAAGACCCGGTCTTTTCTAAACCCTTCTTGTCACCCTCTTCTCGTAATGTCCGACCGAGGGCCTCATTTTGGTGTTTTTTCGGACAGACCGTCGGGGCCCGCAGATAATTTTAGGCGGTAGAGCTCGCGGAGCGGAGCGCGCGGGCGCGATCGGTTTCAATTTCCGACTTCCGGTCTGATCAGAATTAATTCTCGAAGTTGGGGTCCCCTTAGGCGTCTCGGGATCCGTGTTGGCGACCCGCACATCTTTTAAGGTAAACCCTAACTTTTTAATATATATAACCGGATGGGAAAGGGAATTAGGGTTCCTTTTGTTTTTGTGGCCGCCTCTTTTCTTTTACTTCTCCCCTCGTAGCCGCCGGCAAGGAGTAACCAAGGACTCGGGCGAGGGTGGACCGGTGGAGGCAAGCGGACGATCCCTCTCCTTCCTCCTCTTTCGCGCATCGAGGAGTGCGGGACGCTGTTGGCGACTGGTGCACGGACGCGGACTGGACGAACGCAGGACGACGCACACAAGGTGGGTACATTCCCGGGGATTGTGGGAATAGGGATTTACTGTTAGAAATAGCATGTTGGGGCAAGGTGGAATTATTAGTCTCCTTCTGTTTATGCACTAACCCTGTTATGTTATTGTACTTAATATCAATCTGAGGCTCAAGTTTTGCTACACGCACACCAGCGGTTTGGCCACCGCAAGGGTGTGCTTTTCCGGAAAAGTGGTACGTTGACCCGTGTACCCCACGCGACGGTGGCGTTAGGAATGGGGGCCCCCATGGGTGGGGGGTGTGAGCGGTGATATCGAGGCAGGTGCTCGGCGGCCGAGGCAGGTGCTCGGCGGTGGACATCGGGAAAGGTGCCCGATGTTGTTTTGATACAGGGTGTGGTTAAGGTGGATGATGCATGAGAGGGATGGTTGCTCCGGTTTTGTGGTTTGCCCTATTATTGTTTCTCTTATGCTTATCATGCTATTTCTAGTCACTGATTTCCCACTCCGTGACAAGTTCGTCCAGGGGCGAGTGCTAGGGCACCGGTGAGGTCGCGAGGATGCTGTACTGATTTTTAGTGACTTCAGATACAGTGACTCTTCTCTCCTTTTCCTTTTATTACTCATGTTAGCTAGTTTGTGGATTGCGACACCCCCGTGGGGTCGAAGTGGATGCTGCCCTTTTCCCTTTTTCGAATAAACGAATGATTGTTACGTTCTCTCATACTTGGCCATTTTAAATAATGAAAAGCAAAGAAAACCGTTTGCGAAAACTACTTTTAAAACGTGGGCGTCGTGTGGGCGCCGGATTTTACAAACCTTGTGGATTTATGTGGCTTTCGAACGGTCTTTCCTAAAACGATGGCATCGTGTGGATGCCGCTTTCAAAACCTTGTGATTATTTATCCTTTCAAAACATCGGCCTCTATGTTCTAAGTGAATGCTAGAATATCATGTGAGTTGTTTGGTTGTATGTGAACGAGACCCCAACTGATGTGGTTAGAGATTGTATGTGCTACGCCTTGTGAGACATTTTGTATTTGAGACGCCGTGCATATACAAAGGAGACTCTGCCCGTTTGTAGAGTGAATTTGTGTATGCGGCTGGTCTGGACACGCACCGGGGAGCATTGGTTTACAAAAAAAAAAATATATGGCTGAATCAGGAGCATCGGTGGCTCTTCTTCCGCGCGATTCGAGCCCCGGGGCGTGACAGGGTGAACATGCTTTGCTCCGAGTTTCGCCCTCCAAGGGGAACCGACGCTTCGGCATAAAGGGAAAGTTAAGCCCGAGGTACGTAGGACCGTTCGAGATCCTAGAACGCATAGGACCGGTGGCGTACCGATTAGCCCTGCCGCCAAATCTCGAACGAGTCCATAACGTGTTCCACGTCTCAATGCTCCGGAAGTACCTAGCCGATCCCTCTCATGCCTTGGATGCCTCCACCATCGAGTTGCGAGAGGATTTAAGCGTCGAGGAGACGCCGGTGCGGATTTTGGCGAGAGAGGACAAGAAGTTGCGCAAACGAACAATCCCCTATGTAAAGGTCCAGTGGAGCAACCATGAAGAGCGCGAGGCGACTTGGGAACTGGAATCGAAGATGAGGGAATGTTTTCCCGAATTGATTAGTGGGGTTTGTATTTAAGTTTCGAGACGAAACTTTTTATAAAGTGTGAGTGGTGTAGTGATCCGGCCTTTCGAGGTATTTTTGACTTACGTGTAGTCATTTAAGCCTTTAAGTGAAATAAAATTATTCAATTCTTAAAAGTTGGCCATTGTGGGATGCTAGTATTTTTCTGCGATAGAGCGCGGAAAAAGAAAGCCGACGGTGCGATCGGATCTGAAATCCGATATCGGGATCCCCCGGAACGGGATTCAAAGTGATACGGTGATTAGTCGTGCATCGGAATCCGTGCAAAATATCTTGCACCCGTTAGAGATAAGGTGGGTTATCTCGTAGGGGATAATTAATTAGTTAATTAATTATCCCAGACGGAAAATAATAATTCTCTTACGTACGAATTAAAGAGAAATTAATTGGAGATAAAGTGCGACTATATAAGGGATCCCGATTATCGGAAAGAAAAGAAAAGAAAAATAAAAACCCTAATCGGTGAGAAGAGAAAAAGAAAAGAAAAGACGGAACCCTAGCCGGAAGAAAGTGAAAGGAGAAAGAGAAGGGGCCCGATCTTCCCGGACACCGAACCGAAGGCAAGAACGCGACCGGACAACCTTCCCGTCGATCTTCGGTTAGTAAAATAATTGTTTTAAATTATTTGGGATTTTTCCGTCGTCTCTTTTGTTTGAGTTCTTGGTTTCTTGGTTTCTCCGTCGTATCCGTCACCGTCGCCGTCGTCGTCATCATGCTAGGGCACGGAACGGACGGCGGAGGCGCGCGGTGCCGCTAGGGCATCGCGCGGAGGAGAGCCACGGACGGCACCCATGCGGACCCGCAACCGCGCGGGCACCGCATGGGCGCCGCGCGGCTGCCGCACGGGCGGCACCCGCGGCACCCGCGCGGACCCGCACCGTGCGGGCACCGCGCGGGCGCCGCGCGGGCGCCGCGCGGCTGCCGCCAGGGCCCGCAACTGTGCGGGCGCCGCGCGGCTGCCGCGCGGGCCCGCAACCGCGCGGGCGGCACCCGCGCGGACCCGCAACCGTGCGGGCACCGCGCGGGCGCCGCGCGGTTGCCGCGCGGGCGGCACCCGCGCGGACCCGCAACCGCGCAGGCGCCGCGCGGGGCCGCACCCGCGCGGGCGTCGCGCGGCTGCCGCGCGGGCCCGCAACCGCTAGGGCGGCACCCGCGCGGGCCCGCGACCGTGCGGGCACCGCGTGGGCACCGCGCGGCTGCCGCGCGGGCGGCACCCGCGCGGGCACCGTGCGGGGCCGCACCCGCGCGGGCACCGCGCGGCCGCCGCACGGGCAACACCCGCGCGGGCACCGCGCCGCGGGGGCGTCGCCGCGGAGACGCGCCGCGCGGTTCCGAACCGCACGGGGTCCCGGCGGACGACGACGGCGGCGCGGGAATTCCGTATCGTCAACCCGGACGGTGTTGGACTTCTCCGCCGAAAAGAGTAAGTTGGGTCTTGTGTTTTCGGATGTTAGTACACGCTTTTTACTATAGTTATCCGTGCAGACTTTCTTTAGGTCCAGACGCGCAGCGGGGGTGCGCAAAGGCTTCGGGTGTTCCGATCTCTCTTCAAATAGGTGGGTACGGTTGCTGTAAATACAACCAGTGCAGTAAGTGCATCTATCGTCATTAAAATGCTCTTAATTTATCTAACAAAGTAGATGGACAGTTTAACCTTTCGCATAATTGTGTTTTTATCTAACAATTGAAGCGGCTACGGTCGCGGTGCTCATGACACGCCGATCTTGGCAAATCCGTTTTTGGATGCTGCACGTACACAGGCGGATTGGCCTCCGCATGGGTGTACTTTTCCGGAAGAGTGGTCTCTTATGACCCGTGTTCCTCACAAAGGTGTGGGTGCCGTGAGGACCTCTTCGCGCCCGCTGAAAATAGCACACCAGCACCGCGAAGAGGTTAAAGCATCAAAGTAGGTGTTTGCGCACGAGGGGAGACTTTAGTCTCTCCGACAAATATTCTGGGGTTGGTGCCCAATTTAATTGATAAATCTGGGGTTGGGGCCCAGCTTAATATGTGCAGGGTTTTAGCGAAATGGTTCCGGTGTATTCGGTTTGCTCCTTATTTCCTTGTTGATATTAGACATCTACTTTGTTTGTCACTGACATTACCCACTCCGTGACAGGTGTTACGAGGTGCGTTAGCCGGGAGGGCGGTGAGACTGCGTCGCGAGAGCCGTAGTCAGAACACTTGGTTTTATTATCTCATTTCTCTTACGCTTAATTTAGTTAATTTGCTTGTGGGTCGTAATATTCGTGGACATGTATTACTTAGCGCTGTGGATGAGGTGTACTTTTATATTCGTTTCTTTTGGTGATGTTTTCTTATGCGGCACGTTTTCATGATAAACCAAATGATTTCGAAAAGGTTTCTCAAAACGAAGTGCCGTGTGGGCACGGGTTTTGCAACCGCTGGCTTTATCCTTTCTAAACACTGATGCCGCTTTAATATTCCTTTTGATGATGTATGTCTATTGTATGGTTGATGGTTGGTGTTTGATGTATGTTGTTGTAAATGAGACGTCGTGCATATACAAAGGAGACTCTGTCCGCGGGCAGGAAGAATTTGTGTATGTGGTGGTCTGGCACGCACCGGGGATGAGGTTTAAAATACCTTGTTAAGAAAGAAAAAAAAAAGATACACGCAATTTTCCGCTTTGATAGACTCAAAAACCCCCGGGGGCGTGACAACGAGTCCCGCACCACTTCCCTGGACCGCGCCACGCACTCCCGCCAATCCGGAAGCGCCACGTGGCCCGCCGCGCGGTCCATGCACCGCCGCGCCTCCTCCGTGGACCGAGCGACGTGAGCCGTCCAATAATGGGCCGCCACGTGGCACTGGCCGGTCCACGGAGCACCCCCAAGCACCAGAATCACCCCGAAACTTTCGGAAGCCCGCTTTTGGTCATCCGGACTCCAAATTTGACAAACAAACAGCCGTTTTCAAGCGTTTTTCCGCGCTGAATCCAAATCCAACCTCTGTTTGGTCCAATTCCTTTTCTAAAATTCGGGAAACACAGCCGAAGGCCAAATCAGCTGAAAATGTCACACAGGGTCCAACACTAGTGTCCAATTGGTGCGCAAACACCACCGACGCGCCAAAATAAGCCTCCAGCAGCTGCTGGTCAACCAGTAATCTCGTCGTGGGGATCCAGGTCCTCACAATCCTTGAGTTGGAAAATGGTCTCCGTCATTTCCATTTTTTCCTGTCGAGCCTCGCCGTAGAGCTTCAAGAAGTAATTCGCTTTGTTCACCATATCTACATAATTCTTCTCGAAATGCTCATTGGACTCTTGAAGGGAAACATTTACTTTGATCAGACTATCCCTTTCCACTTCAAGAGCGTTTGAGAGAGAAGTTGCCCTTTTTGCTTCTTCTTCGAGATCCTGCAATCTCCCTCTCAAACTCTTGTTTTGCTTTGCCAGTTTCTTTGAATCCCTCAGAAGTTTATGGTAGGCAAGAGCAAAGTCTTCACCTTCCGAATTATCCGATTCATCGTCCGTTGCAATCTTTTCAACAGTGGGGTTGGACAGTGAGTCGGATGTACTTGCCATTAAGCACATGAAGGGTGAAGATGTGGACGCGTGGAATGCCGTTGCATTGTTCTCTTCATCACTTGAAGATGACTCATTCGTCGTTGAGGTGTCATCCCAAGTGACGGCTTGCATCGCCTTCTTCTTGGACGGATTCTTATTTGGACACTCCGTTGAGATATGGCCGTATCCTCGGCACTTGAAGCATTGGACTTGTCCTTCTGAGCTTTTCTTATCCTTTGAAAAACTTTCTTGCTTTCTTGACTTTTGGCTTGAAAAACCTTTGCCTTTTTTCCACTTTCCGGAGGATGAAGTTTTACTTGAATTACCCCTTCGAAAGTTTCGGCGAAAATTTCTTGTCAAGAGAGCAAGCTGCTTCTCAAAGTCCTCCATAGATAGGTTCTCGTCATCGCCTGAGGAGGATGAATCCGCGTCTTCTTCTTTTGTAGTTTTCAACGCAAAACCTGAAGACTTAGAAGTAGATGCTTTTCCAGAAGAATAGTTAGTAGAAAATGTCATTTCATATGTTTGTAATGAACCAACTAATTCTTCTACACGGATTTCGTCCGGGTGTTTAATAGTTTCAATGGCCGTAACCTTGGAACGAAATCTTTCAGGAAGAGTTCTTAAGATCTTTCTTACAATTTTAAATTCTGGAATCTTCTCTCCCAAGTTAGCACATGTGTTTACGATGTCTTGCAATCGTGTATAGTAGTCTGTGAATGATTCATTTTCTGCCATGAAAATAGAGTCAAATCTGCTCGTAAGCATTTGCAGCTTTTGAATCTTCACAAGGTTAGTTCCCTCATGTGTAACTTGAAGAACATCCCAGATTTCTTTCGCAGTCTCACATGCTGAGACGCGAGAGAATTCAGTTTGAGACAAGGCATTAAATAAAGCATTGATTCTTTTGCCATTGTAAGAAGATAAGTCTATCTCTTCCTTGGTCCATTTCGACCTAGGTTTGATGGTGTGAACATCAACAATAACTTCAGTTGGATTTGACCATCCTAACTCGATAGATTGCCACACCCGTTCGTCGATGGAAATAAGAAATGCTTTCATCCGTACTTTCCAGTACGCATAATTTGTTCCATCGAAGAACGGAGGTCTATTGATGTTTCCACCTTCAGCCATTGTTTACAACCCTATTCCCGCTCTGATACCACTTGTTGGGTTATATATAATATGGATCTAAATAGGGGAAAAAACACCTAGAGGGGGGTGAATAGGTGTAAACGTTTAAACACTCAAAAATCGTTGCGCAATAAAACCCAATGCGGAAATAAAAAATAACACGCAAGATTTTTACGTGAAAAACTCAAAACCGGAGTAAAAAACCACGGGACCGATAACACGGTGAAATCCACTAGAATTATAACACGTACAAAGGTGATATACCATACTCACAGACGACTCAACCTTTTTCCATACGCTCCTAGTTGATCTTCTCCGCTCGCTCCGCAACGCTTCTCGAATCCACGATCTGCGTCCAACGCCGAATCCACGACGTCTGACCGAATCCACGGTCTTCACCCAGTAGCACGTCTCGAATGCACGAACGTACCTCGCTCCGAATCCACGAGAGCGGTAGCACCTTGAATCCACAAGGCCACGCGAGTCCACGCGCCGATTTTGGGGAAATCGTTGTTTTTTGGGTGGTGATGATCCGCCGAATACTTAGATTAGAAATAGATCGGAAATACCATCTAAGTATTCATTGATTTGATTCTACTCAAAATCTGAGTATGAAACCCTAGAATCAAATCAATCAATATAGATGAAGAAACATAGGATTAAATCTATTGATTTCCTTTCTTCTCTATAGGTGGATTTATATGGCCGTCTTTTGTTTTATTCGGCTTTTACGGCTTATGTGGCTTCCCTTAGAAAAAGAATCATAGGGTTTATTTATATGTTAGAAACCGTTGGAAGAGGATAAGAATCAAAAACTAACATTTTCTGGAATTTTACATGACGACGATCCGGATCGGATTTACGGCGATCCGGATTGTCGTAACGAAACAGACAATTTCCAGAAAACAAAGGTTCAGGATCCGGATTGAAATGCCTGATCTGGATCGTTCATACATTTCAGCAAAAACCAATGTTCGGGATCCGGATCAGAAATGGCTTGGATCCGGATTGGATTTGCGTATGAATCAACACCCTTCGGGATCCGGATTGCTGTGTCTGATCCGGATCCTGAACATGTCCCATGTCCAATTTTTGATTTTTATGCAATTAAAAATTCATCCAAGTGTTTCTACACTATAAGAAGTATTCGGATCACCAAAAATAATTAGTTAAACATACCTGATCCTTTTGAATTCTTCTTTCTTGAGATTGAGTTATATGATCCAAACTTCTTCATCTTCAATCTTCAAGACTCAATACTTTCACGAAATGCGCCAAAACAAATTCCTTAACACTAGTTTTGCACTTTTCGAAGAGTTTTTCCATGCTTACTGGGATCCCTTTTTCTGATGGAATTTCTGGACAGCGACACCTTGCCGAATTTTTATCTCCGCAACCGGGCATCGGTTGGTGACGTGCCTATACACTTTTTTTCATCTACTCGACGCGAGGATTATCACCGTATTTTTATTGGATTTTTCTGAGGCTTGCCCGGAGGTAGATTTTTCTTCCTTTATCTGTGCATGGAAATACAGATGTATGGTTGTGTGTTTGTGAGCGCCCTGTGTTGTGGAATTTGTAACTCGGCCTACGGGGCTCGGAATTTAGCGTGCAAGTACTCGTTTCGAAGGTATCGACGCGAGGAACGCGATAGTATTTTTGTTGGATTTTTCTGTTCTTGCTGCAGGTGAAAAATCTGCATCTTTGGGACTGTTCCAACAGAATTGTACGTACTTGGATATTTTGGAATAAAAATGTAATCTTGAACCTTGTTGTTGTACCCAGGAAGGTTCGCGACTGTTTCTGAACCTGTTGGAACTGGGGAAAATTGGAGATAGTGAATTTTGGGTGTTTTCAGCTGTTTGGAGCCGAGGCTCGCGCAACATATACTGAGGGAGCAGTTTTAGCAGATTTTGGACTGAGAGCGTCTACACTCTTCGCCGACCCCAGGTTTGCCTTGGATTGAGCACTTCAGGTGGGTAAGCTTAATTTGGTAACTGTATAAGGTTTTTATAACATGGTAAACGTAAGTGCACATGTGGGGATATCACCCCTCTATGATTTATAACAGGCATATTATTGTACAACCGATATGAGCGAGGTAAGCAAGGAATGACCTACTTGGGAGAGATTGGTACACCATAGTAGGAATATTTTAGCATGCTTTACTAATATATGTTTCACCCACTTTTATTATTACCGAGGACAAAGCATGCTTGCATGGACATGTAGTTAGGCCACCTTTTTCTGCTACACTATCATGCTGGAACTGACTTAGGAGAAACCATATTTTTTATTTCCCTTTCCAGTTACCTAGGCATAGGGGATATTATGCTCAGGTTAGAGCAGGGGCTGGGATAGTGTAGTCAGTCGTTGGGGATTTGGGACAGGCAGGCTTGAGGGCAGGGTATTTGCGGCGACCGCGGATTTTGGGCGGTTGACCGGATAGTTGTTATTGCATCAGATCTGGGAGAGGATTTGGGCTTCTTGTAGTGGATGGTTACTTTTTCCATTTGATCAGTGTCATGATCCAGTCCTGCTGACTTATTCTACTATGATACTCGTTACTCAGACTTTGAGTCCTTGAGACTCCTATCCCCTATCGGCGTTATGCGTAGGCTGGCATACCCGATTTGGCAGGCACCTTTGAGTCCTTGAGACTCCTATCCCCTATCGATGTTATGTGTAGGCTGGCATACTCGATTTGGCAGGTACCTTTGAGTCCTTGAGACTCCTATCCCCTATCGGTGTTATGCGTTGGCCCGCATACCCGATTTGGCAGGCACAGCAGGCAGTATCAGTTTTACTAGTGGCACTAGGTTGAGGTCATGACAAGCATAGCAGGCGTAGCAGGCAGGGCAGGCATAGTAGGCATATCAGGCAGGCAGGCATGGCAGGCATAGTAGGCATATCAGGCAGGCAGGCATAGTAGGCATAGCAGGCAAGCATAGCATGCATGGCAGGCATAGTAGGCATAGCAGGCAGGCAGGCATAGCAGGCATGGCAGGCATAGTAGGCATAGCAGGCAGGCAGGCATAGCAGGCATGGCAGGCATAGTAGGCATAGCAGGCAGGCATAGCAGGCATGGCAGGCATAGTAGGCATAGCAAGCAGGCAGGCATAGCAGGCATGGCAGGCATAGTAGGCATAGCAGGCAGGCAGGCATTGTCACGCCCCGGGGTCGAAACTGCGACCCGGGCTCGCTAACAGATCCGCCGCCCATACGGTGAACCCTGTATAGACGAAGCGTCAAACCTGCAAAAGAAATATGCTACGCTAAACAGATATCAGAGCTGGAAGTAAACTGCTATAAATAAAATAAATACAACTCCAAGTCCTCACCACAAGTACAAAAGTCACTCAACTCTGATATAAAAGTACAACTCTATACCTCACTACAAGGTCTCTCAACAAGTAACTCTCAAAATATAAAAAGGGGTACATCTACTCTCTGGATGATGACTGGTAGGGATCTAGCTCGCGACTCCCTTACCTCTGTCTGAAGAAGCAACAACTGGAGCAGCAGGAACAGGAGTAGAAGTCCCTGGGGAGAAAGACACCACGACGGGTGTGAGAACTACATCCCACAGTAGTCCTCAGTGGGTGCCGTCAACAAGCCCAACGGTCTGCCCACTAAGTCTACTAGAGGCATAAGGTAATAAATGAAATACTGAAGGAAAGAGCTGGAAATGAATAACTCTACAGCTACTATGCCCCTATCTAGATGCTCAAAAAGTGGAACAGATGATAACATGGTGCATCTACTAACATGTCAGTATAGTCACCTAATCTGAACTGACATGCCTCTTCGGGTCCAGTCAAACATGCGCCTACCTACTGCCGCACATCCTCAACAGGACGGGTCTACCGTAGGTATGTCCGTAGCTGCCAAAACTGTCTCAGCCAGAGGGACTGTGTCCGTAACTGCCAAAACTGGCTCAGTCAGAGGAACAGCGTCGACAAGTCACGATAGAAGAACTCAATCTCACGCCGGTTACAACAACCCGGTCTAAAGCTCAATCTCAACGCCGGTTACAACAACCCGGTCTAAAGCTCAATCTCAACGCCGGTTACAACAACCCGGTCTCGCCTACTCCGGAGTGGCACTCGAGGGGAGCGACCCGCTCGAGTCAAAAGTAACCCATGTCCAACAGCTCTGTCAAGTATCTCAGCCAATGAGGCAAAAGTCGACACTATGCTCAAAGTGGAGACTCACTCAATCCACAATGCAAAACCCAGTCCCAACTGATGTATAACACTAATCGGTCAAACCGCCCACAGTTCGCGGTTACCGAAATAATAACCCGAGTCGATAATCTGGTGCAATCCCACCCGACTCAACAATATAGCTATACTATTCCCCATCCCTGCTCTCTAACCCGAGCAACAAGGAACACTCGACAGTCGGGACCGCTGTCAACCCAACGGCTCCCTAAAACAGGCATCACTGACAGGATAACTCCACAACAGACACAATAAAGGGTCCGGGAACCCCGAAAGACTAGAACCTACAACCCTAATCAAACAAGAACAGGCTCTAGGCATAGCCTCTCGTTGTTCTCGTCCCAAAGGAAAAAAGGCAGACCTTGGAACCCAGACCACTCGAACCATCTCGGGTGGTTAAATTTATCGAAAAAGGGTGATATTTCTGATTGAAAGCCATTTGATCTGAAAGAAATCCATATTTAATGATTTTTAGTTCTTTTTAGGAAAATAATTGAAAATAAGTTTTATATCCAAGCCTCATAGAGCTAATGCCTTTGTCCAATCAAACAAGAACAGACTCGGCGACTCTACGATGCTCGGAAGAAAACATTGGTTGACTAAAATCATATGTGTGTCCAAAAACAAATTCTGGGTTCAAGGTCCTGCTATCACTAATAAACTCTGCCACTAACACAGCGGCGACAATAAAATAGGAAAACTAAATATCTCGGGACCGCCGTCCTCCTAAACGGCTCCCGCCACAGATGTATGATCAACTACCTCTACCAGACTCCACTCTGCTCCCAAGCACGAGTGTAGAAAGCATCCCACACTAAAGAGACCCGACCACTTGGCCCGCTACCCGGGCGAGTAAAACACTATGTCCAGGGAGAAAAGTAGTGTGGATGTCTAAGCAAAATAAACCTAGCCCAAGTTGGAGTTTTCTAAAGTCTGGCTAAACATGCTGCATATGACGGGGGTGCTAGGTCAAGTTCCAAGATAACATTAATTTAACAGATAATAGGAAACAAGAGAATTGCATGATCATCAAGTAACACTAGAATTATCAGCTATCACTTTCTAGCATACTACACAAGAGTGTTACTATTATGCATGGTTCTACCATAGCAGATTTAATGAACGTTCCATAAGTCTTGGAGACAAGGCCACCCACCTGAAGGTGCACAACTCTCCAGGGTCGTACAGCTAAGAAAGCCCAGAAATAGATATACGAGCACAATCACCAAGCCAACAGTACCAAAGTAGTGTTCAAAGCATCCTGGGTACATAATAGATCCAAGAATTACACTTAACTCCACTAAATTCCACATTTTTAAAATCTGCGATGAACAGTCTTCTTTCTGTGAAATTTTCACCTGTAAAACAGCCTCCAAAAATTCTAGTAAAAATATGACGGCGATCCTCGCGAAGTGTAGATGTCGATAGAGCCTTGAAACGTCGAATTCCGATGTCCAGATGTGGAGATAAAAATCCGCGAAGGCCTTGCTGTCCAGAAACCTCACCAGCACAAAAGGGGCTCAGTAAAGCCTCAAAAACCGTGCCAAAAACCCAAATCGAAGACTTACCTCTCTGAATCCAACGCCGCAAAAATCGTCCAAAAATACAGTCGGGGTAGCTCTGTAGACCTCTCAGACTGAAGTGCGACGGAAACGGGCCTCCATCGGAAAATCGTCGCACTGCGCTCCGATGCCGAAGTCGTCGACGCCGCGGCTTCCAAAAAATCCGGGCCTCTGCCAGAAGATGCGCAACACGAAGATCTACAACTTTCCTAAAGGGGCCATGGGCAGGGGAGCTCGGGAAAGGGGGCAAAACTCCCTCACAAGATAGCTATTTATAGGCCCAGCCCGAAAATCCACCCATTTGGACTTTTGGCCCAAAGATTCGGGCGCCCGGTACTTCCGGGCTGCTACAGTAACGGGCCCGGCCCGTTACTGTTCATACCCGGAAAAACCCCAGGCCGCCACGTAGCCACCCGAACAGGGTACAGCCAAAAGGGCCAACCGTGTTGCGCCACGTGGCAAGCGCCGGAGCCGACACGTGGCGCCCTCGAGCGGGAAACGCGGGTCAACGCGCCCACGCCGCGCCCACGCGCGCCCACGCGCGCCTGTCGGGCATGCCGCCCTAGGCCACCAAACCCCATTCTGTGGACCGCGCGCACAACACCGCACCAACCAAAAACTGCCACGTGTCCACCCCGTCCACCGTGCACCCGCGCCGAAAATCCGTGGACCGCGCCTGCTGCGCCGGCCAACAGGAAGGCGCCATGTGGCCCGCGCCTGGTGCACACCTCCCGCGGTGGACCGACCGGCCTGTCCTCGGCCCGCCGCCGCGCTCCGCCGCCCGCCGCCGCCGCCGGCGCCTCTCCAGCCGCCGGAACAGTAACCCCACGCCTCGAAATCCGTGTTTTCGCGTTCGGGCTCCGAAAAAAACAAGTAAATAGTCCATCTTGACCGTTTTCGCGCGCTGAATCCAAATCCAAAGTCCGATTGGCCAAAATCCACTTCTAAAATTTCCCAAAAATTTCTAGAAAAGTAAACTTGATCCATTCTCATGGCGGGTCAAATCCTTGGTTCCAACAAGCGCGCTAAAAACCTCAATCATCCAAAATGGCCTCCTGTTAAGCAATCTTGCTCCCATTATCACCAGAAATCAATTTCCGGGCCCCGACACGTGCACAAACACTCCCATAAACCACTAATCCATCAATGAGCCCTTAAGTGGGGATTCGGGTCCTCAC
Organism: Tillandsia leiboldiana; assembly: GCA_029204045.2. Lineage (NCBI taxonomy): Eukaryota > Viridiplantae > Streptophyta > Magnoliopsida > Poales > Bromeliaceae > Tillandsia > Tillandsia leiboldiana. Next base: position 8,750,017 of record CM055061.1, read on the forward strand.
AGGCATAGCGGGCATGGCAGGTATAGTAGTCATAGCAGGCAGGCAGGCATAGCAGGCATGGCAGGCATAGCAGGCATGGCAGGCATAGCAGGCATGGCAGGCATAGTAGGTAGTGCCAGTGATTACTGGTCTATCGATTGGGTTGATTGTGCATTTTATGTGGTAGTGGTTGCATACCATTCCTTGGTTCTCCCATCTTGGGCTTTTAGATAGAGGCATGTTAGCTGTTGAGAGTCTACAGCTTCCTTATTTCAGTATTTACGACTTTGGTTAGTTTTTGTCTCTTGAGGACTTGGTGGGCAGACCGTCGGGCCTGACGGTGGTACCCACTGAGAACTCCCTTTTTGGTATAGTTCTCACACCCATTGGGGGTTTTTCCCCCCTCTCTTTCTTTTCTCTCCTTTGTTTTGCAGAGTCTTAGCAGGCGTTGCTATTTCTGCGGTCGTTGATCGAGGCGAGGGAGTCGCGAGCTAGATCCCTACCCATGATTGGAGAGTAGCGGTACCCCATTCCGAGGAGATCTTCTGTAGCTTAGTTGTTTTATTTTTCTCTTTTGAGGGACAGATGTAGTGAGGATATATTATGTATCGAGAGACTGTACACTGATGTATATATTGGAGATACCTCCCAGTTGGGTTTAGAGCTTGTATATGTGGATATTGTATTATTATTTTTGGGAGACAGACTTATTGTATTATTTCCAGTTGTACAGTGATTGATTTTAGTTATACAGCAGATCTTTTATTTATAGCTCTGATATTTTGTTTAGCTGTAGTACTTGACTTGCAGGTAGGACGCTTCGCCTATGCAGGTTGGCATAGGTGGCGGATCTGTTGGCGAGCCCGGGGCGCAGTTTCGACCCCGGGGCGTGACATACCGGCTGTTAAAAATTATCAATTTTGAGATCTTTTTAATCGTAAGGTAAATGATGTCGAAAAATTATAAAATTTAATTTCTAAAAGTTTTAAATGCTCTAAATCATATTTAACGGTATGTATCGTCGATTCTAAAACTCTATCATTAAAAATAACTTATGAGTACGAATTTAATCGTACTCATAATAGTATAGTAGCCTATATATATATATATATATATATATATATATATATATATATATATATATAAAAGCTTGCTCTCTATAAAAAAATTATGTACAACATGTAAAGGTAAGGAAAACTAATGGCGGTTTATAAACTTTTACGTTATGGACAATTTAAATTCTACTTTCTTGATAATGAATTAGTATTATTTTTTTTATAATATGCTATAATTATTTTTAAATAATAATATAGAATTTAATTATTTAATACATTAGATTTTATGGAGATAAATTTATTATTATATTTAGAAAATAATGGTATTCATTTACTTACATCAAAATAAATAAAATAAAAAGTTAATTATAACAGTATCTAATTACACTAAAATAAATATAAGAAGATATTACATTTAATTTTTAGATTATATAAGTTCCATCAAAATAAATAGTAAAAAATTAATTATATTTTAAAAAAATTCAAAAACTATTACACTTGTGTTATATTAGATATAAAAATCCGTCAATCCAAATGTCTCGTAAATATCACATGCAGAAACGTAGTCAGAATTTAAGTTCGGAACGGCCAAAAGCTATACAATTACAAAAATTTAAAATTAAAATTAAATTTGTTAAGTATACCTGATGTCATTCAAAGTACAGATATATCAACAATTATAATTATTAGACATCTATATTTTATATTTTATAATATTTTTTTTAGAACTATTAGATACTTAAATAATATATACTTAAATTTATAACTTCTTATATATTTAATATACAAGCATTATAAATGTTATAGAGTATAATGTATTGTGTATCAGGTGCATATAATTATTTTAAAAAAAATTCTAATAATACACACTAAATTTTTTTTATATAGATTATTATTATAATATTTATTTAGCTATAATTATTTATTTTTTAAGCCAATAATAATATAAGGGTCTAAAGTGAATATTTTAAAAATTGAGGGGACATGATTCCCCTCAATCTAGATATAACTTCGTCAGTGGTCACAGGGAGAAAAGATTTTTTAGATACGGCCGTGGTGTGTGTCTGACACAACCTTTCACCATAACAAAGCTCGTGGACATTGAAATCGATGTTTCTTCCCGAAAGGAAAGGTTTTATACTTCAGACTTTCTGTAGCTTAAATTTATTCACCTACTATTTTATTATATTTGTTTTTTTTTGAGGCAAAGGCAGCATGCTGCCGCTTCATTCATTGTGGGGATGAATTAGGCTACACGGGTCGAGACAGCTAGGTCTCTTGACTCAGGGTGCCCAATCCGAGGAAAGGACACTCCGAGGAAAAAAAAAAAAAAAAAAAAAAAAAAAAAAAAAAAAAAAAAAAAAAAAAAAAACGGTTAGGCGCAGGCAGAGGCCCAATCCGAGGAAAGGACACAAGCGTCGGAACACAGTAGACTCAGGGGGCGGAAGATCGAAGAAAACCTCCTACGATTTCGTTCTAACCAAATGGTCCACCAGACAACCGCGAGGGCGGAGGAATCCCCTTGTTCTCTGGAAGGCCCACCGGCGCAATCCTCCCACAAGGCAGTGACCGTGGCCGACGGGGAAGCGTAAGACAACCTTGGTAGAATGCGGGCCAGCAGCGTTCGGACCCCCTCGCAGGAGGCAAAGAGGTGGTCAGCGGTCTCCACAGTGCCGGAGCAGAAGGTGCAGCTGGGATCCCCAGACCACCCCCAGTTGAGCAGTCTGTCCATGGTTACCACCCGACGTTTAAGAACCAACCAAATGAAAATTTTGACCTTCAACGGAGATTTGGTGATCCAAAGCCTCGTATAACCGGATGCGCGCATGCCGGGGTTCTGAAGGAAACAGTACGCGGATTTCACCGAGAAGATTTCCGAGTTTGACCAGCGCCATTTGAAGACGTCCCTTCTGTTCGTTAGGCGCACCTCGGACAAATAGTCGGAAAGTTCCTGGATCAAGGCTCTGTCGTCAGCGTTGCTTGGTATGAAGCCCCCCAGAGTCCGCCTCCTCCTCCAGCCGTTGCGGCCAAAGCAGTCCACGACGCGACAATCTTTGTGGTGAACGGCCTCATAAATGCAAGGGTAGCGACACCGAAGAGAGGTGTTACCAGTCCAGATGTCTGACCAGAAATTCGTCCAGAGACCGTCGCCTACCGATCTAGAGGTGCTGCAGATGAACAAGTCTTTCGTACCAAGGACGCTTCTCCACCACTGTGAGAATGGTCTAAAGGAGGCCCCCTCACGCAGTGGTCTACGTCGGCTGTAGTACAGCCTTTGTAGCAGTAATGCCCACGTGGATGAATGAAATGTGAAAAACCGCCACCACCACTTGACCAACAGCGCGCTATTCAAGTTGACCAGGTCGAGAACCCCTAACCCGCCATTTTTCTTGGCCATGCAGACCGTCCTCCAGTTGACTAGACAGCGCCCCCCAGTAGTGATGCTGGACCCGCTCCAGAAGAAGGCCCTCCTCAGGGAGTCAATGCGGTGGGAAACCCATTTAGGTGCTTTGAAAACCGAGAAAAAGTAGAGAGGCAGGCTAGACAGCACGGAGTTAACGAGGATGAGGCGTCCTCCCTGGGAGAGCAGCTTGGCTTGCCAGCCTTCAATCCTGCTCTCAATCTTGGTGATGATTCCACCCCAGTCCTCCTTCCTGATTCGCCCCCTTGACAGAGGGAGCCCGAGGTACTTGATCGGAAGACTGCCCAGCTTGCAGTCCATGAACTCGGCTAACCTCTTCCCTTTGTTCGCATTGCCGCCCAGAAAGAACAGCTCAGACTTGCTTCTGTTAATCTTTAGTCCAGAAGCCCATTCAAAGATCAACCAGATGAACCTCAGATTGCTCAATTGTCGCTTCTTTGCCTCACAGAAGAAAATTGTATCATCCGCGTACTGTATGATGGCGATCTGGGCGTCTTCGGTAGGACCTACCCCTCTCAGGAGGTTGTTTCTGATAGCTCTCTTCATCAGTCTTGCAAGTCCTTCCGCTACTATCAGGAAGAGGAAGGGGGAGAGTGGATCCCCCTGTTTTAGCCCACGCTTGAGTTTGATCCACTTAGATGGGGCCCCATTGACCAGGATCGCAATCTTTCCTTTGGTAATGCACTGATCAATCCAGTCGCACCATTTGACAGAAGCCCCTAGCCAGAGCAGTAGGTTTCTAAGGTAGCGCCAATCCACCTTATCGAAAGCTTTCTCAAAGTCCGCCTTAATGCCGACGCTATCTAGTCGCACTTTAGCGCCCCAGCTGATCAGTTCACTGGCGGTAACGAAAGAATCCAAAATTACCCTGCCTTTAAGGAATGCCGACTGAGAAGCAGAAATGATGTTGGGCATCACTCCCTCCATCCTATTCGCCAGCACTTTAGATAAAATCTTTTGTACTCCGTTGAGAAGGCAGATTGGGCGGAAGTCATTAGACGTTTTAGCACCCGCGATTTTGGGGATAAGGCAGATGTAAGAGTAGTCAATTGGACCGGTGTTAAGAGTGCCAGTGAACAGGTCGACAAAAATTTTCATTAGATCCTGTGAGATCACGTCCCAGAATTGCTGAAAGAATCTCAATGAGAAGCCATCGGGCCCTGGGGCCTTGTCCCCATTTAACTGGAAGGTGGCCCTTTTAATCTCTTCCAAGGAGAACGGATCCGTGAGCTGCTCCGAACTGAGAAAACCCTCGTCACCGAAGATGTCACTCCAGTCCCCACATGTAGTAGGGATGGTGTCGTCTGGGGTGAAGCGCTCCTTGAACTTAGTGTAAAAGTAGTCGCTCTTGTCCTTCTCCCTTTCTATCGTCCGGCCGTCGTCGACCACAGTCCCGATGCGATTTGTTCTGGCTCTCCCATTGGCCACGGCATGAAAGAACTTTGTATTACCGTCACCTTCCTTAAGCCAGTGCTGCTTAGCACGCGCCTGCCAAAGCAGCTCCTCATCGGCGATGATGTTGTTAAGCTTTGTTTTTAGCGTAGTTCTGCACTGGCGCTGACTGTCAGTCAGGGTGGTCACTTCTTCTAAAGTGTCCAACTTTTGGAGCTCTTCTAGGAGAGATCGTTTAGCGTTCCGGATACTGTAGAAGTTGGAGACACACAATTCTTTGATCCTTTTCCTGCAGTGACGGAGTTTGGCGGCGAAGGAGAGGGCGCCACCAGTCGAGGGCGACAGTTCATTCCACCAGACAGGAACGAGTTGGTTGAAATCCGACCTGGTAAGCCAAACCTTTTCAAGTCTAAAGGACCGAAAATGCTGTTTGACCAGGGTCTTGAGGAGGAGGGGTGAGTGGTCCGAAGTGATGCGAGGAAGCGCGATCACGTTGGTCCCTGGTAGGGAGGAATCCCACTCCGTCGAGACCAGGCAACGGTCGAGCTTGGCAAGGGTGGGGGTACGCTGAAGGTTCGACCAGGTGAATTGCTGATTGCCAATAGGGATATCAATAAGCTCCAGGGAATTGATAAGGTTAGAGAACATTCTCATGAGCTTGCAGCTCCAGTTCCTGCCACTACGCTCATCAGGATTTCGGGTGAGATTGAAATCCCCGCACACCAGCCAAGGCCCCGCGCAGTGTTCTTTAAGAGCCCCCAGTTCCGCGCAGAAGGCCGCTTTCCCGCCCCACCCAGGCGGGCCGTAAACGTTGGTAAGGTAGAAAGAAAAGCCACTAGCCCGGTGCGCTAGGCGGAGCGTTAGGGAGAAGTCCCGCACGAGCACCTCGGAGCAGGACACGTTGTCCGAGTTCCAGCAGGTGACGATGCCCCCGGACGCTCCAGACGCCCGGATACACTGACATTTGTTGAAAGAGCTACCAGCAAAGGAGGTGAGAAAGGAGCGGGAGACAGAGCCCACCTTCGTTTCTTGCAAACATAGGATACAGTCCCTAAGCTTAGACGTAACCGACTTTACTACAACCCTTTTACCACGGTCATTGAGACCCCGAACGTTCCAGGTACACACTTGAAACATAGCAAACAGAAGGCACCAAAGCGGACCGCCGGGGCACTAGAGTAGGAGGCCCACCGGGACTCCGAAGCCTTCTAGGTTTGCTGCTTCCTCCACGGTTAGGTTGATGCCCACAAGTGCAGCCTTAGCGATAATTTTCCGAACGACAGGGGTAGCAGAGAGAAGTTGAAAGCCGCCAGCAGTTGCAGGTTCAGCGCGCATGGCGGCCTTGGCGGTGGAGACCTTCCCAGCCGGGGGGTCGCCCGAGAAGAGCGCCGCTTTGCGCACCACGGCGGCCTCCAGGGCGTGGGTGTTGATCCTGCTCGCGAGTCTGGGGCTCCTACGCGAGCCCGTGGAGCCAAACCTTAACGGGGCCTGTAGTGCAAGGGGGACAGTCGACGGAGGGGGAGGAGTAGAGGCCGAGGGGATGGCGGAGAGCAGGCTGTCAGAGCAGAGATCCGACGCATGGCACCCGCCAAGGGGTGGAAGACTCCCCCCTAAGATAGGTCCCTCAGGAGGGGGCAGTCCCAGATGGGCGACAGGGAAGGGACCATCCCCGCACCCCAGGAGGCGGACGGCCAGCGGCGGCGAAGAAGACCAAAGAAGGGACGGGGAGCCAGTGGTGTCACCGCCGAGGTGGAGTGGCGGGGCATCCGAAGCAGCTTCAACTGCGGGAGCGTGGCAGAGCAGAGCGGCCCCAACAGGGTCAACAGTGGGGGGCGAATCGGGGGGGCCGGCAGCGACCAGAGAAAGGGTGCACCGAGGAGAGGCCAGTCCTAGTGGGCCCAGATCAGTCCTGCCCAAGTGTGGGCCCAGGGAGATGCGGAACTAAACATCATTACCGAGGGGGTAAGTGAGCGGGCCCACGAAGACCCCGGCAGGGGCCATTCGACCCAGCGAAAGGTGAGCGAGCCCAGGAGCGCGGGAGGGCCTATACGTAACCTCGGGAGCCCGCAGGATGACGAAAGGGGGCAGAGGCGTCGCGGGCCCGAAGCCGGGAGAGGCCAAAGCAGAGGCAAACGTGGGCCCTGGAGAGGAGGGCCCCAAGCACGGCCCACAAGGTGGAGGGGGGGGCAATTGAGCAGACAGGGCCCGCAAGATGCCTTGGAAGACGGCCTTTGCGGGGCGGGGCTCGAGGTGGGCGCGGTCAAGGCAGAGCGGAGCAGGGGAGTATACCTTGCCCGAGGAGACGTCAGGTGGCAAAGGAGTCAGCGGCCTGTCCTGGCAGCCTCTACGAGGGGGGCTACTCGGCCTACTCCTCTGAACAAAAGGACCCAGGCCAACGAAGCCAAGGCAGGGAAAAGGTAAAGAAGAAGAGCACTTAACCCAGAGTTTGCCGGAATTGGCAAACGATTTTGAAAACCTTCCGGAGTGGTGAAAGGGGCGGTGCCCGAGATGTTGGTCCGTCGGGGGGGCCCTGCCGGACCGCGCAGCAGGTGCGCACGAGGCCCTAGGCAGAGCCACAGGAGTTGCCGAGGGGGGGGCGACGTCCGTCGGCGGCACGACACCGGAGATCACCCGCTCTGCGGGGAGATCGGAGAAGGGCCGTGGGACTCCCCGGAGATCGCCCACGTTCCGACGACGGTCTCGCAGCTCAGACGAGTCCCAGGTGGGGGTGCCGCCTGAGCGAACACCCTCCCAGGAGTTGGCGAGACCGTCCCCACCAGGTGTAGGGATTCTCCGGGCGATGGTCGTCCCGAGCGGATCAGTCTGATCCCCCCCTTCGTTGGCGTCGCCGCCGGCAAAGGGGGTCCCCCTATCATCCCCACCAAACGGTGCCGTGCTTTCGATGGAAACCCGGATAGAGACCACGATGTCCCCCAGCGCGATGGACAGATTCTCCGGGATCTCGGCCAGGTCGTCAACGGCGATCAAGCACCTAAAGCCTATAAGATCAACCATGTTGGTGCTGGTGGGGTCGGCGCGGAGGAACCTACCGAAGCCGTGGACGATGGCGGTGACGCAAGACTCGGACCAACATTCGTAGGGAAGGCTGAAGAGCTTAATCCAAGCCTTGTACCGAAGCCTGGAGGGGGTAGCATTACGATAGGGATCCCACGCATAGCATTGGAGTCTGCAATGTTGGAGGCGGATGAGCGAGCTGCGAATGAGGTCCTCCGGTTGGACCCAGTCGGGGAGGAAGATGAGGAAGTCCCTCTCCTGGAATTTCGCTACCGAGAAATCTGTGGGGTAGCCTCCAAACCTAGCCGCTAGATCCTCGGCAAGAGAATCCTGCGGGTAGTGGCTCAGGTTGGATCTACCAATGACATCGGCCATCACCGCCGAGCGTCGCTGCTGCTGGCGTCTGCGAAAATCTTCGGAAATAGGGATGAAGACCTTCGACAGGTGAGGTCTGAAGTCGCGTCCTCTAATCATCCTCGGTTGAGAAGCAGGGGTCCGGCGTTGAGAAGCAGGATACCGGTTCCGAAGCCGACAATGCCGCGCCCGATGTCCGGTGCCCAAGCACACCGCGCAGCGCAGAGGATCCCTGCAGTCGCTCAGCTGGTGATCTCTAGCAAGGCACCGAAAGCAACGGTTCTGGAGGGCGAGTTTGGTGGAGGAGCGGCGAGCCCGGCGAGCAGAGTTCAGCCGAATCGGAGGCCCATTGGACAGGGCCTCTTTATAGGAAGGACGAGTCCCACCAGAAGATCTGCTCATTCCAACGAGCCCAGAGCAGTGATTGGGGGGCCCCTCTTTACTCACTTTGCAAAGGGGCGATCCGAGGTGATCCGCCCAGGACACCCTGCGCACGCCAGGGGCAATCAGGTGAGGGGACCTTGCCGTCTCGAAGCGACCTCTCGTGGAGGAATCCTTCAGCTTCGAGAATCTATCCGTCAGGTCACCCTCCAGGTCCAGCGCTGAAAGGGGGCAGCGTCCCTTCCAAGGTCTAGTCCTAGCTGCGCTGGAAGGTGAGCCCCTATTGTCCGAGGGACCCGCAGGGTTCCTTCCACAGCTCTCCGGTAGATGCCGGGTATGGAGGGCGCCGGTTGGATGTCCCGGCCTACTCCCCAGTACACCCTCCCACACCCTCACCCTCCCTCTCTCTCTCTCTCTCTCTAACATTTTCCTATTATATTTGTTACTAAAATAAAAAAATTCTTAAGCCCTTCGAAATAAAAGCGTAAAATTTATGCTCCAAATCTCCAATATAAGTGAGGTATATAAATATTATTTTTTTATTCAAAATGAGTATTATTATATGTACATTTAGGTATCGTTTGGTAACGAAATAAGCCAGAACTAGCTATTCTGGGGATAGGTATAAAGTACGGAACAAGAGCGAAAAAGCGTTTGGTTCGATTCCAAGGATAAGAGATTTTGTGTTTGGTATGAGAATGAGGAATAAGAAGAATAAAGAGGTTGTGATGATGAGAGTGTATTGGAAAGGAAAAGAAATAGAGGAGAGAGAGGAATTTGTGATGATGAGAGTGTATTGGAAAGGAAAAAAGAGAAAGGAGAGAGAGAGATTTGTGATGATGAGAGTGTATTGGAAAGAGAAAAGGAGGGAAGGAGTGATAGTTTGGAAAAAAAAATAAATTATAAAATAATAGGTAAGAACTGTTGTTCCAGCTTATTCTGATTGTACTAGAACTACTGTACCGAATAATTCTTGGTGCGTTTGGTAGAATAAGGGGGATAAACCTCTTATTCCCGGTTCCATTCTCATTCCAAACGAGGCCTTAAGGAGGAGGTGTATATTTTACGCCTCCTTATTCAAAAGCTAAAAATTAATTTTTATCTTATTAATTTATTTTAATATTAAAAATTTTATAAATTTTATAAAAAATATAAAATATATATTTATTTTACAATGTACAAATAGCATTTGTTTATTTTGAATGAAAAATATATATATTTTTTATTTTAATTTTAAAATTTATAAAATTATTTAAATTTTTAATATTAAAAAAATAAAAAAAATAAAATTAATTTTTAATTTTTGAATGAATAAACAGATATTATGATACGTGCACTCGCGACGTATAAATAACATTTCTCATTTAAAATATTGGCAGAGAACGAAAACCGACTGCCGCCGCTGTACGGACAGCAATCGCCGATCCGTTCACAACGGCCCATCCGACCGTCCGACTGCTCCCCCGATCCAACGGCTATTGATGGCGATCCGCGTGATCAAATCCTATTTGCCGCGCTCCCTTCCTCCTCTGCTCGGTAATAAACCACCGCCATCATATATCAACCCTCAACACTCAAACGCCACCACTGTAGTAACTAGTCGGTAGTAGAACGCTCGATTCGTCTCTCATCGTGGTCGTCGTCGGCTTCTTCAGCTTGCGCGTATCGTCTCGAATCAGTTAAGTGGATGGGGATGGGGATGGCGGGGCGGGGGAAGACAGTGGGGTCGGGGGGGAAGAAGGGGGCGGCGTCGCGGAGCAGCAAGGCCGGGCTGCAGTTCCCGGTGGGCCGGATCGCCCGCTACCTCAAGGCCGGCAAGTACGCCGAGCGCGTCGGCGCCGGCGCCCCAGTCTACCTCGCCGCCGTCCTCGAGTACCTCGCCGCAGAGGTACTCACTCTTTCCTCTTCACCCCCCTCTCCCCAGTATTTAGGGCTTTCTTTTCATAAGGGTTTTGGTGTGGGTGAGAATTTTTAGACCGTATTCTTTTCTTTTCTCTTTTCTCCTGAATTTGGATTAGTTGGGTGGTCGGATTTTTCTTTTTAATTTTTAATGTTTTCTTAGAGTTTGTGTGATAAATTGTAAATCTGTGCTCTGAATAATAATAATAATAATAATAAGATGAAAATGAGAGTGGACAAATTGCAGGTGCTGGAGCTGGCGGGGAATGCAGCGCGGGACAACAAAAAGACGCGGATCGTGCCGCGGCACATACAGCTGGCGGTGGGCAACGACGAGGAGCTGACCCGGCTGCTCGGCTCCGTCACCATCGCCAGCGGCGGCGTTATGCCCAACATCCACAACCTCCTCCTCCCCAAGAAGTCCTCCAAGGCCTCTGCTGCCGCCGCCACCGCCGCCGCAGATGATGACACCTGAAAGATCATCGCACAAATTATATGCACTCTACTCATCTTCTTGTACTAGTAACGGCAGTAGTAGGAATGGTGATTAATTACATTTTTTTTTTTTTTTACTTTAGCTTGGATGTGAATATAGCCAGGGTTTTAGTAGTTTTTTTGGCTTGGTTTGTGCAATTGTGGATTTGGATTCGTGTGCAAAGTTTTCTTTCTTTTCTTTCATTCTCTCCTCTTGTTACTTTCTGTTGATGAATGAATTAGTAGTCTACTTCCGGGACTGTAATCTTCTTTGGATAGTTAAACCTTTTTTATTTTTGAGTTAATTACTGGTGTCTTTATAGATCACATTAAGTTGATTGATGTATCTTTTATCAATCAGCTACCCATTTCCAAATCCATTTTATAATGCCAGCGGAGCAAGAGTTGTTGGCAAATCTGGCGAGTCGTACATAATTCGTGATTGCCGTTGATACGGGGACGGTCTATAGTTTGTTGTGTGGGCCCTCCCTCGTCCAACTGCCTTCCAGAGTTATCTTATTTGGTTCTCTGATTTGTAATAAGAGCCTTATTTTTAGAGTGTGTTTGATTAGTTTGGAAATATATTAAAAATTATTTTTAAGGTAAAAAAAATATTTATTGTAATTTATTAAGTTATATTATTTTTTAAAAAAAATTTATTTTAACTAATTTTTAAAAATAAATATTTTTGTTTTCTATTGATTTTTGGCGAAAATCAAAAAAAAAAATTTAATTTACATAATTTTTTTTTTCATTCATTTTTTTTACCAAATTAAATATATTTTTTTTTCTTTCAAATAAACAAATGTTAATAAAAAAAAATTTCCTACAAACTAAACACTACAAAATGTAAAAAAAAAAAAAAAAATTACCAAAATTTGTTTTCTACGAAAAATTATTTTTTACAGTTTTATGTACAATCAAACACCTTCCAATCAAATTACATTCAGTTCATAAAATATTAACTTGTTTTAGTTGAGGCCGTGATATTTTAATTTATATTTTAATTTGATTGCTTTATTTAATTTTGTATATTATTTCGCACTAAAGAGCTACTAAATGATAGATATTCAATTATCATACTAGTTCTTAAAGGCAATTCTTAAAGACATTTCCGTAATTTATGTATTTCTTAGAGATGACCTAGCTGTTAATTTATCAATTAAATCACTTTTCAAGTTGATAACTTGTAATAACTATGATTTAAATTCAATTTATTTTGAATTTTAAAAATTTAAAATTTATATTTTGAGGGCAGTTGTTAGTGAAATAATTAACTCAGCGAATTGAAATCTGTTTTCGATGAAACAAAATCGTTTTCTAAATGGTCGAACATCACTGAACATCGTGGTGAAGTCCGTTTTAAAATTTTGTAAGGAGAAACCTTGAAAAGGTGTGAAAACATGGCATTTTATGTTAGTGTTATTCGGAAATGCGCGACATTTTATATACGAAATCGTGTGGGATAGCACGCGGAGGGTGCTCAATGCGTTTTTCGCGTGCATTGAAAGACTTGGATTAAAATATCAACATTAGGGCTGTGAAAGACTTGGATTAAAATATCAACATTAGGGGAGTGTAACTTGCAAAAATTTCTAAGAAACTATAAAAGAAATCTAGGGTTTTTTTAATCGACTCTTTTCCTCTGTCCTAGCCGTGTCACGCTTCGAGATCATCAATTTGGGCAGTTCGGGCACGCCAACAGACTTGCCAATCGGATATGACCTTTCTATACCCGAAAGGAACGGTAATATTCATCTCAATGAAAGCAAGTGACCAGTGAGAAATAATATCAGAGTATAAACTACTACTAACTAAAACTTTCATTCATTTAAACAAACAATTTAAGCATGCAAATGAAAGTAAAGTACACGAGTAAACCACATAACATATGATTAATTACATTTTTCTCTAAACTTGCATTTAAACAAATATTATAATTTTTGTTTTTTCTTCTCACAATACATAATTTACTCAATACAAAATGGTGATATCTGCTAGACCATCTAGATCTCTATGCTGCTGGGTTCTTACCCCTGTCGTATGTCTCAACGGCTGTATCTGAACATGTAAAAATAGTCACCAACAGGGTGTGAAAATTACAAATAGTTTTCAGTGGGTTCATCCACCGAAAAACATGATCTACACCTTTTAGTCCAATGGAAGCATTAGTAGTAAGATAATAGAAAAACTGTAAATCTCTATACTAGCATGCTGATATATATATATATATATATATATATATATATCACTACACTATCTGTGTATACTCAATGTCCCAATGCTACCATATCGTGCCATACTAGGCTACTACTATCTATAAGCTTGGCCACTATGCCGTTAGAAATGGTCACATCTAACTCGACAACCTTGGTCACTCTACACATTCATTTTATTTTGCTTTAGTTCAATTTTTTATCCCTTTGAAAAGATCTCGTCCAATGGGCCCATGCCCTAGTAGTCCTGCTACTAAAAAGACGAGACGATCCAAAGGCGCCACTAGCACCGTAGGTGCTCTGTATACCATTCGGAAGTACCTCGCTTGCCAAAGGGCCCATGCTCGAGGAGACGGCTATCGCTCTCACACTCCCAATGCGAGTTCCAAATCCGAAGGTGCCATTTTCATTGCCTTTTACTTTACCCTTTTACTTTGCCTTTTTATTTTTCCCTTTTTATCTCAAATGAGTTTAACGCATCCTGACACTCATTCACTCGGGACAGCTGAGTCCTGCTCAAACGTTTCCCCCCTCGGGAGTCAAAATATGCTCGGTCCCTCCCGTTGTGACTTTTGCCTCGAATGATGAGTTTAAAGCACACCGGCACTCATTCATTTGGGAAGTTGAGTCTTGCTCAAACATTTTCCCCGAAAGTCGAAATATGCTCGGCCCCTCCCGTTGGCACTTTTGCCTTCACGCTTTCTCTTTCATTTTTCTCTTTTATCCTAGGTTATTTACTTTAGGATAGCTTGAGTGCCCCTAGTACACCAATTAGGTTAGAGATTCTTGTTTACTCACATTCACAATTAACCATAAATTCTTACTTTAGGGTCTTAACCATGCCACATGGGCGCCAATTTCATTCTCTTTTAACTATTTAGGCAGCATTTTTCTTTAACTCTTTAGCCATTTTAAGCTTTCTTTTAGCTTTTGCCTCTTTCATTCATTCATTTGCTCATTTATACTTATTCATTAACCCTATATTTACAATCTTAGGGTACCATGATGTCTCTAGGATACCAATTATTTCAAATTATCTTTGGCCTAGAGTTCATTAACTCTACACTTTTATTTCACTCATTCTTGTCTCTTACTTTATCTAGAGTTCATTGACTCTATATTGTATCACATGCTTAACCTAGAGTTTATTGACTCTGCATTACATCCATAACCTAGAGTTTATCGACTCTATGTTGCATTTCATACTTAACCTAGAGTTTATTGACTCTACGTTCATATTTCACATTCAACCTAAAGTTTATTAACTTTATGTTCTCCTTTTTCTTTAGCCTAGAGTTTTATTAACTCTATGCTTTTCATGCCACATTTAGCTTAAAGTTCATTAACCCTATATTTCTGACTTAGAGTTTATACTCTACATGCTTACCTTAGATTATCCTTTCCTAAGCTCAATGCCACATATTTTCGACTTAGATTTTCTTTAAGTCTAATGCCACTTAATTTAACTTAGTTTGCTCCTAAGTTTCATATCCATGCAAAGTTGACTAAGGTTTCTCTTAGGTCGATTCTCATGCAAAGTTAGCCTACATCTATGTTTTTTTTATCCACGTTAAGTAAAGTTAAACCTTGTAACCCCTCTTTTATCATATCGGGCTAAAATCCTAAATCTTAAGCACAAATACATCTATTCTTACACAATACTTCTAGATGGTAGAAAAGTAAAGGAAAAAAGAAGTGGAGCACATTTTTTGGTGAAATCTCCTATCTTTGAGTTTCTCTTACAAGAATTAGAGATTCATCTACTTTCTCTCCGAGAAGGTCCCTAAAAATAGAAATAGAATGTATAAGAGATCATTTTAACTCTTTTAAACCCTAAAAGTCTTACCTCTTGTTTTAGCTCCAAAATGTGGAGAAGAGGATCCTTCTTTCTCCAAGTGTGTAGAAGAGGATCCTTTTTTCGCATAAACATTGCAATTTTTGTCCAAAGTGTGTAACTTTCGTCTCGAAGAGTATAATTTTCGTCTCAAAAAATATAATTTTTATTTCAAACAGTGCAACACTTTTTTGAAATAGTGTAATTTTATCTTAATAATGTAACTTCATCTTAGAATTTTTTTTATTTTTTTTAATCTTTTTTTTCTACCATCTTTATTTTTTTTGCTATCACGCCCTCTCCCGCAGCCATCGTCCTCGCCAGACGTGCTCTCCTATCCCGTTGTCCTTAAATCCTCTGGTACCCTCGTTGCCGTTGCCATCGCCATCGCCATCGCCATTGCCATCCACGGCCATACGCTCCACCGTAAGCTCACTTCTGTAATTTATATCAGATCTGAGCCGATGTTGGCGGAGATATAGCCAATGTAAGAAAGTGGAGTGCGATATAGATGTAGAGGAGAGGTGGAGAATAAAGAGAAGGGAGAGAAAATGGGAAGGAGAATGATAGAAAGAAACAAATAAGAGAATACAGACGAATTGGGACCGGAAAGAAAAAGAGCGAGAGAAAAAAAAAAGAGAGAAAATAAAATAAAAATATTTTGGTCATTTTTTTAAAAATTTATGTAGAATTTACAAAATTCAAAATAGTGATCTATTTCTGAAAAATTTCAAAACCGATGAATTTTTTATACAAATTGGCCTTGTTTTTTCTTTGGCTATAAACTCCTCAAATTGAGTTGGTAGCTGCAATGATACTAAACAGACTCGATATAATAATTTTGACATTTTTATTTGAATAAATTTTTTATTTAAACACTAATAAAATGTGTTATGTTTAAATTTCTTATAATGTACGTTAGGGTACTCTAAATTTGTATTTTTTTCATCACAGTTTCTTAAATCTTAGATATATACTAATTATATATATTCATTCGCTTCGCTATGGACTCCACACGAGTATTCGTGTAGTGCATGTTTGTTTCTGTTCTTTGTCCTCACAAATGTGCACACACAAATATACACACGCACGCAAGCATACGCACAGGTTTGGGCTTTGGGGAGGGCTTGGGGTCAGATTTGTATGAAGCGCAAAAAAAGCCTTAAAAAAATTTTAGTTGTAAATTTTGAAGGCTGGCCCTTTGCCAAATCCATATTTTGCGTCTCCAATGCCCAGACTAAGTATAAGTTTCTAGGCATTGTTTGAATATATGAACATTTTATTCGGCATATTTTATAATTTACTTAAAAAATGTATAGTATTTGAGAGATAAAATTATCTAGAATATATGTCATGTTCGGCCTTCAAAGTTTTTTTCTAAAAAAAAAAAAAAAGAATGTAAATTAAAAATTAAATTGCTTACTTTGAATCGTAGAAAAAAAATTTGTATCGAATAAGTTATTGTTAGATTAACATTTTATCAAAAAAATAATAATAAATTCAAACAAATCAAACCGCTAGTCTCAATTAGTTTTCTCTTATTTAAAAAGACATAATGAAAGTACTGAATTTAATTATTAAAAATATCATTTTCTACCATATTTTCAAACTTATTTGCTAAGAGGGTATTTGGTTGTACGTAAAATTATAAAAGATAATTTTTTTGTGGAAAAAGAATTTTGGAGAAATTTTTGTTTTTATGTTTTGTAGTGTTTGGGTCGAAAAAAATAATAATTATTTTTTATCAACATTTGTTTGATTAAAATGAAAAAATTTTATATTTATTTGGTTCAATAAAAAAATCTGGATGCAAAAAAAATTAAGAAGCTTGAGTCTTTGTTTTTCACAGTAAATCAACGGAAAATAAAAACAACTCATATTCTTCAAATTTATAAAAATATTTTTTTGGTAAAAAATTTTATAATTAAACGAACACACCAAAAAATAAATTTTTCGGCAGAAAATTTATTTTGGATGCATGTAGTGCCAACCAAACACACCTAAGTTACAATTTAGTTGTTAAACTTTGATTTATGTTATATAAATCTTACAATCACATTATATTGTCCAAAGCATGACAATACATTTTTCTTTCCTTTCTTGCCCTTTTCTCTCTCTATTGTAGAATTTCATTCAAAAATAAAATATTCTTATTTTTTGGGACTTAATTTATTTTCAAGAATAAAATAATAATTTTTTGATGATTAAACTAGAATAATGGGATTATGAGCAATTACAATTTAAAATAAAATTATTTTACCTAATTAATAATATCAAGATATTAATTAAATAATAATTTAATATATTTATTAGCTAATTAACTGTGAACTCTATATATATATGCTAAGGTGTTAATTAAGAACAATACTTCTATATTTCTTATTTTTGTATATCGTTCATTCATTTATCATATTTTAAAAATTAGCTTGTGCTATTAGTAATATTGTATTACTAGCTGAATTACTTTCTGTTGGAATTAGAGGGCAGCGGAAACTTACAAACTGGATAGCCGACGTATCCAGGAACCGGAATTGGATCAGCTAGCTTGTTTTACCAGCCTTCTTTGGATCGTCCTTATCTTGATAATTCTTGATCTTCCACGTATCTCCTGGTTGTAGATCGGATGCGCAAATCAGATCGGATGCGAAGAGGGCTACCAGAGTTCTCTTTTATGTCCACACTTCAAAACCCCGGGAACGAAGGTGGAAACCCAGAGAGAACGTAAAGAGAGAATGAGGAAGAAGAAATCTCTATTTTCTTCTTGTGTATCGTATGTTGTATATCATATGTCTCAACGTATGAGGGAAGGGGTTCTATTTATAGATTATTAGGACTCCTTAGGATATTCTCTTTCTCACGTAGAGATGAGATAATATCGGTTAGGATATGGGTTAAGATATATTTCTTAACCAATAAGAAACATATCCTTATCTTTAACTCATAAGGATAAATCCTATCCTTATCCTTAACATATAAGGATAAAACCCGATCTTATCCTTAACACAAAAGGATGAATCCTAACCTTATCCTTAACCTATAAGGATAAATCCTAATCCAAATCTCATATGGATTGAGTCAAAAATAGAACCGGCCAATGTGGACACACCACATGACAACAATCTCCCACTTGGCCACATTTGTCAATTTTCTCTCATATACATTCTACTCTTCATACGGGTAATGGAGCGTGCGACCAGATGGAAAAAATCACAATGCAGGAGTGCCATATTAAGTCACCACCCAACTAACATAGCACATCATTGACTAAAACGTATATGCCCCAGATGTTTCAACACACACCGGATCAAGTATCACAAATCCCCCTCCTGTAATCACAGGGCTTGACCCTACAACATCTCTTGTACTCATGATTATCTCAAGTAACACAACCGAGATAACCGCCCGGGCAATGAGTCACAAGACTTTCATGGTGTGCTATCGAAACATCTTCCTCAGCCCCTCACATTAATCTGTATCGGTCCAAGCACTTTACTAGACATGCTCCGCGAGATCGTATTTTCTCATGACCCTGAGATACACGCTAAGTTAGTTACTTTGGACCTCTACTTCATAATGTAGTTATAAGTCGAGGGCATAAAAAAAGGGGTTAGTGCTCACACAATGACATAGAGGGAAGAATATATGTCACTCTACTAACTCGTCGACAATCACATACAGTATGATATGTATGCCATGGCGGAGCACCCACCCAATGGGTCGTGTCACGCTCTAAAACGCCATGCGAACCTTGGTCTAGGCACCACTAAGGCATCTAACCACTATACAACTCAGGTCATCTCTCTAACCCAAGTATTTAGGTTCGGCTGCTATACAGGCTCGATATAGAATTTCACAAAATAATTCTCATATCCAACTCCCAAGAGTCTCATCTTAAACTAATTAAGGCGACTTTCAAATCGTATCAACACTTTATTCATAACGTATATGAACAAAGCAATCATATTACAACTATTAAAGTTTAATATGATTATTTAGTCTCATCCTGCTCACCACTTAGGTGCCAGGGCGATCACCTGTGTGAGTGGGCTGACCTGAGCCTGGTGACTAATGGTAATATGTGCCTACTAGTATCAATTACGCAATCATACATAAAAGAAAAACATATTTTCATTAAGAAAAGCGTAAGATACAAAAGTCTCAATAATGTCCATACATCATAACCTGCGAAGACCCAAACTCCTAACGTGGGTCAGGAACATATCCCTAGCTATCGGCTTGGTCAACGGATCAGCCACCATCCTAGTGGTGGAGATATGTCTAAGAGTGACCTCGCCTAGCCTAATCATCTCTCGAATGTAGTGAAAACGGATGTCAATGTGCTTGATCCTGCCATGATACTTGGGGTCCTTCACATACTCCAAAGCAGCTATGCTGTCAGAGACCATCTCAACAGGCTCATCAGCTCGAGTCATAATGTCGAGGTGCTGGAGAAATCTCCTCAGCCAAACAGCCTCCTGAACGGCTGCTGAACAAGCAACATACTCCTCCTCCATGGTAGACAAGGTAATGCAACTCTGTTTTTTACTGCACCAGGAAATTGCCCCACCTCCAAGCATAAACACATAGCCTGAAGTGGACCTGCGCTCATCTCTATCACCGCCCCAATCAGCATCACTATATCCTTTCAATCTCAAGTCCCCAGCTTGAAAGCATAGAACGAGATCACTGGTTCCCTTTAAGTATCGAAGGATCCTCTTGACCGCTTGCCAATGAGCAGGTCCTGGGTTGCTCTGGTAACGACTTACCAAACCAACAGCGAAGTATATGTCAGGTCGAGTACACATCATAGCGTACATCAAGCTGCCAATCGCACTCGCATAAGGGACCCTACTCATTTGCTCTTTTTCTTTATCCGTTTTAGGGCACTGATCAAGACTTAAAGTGTGATTCTTTTCCACTGGAGTATCAATGGGTTTACTATGATGCATCCTAAACCGCTCCAAAACCCTTTTAATGTAGGATTCTTGAGACAGACCAAGAAGTCTCCTAGAGCGATCTCTGATGACCTTCACACCGAGCACATAGCTCGCCTCACCCATATCTTTCATCTCAAAATTGAAAGATAACCACTCCTTAGTGGTATTGATCAACTCGATGTCATTCCCAGCCAATAGTATGTCGTCGACGTATAGAGAGAGAAACAAAATTCCCTTCTCTGACTTCTTGACATATACACAGTGGTCTTCCTCTATCATGGACATACCGATAGAGATGACGGCTTCATGAAACCTGAAATACCACTGTCTCGATGACTGTTTGAGACCATAAATGGACCTTTTAAGACGACATACTTTGTCTTCTTGACCTTCGAGTATGAAACCCTCAGGTTGATCCATGTAGATCACCTCCGCTAATCCTCCATTGAGGAAAGCTGTCTTGACATCCATTTGGAACAATTCCAAATCTAGATGAGCCACTAAGGTTAAAATCACACGTATAGAGGCAAATCTCACAACAAGAGCAAATGTCTCGTTGTAATCTACCCCCTGCCTTTGATTGTAGCCCTTAGCCACGAGCCGAGTGTCACGCCCCGGGGGTTCAAACGCGCGGAAGTAGAGCCACCGATGCTCCCAGATCAGCGCATATACAAATTCACTCTGCAAACGGGCAGAGTCTTCTTTGTATATGCACGGCGTCCTGACTACATAATGCATCCCATACAAGCTTTAACCACACTAGATCAAGGCACAGACACATTCAACATGCAACCATACATCCTATCTATTCTCATACTTAGAAAAGGGCCGACTATTTTTAAAAGGATAAATAATCACAGAATTTTGAAAGCGGCGCGTACCCGACGCCGATGTTTTAAAACTCGTTTCAAAGCCACATAAACCCACAGAGTTTTAAAACGGCACCCACCTGATGCCTGATTTTGTAAAACCATTTTTAAAATCACATAAATCCCACAAGGTTTTAAAAACGGTGCCCACACGACACCCACGTTTTAAAATCGGTTTTCGCAAACGGTTTTCCACGGTTTTTGTTGTTCGTAGTTCAAAACGGCCAAGTAAAGGAAAGGAAGGTCATTCATTCAATAATGATAAAAGAAACGGGCAACATCCACGTCGAACTCACGGGGGTATCGCAATCCACATCTAACTAACATGAATAATAAAAGAACGAGGAAAGAAAAGTCACTGTGTCTGCTGTCGCTAAAAGTCAGAACAGCGCTCTCACGGCCTTACCGGCGTCCTAGCACTCGCCCCTGGACGAACCTGTCACAAGGTGGGAAGTCAGTGACTAAAAAGGAAAGTAAGAGCATAAAGGGCAATAAGCAGGAAACCACTAAAACTGGAGCAACCACCGCCTCAAAGCGCACTCAACAGTAGGTAACCCTGTGTAAACAAACAAACCGGGCACCTCCCCCGGCAACCCCTCCGAGCACCCACCTCGGTAACCCCTGCCGAGCACCTGCCTCAGCATCACCGCTCACACCCTCCACCCCCGAGGGCCCCTATCACGTCACCGTCACGTGGGGTACACGGGTCAATGTACCACTTTTCCGGAAAAGCACACCCTTGCGGAGGCCAAGCCGCAGGTGTGCGTGCAGTCACACGAGCCTCATAGTCAAGTATTTAGATAAATGATTAAATAAATAGTATCAACAGGTTAGCAATGTCAATAGTAAATATTTTAGAAAACCACCGTTGCCCAAACAAGCACCTTACAACTAACACCCTTTCCCAACTGACTCAAGAGGAAAGTACCCACCTTGAAAGGAGTCCGGCGTTCGATTCGTCCGCGTTTGCGTGTCTGCCGAGTCTACCGCGTCCCGCGACCCTGAGGAAACGAACACTAAGACCTGGTGATCAAAAACACCCAACGACGACTCTTGCAGAAAACGGGAAAATGACAGGTTCTAAAACCCCGAGCGCGAAGTCCCCGCACGACGACGACCCGGACGGCGTACGCCCCGCATGCGGACAGCTCCGCACGGCCCCAATCCGCCGTGCGGCACCAATCCGCGCGGGTGCCCCACCTGCGGGCGGCCCCGCGCGACACCGGTCGTGCGGGCGTGCTGCCCGCGGGTGCGGGCGACCCCGCGCGGCCCCAGCCCGGGCGGGCGCCCCACCTGCGGGCGGCCCCGCGCGGCAGCAAGCCGCGCGGGCGCGCTGCCCGTGGGTGCGGGCGGCCCCAGCCCGCGCGGGCGCCCTACCTGCGGGGGGCCCTGCGCGGCAGCGAGCCGCGCGAGCGCGCTGTCCGCGGGTGCGGGCGGCCCCGCGCGGCAGCGAGCCGCGCGGGCGTGTTGCCCGCGGGTGCGGGCGGCCCCGCGCGGCCCTAGCCCGCGCGGGCGCCCCCACCTGCGGGCGGCCCCGCGCGGCAGCGAGCCGCGCGGGCGCGCTGCCCGCGGGTGCGGGCGGCCCCGCGCGGCCCCAACCCGCGCTGGCGCCCCACCTGCGGGCGGCCCCGCGCGGCAGCGAGCCGCGCGGGCGCGCTGCCCGCGGGTGCGAGAGGCCTCGTGCGGCCTCAGCCCGTGCGGGCGCCCCACCTGCGGGCGGCCCCGCGCGGCAGTGAGCCACGTGGGCGCGCTGCCCGCGGGTACGGGCGGCCCCGCGCGGCAGCGAGCCGCGCGGGCGCGCTGCCCGCAGGTGCGGCGACCCCGCGCGGCCCCAGCCCGCGCGGGCGCCCCACCCGCGGGCGGCCCCGCGCGGCACCGACCCGCGCGGGCGACCCGGCGACGGCGGCGTCCGCCTCGAACGTGGCGGCGGCGGCGCGGTGATCCCCGTCCCCGGAAGAACGACAAAACCCGACAAAAAGCGAAACCTAAACCAAGAGCGGTAAAGACTCACCTTGAAACGCGAGAGATGGAGGAGAAGGATCGTCCACCTTCTTCCTTTTTCCTCCCTCCGGATCGTAGAGTTCTGCGTCAGAGAAAACTCGAGCGAGAGCGAAAAAGGGTTGGGTTTTTTCTGTTCCTTCCCTCTAATTCTCTTTGGTCGCTCACCTGAAACCCTAGCCGCACGGTCCAGGAAAACGAAGGAACCCCAAAAGAAAACCCTAAGTCCGGCTTATAAACTGTGACGCCCCACTTCCCAGGGGGTCACCCATCCTAGAACTACTCTAGCTCTAGCACGCTTAACTCTCATGTTCCTCTTGGATTTTGCTACCATCCAAAATGCTATAGCCGGGTTTGAGATTTTAGTCCTATTATATCATTTATATATAGGACTAATCCAAATTCCGGGGGTGTCACATTCTTCCCCCCTTTAAGCCCTGACGTCCACGTCAGGCTCAAGCACACTCACAAGCACCAAGCGATGTGAGACTCGTCTCGCTAACCTTAGCCGACCTTGTGAGGAGCTGCACTCCACTCACAATGGTCATTAGCCGGGGAGCCTCGCTCTACCCGCTATATAACCCTGGCTCAGCCGAGTCTCATCTCACATTTCCGGCTGGTGAATGGCTCTGATACCAACTGTGACGCCCCACTTCCCAGGGGGTCACCCATCCTAGAACTACTCTAGCTCTAGCACGCTTAACTCTCATGTTCCTCTTGGATTTTGCTACCATCCAAAATGCTATAGTCGGGTTAGAGATTTTAGTCATATTATATCATTTATATATAGGACTAATCCAAATTCCGGGGGTGTCACATAAACCCCCGCTCAAAATAAAACGAAAGAAATCAGCGGCTAAAGGTTACCTCGAAAAGCGTACATATCGTCTGCACGGATCCCGGGGCGTCTAAAAGACCGCAACCTTCAGAATTAATTTCTGGGAGATCCCGGGGTCGGAATTCAGAACCGATCGCACCACTGTTCCCCGTTTCGCGAGCTCTATCACCTAAAAGTACCCGCGAGCCCCGACGGACTGTCCAGAAATAATCGAAGATTAGCACCCGCCGGACAACAACACGTAGGAAAGGAAAAGAATAGCCAAAAAGAATAGCGGGTCTTACACCGAGCCTTATATTTATCGATTGATCCATCCGCCTTGCGCTTAATTTTTAAAACCCATTTATTTCCAATAGACTTGCGCTCAGGTGGAAGGTCAACAAAATCCCATACTTGGTTCTTGCTCATGGAATTCATCTCATCTCTCATTGCAGCCATCCACTCATTACAAGCTGGTGATTGTAGCGCTTCTACATAAGAAGCAGGCTCATCATCATCGAGCGGAGTGCACATGAAAATATTCCCTTCGATCTCAAAATGTCGACGGGGAATGATTCCACGTTCACTTCTACGCAGTTGAGGGCCTAAACTGTCGGCTTCCAAGGGTATGCTCCCACTCATAGAAGCACTCCCACTAGCCGGAGGATCGCTACCACTTCCTTCAGCGACTTCGGGAAGTGATCGATCACCCTCACCAGAAGATGGGATAGCATCGTCTTGTAACACATACAATCCGACGTCATTTCGCATTTCACCAATGCTTGGAAATTCCTTCTCTAGGAATTTCACATTACGAGACTCAATCTCGGTCATCCCACCATCTGGGTGTTCACCATACATCACATAGCCCTTCGAATTTTCAGGGTATCTGATGAACACACGCTTGCTTGCTTTAGGGCTGAGTTTTTCGAATCTATGTGAGGGGTTGTGAACATATCCAGCTGAACCCCAAGGGCGTAAGTAGTGTAAACTTGGCTTTCTACCACTCCACAACTCATATGGGGTAGATGGCACTGATTTACTAGGGACTTGATTAAGAATATAGGCAGCAGTCAAAAGAGCATCTCCCCAAAAACTTATAGGAAGATGAGCATGCGCCATCATAGACCTAACCATGTCCAGTAGAGTACGATTCCTTCGCTCTGCAACACCATTTTTTTGCGGAGTACCTGGAATAGTGAGCTGTCTCATAATGCCCTTTTGCTCACAATAAGTCTTGAACTGATCAGACAAGTACTCACGTCCTCGATCAGTGCGAAGCACTTTTGCACTTCTTTCTATTTGATTCTCAGCCTCCGGTACGAAGCGCTTGAAGCAATCTAAAGCTTCAGAACGGTGAGAAAGCAAATACACATAGCCATAACGGGAATAATCATCAATGAATGTGAGAAAATAGCACACACCATGCTGGGCCCTCACATTCATTGGCCCACAAATGTCTGAGTGGATCAGCTCCAAAGGATGAGAGGCACGAGTAGCCTTACCAAAAGGCTTTCTACATGCCTTCCCAGCCAAACAAGACTCGCACACAGATAGGTCAACTTTGGCGAGAGACCCCAAAAGGCCTACTCGAGCCAGTCTGTTCATTCTTTCTTGACCTATATGGCCTAGTCTGGCATGCCATTTAACAGATTCATCACAGAAATTAGAAAAAGAAGAAGCAAAAGCAAACGAATCATCCTCCAAATCTAACTTAAAGAAACCATTTATTAATGTACCATATCCAAATAAAGTACCATGAAAGGAAATGTCAAGGCGGTCTCTGTCAAAATGAAAAGAATAGCCTAAATGTAGCAAAGCTAAAACTGAACATAGATTACATCTTATACCGGGTGCATATAGCACATCTTGAAGAAGTAAGGTGCGGCCACCACGCAACTTGAGTCGGTACGAACCAACTCCAATAACTTCCTCCATTGAGCCATTCCCAAGGGTGACAAATTGTGTGCCAGTCGGTACTTGATGGTAATCTACAAATCCCGCTCGATCACGCACTACGTGCTTGTTTGCTCCTGTATCCACGATCCAATCGGGAAGAGAATTAGCTACTAAAGCATAAGAGCAAACAAAACAGTGTGAGAGTGGTAGGGCTACCTTTTTCGGCTCAGAACAATCCTGAGCGAAATGACCCTTCTTCTTGCAGTTATAGCATTTTAGCTTCGCAACCTCTCTACTGCCAGCGCGTTTGCCTCTGCCGCGCTTTTCAACTCCACCATGAGGAATTTGATTTTTACTTTTCTGCGCTCCATTGTTGTAACGCTTTTTGCGCTTGGGTGCAATCCCACCGCGCTTCTCAGAGCGTGTAACAAGAGCGACAGAACGGTTCGCATCCAAGCGTTCTGCCTCAAGCTCGAGATGACGTGATATGTCATTAAATGTTTTAATGCCCTCACTGTGCGTCATTAGGAGCTTCATCTGGGACCATTCAGGGTCCGGTAGTGAACGAATCACCGCGAGAACCTGTTGCTCATCGTTGAGCTCATTTCCAGCAGCCTTAAGGTCCCGAATCATGGTGCTCATCACACGAAGGTGCTCAACCATTGAGTGCTTCGGGTCCTTAATGTACTGCTGAAACTTTAGATTTAGGGCACGCAGCCTCGTAACTGAAGTTTGCCCAAAAGCAATCTTCAGATTTTCCCACATGTCTTTGGCAGTCTCAAATTTCTCAAACTGTCCAATGAGGTCATCCTGCATGGCACACAACATAGTATACTGAGCAGTACGATCCTCCTTGAACCATTTGTCATAGACATCCTGCTCATGCTTGTATTCTGCAGTAGACTTATCTAGAGGCACGGTCTTTTTGACAGAGAGAGTTTCAAGAACTCCTTGTTCATTAAGCAGGTATTTCATTTTTCTGTTCCATATGTCATAATTCTTTCCGTTTACCTTATCAACCCTTGTGAGGTCAGCTATAACATTTTTGGAAGCCATTTCACTACATTCAAAAACAGGTTTGGACATTAGGCACATATTTCAAAAAGTTAATAAGATTGAAAAAATATCTCATTCACAACGGGATCGAAAAATTTCGCTAGGCTCATAATTATCACCCAGTGTCGGTTCAAGAAATTTCAATCTTATTAATTTTTCTTATTTAATTTTGAAACTTATTCAAAAAAAACGGAACACATCCATTTTAAAAAGAACACATCTTTAAAAAAATTTTAAGAACTTATCTTAGAGAATTCATATCACACAGATAAAATAAAAAATAAGTGCTTGTGCCAAAATTTAATTTGAAAAACATCGATGGTGTGCAAAACACATTCCTCTTACATGACCTTAATTATTACATCACATTTGCAGAAATAAAACCTACTACATCACTACAAAGATGTACATCAAAGGGAACCATATTCTAAAGGAATGCTGCACACGCCGAACATGCTTTTCTAAAATTAAATTTTGTGGAAAAACACCGAAAGAACATAAGTACTTATATGCACCAAAAAAAGAGAAAAAAGTATTCAATTAGTAATAAGCTACACAGGCATTTAAATCTACACAAGATATAAGTTATACAACACATGCATATTTAAATCCCACTGGTAAAAAAATATTTCGCACCACATAGGAGCATAAAAGAATTCACATAAAAAAAATTGCACCACATAGGAGCATAAAAAAAAATCACATAAAAATTGCACCACATAGGAGCATAAAAAAAACTTATTTTCTTAAAAAAAATTGCGAGAAGCCACTCAGGCCGGGCCAGCCACGCGCACCCAGCGCGATGGGCCCTGCGCCCGAAGCTTTTTTTTTTTTTTTTTTTTTTTTTGATGTATATAAAAAAATTTACAACATATGTAAAAAAAAAAAATTATTTACAATAGATAAAAAAAAAATATTTACAATATATGTAAATAAAAAAAAATATGTTTGGTCATCAACATAAAAGATTAAAAAAACTAAAACTAATTTAGTTTCTTTTTTTTTTTTTTATCTTTTATTTATATATTTTAATTCGATTTCACATAGAAAAACAAAAATAAAATTTTGTAGAACTAATCTACGAAAAATATGATCAACGAAACAATTTTTTTTTTTTTTTAAATCAAGCAAACACAGGCATGATATTATATAATCCTATTAGTATATTTTAAACCCCACACACAAGAGTCATAACTAACTAAAAAAATCTTGTGGACATTACAATAGTAACACATAAAACTAAAAAAATTTGAGCGAATCGGCAAAATCAAGTAATCAAACTTTGTTTAAATCTTGAAGGGTACTTTTATTTTTATAGTAACTTATTTGGATCAAATATTGCCACGCCCCGGGACGAAACTGCGACTCGGGCTCGCCAACAGATCCGCCGCCTATACGGAAAACCCCGCATAGGCGTAGCGTCTAACCTGCAAAATAAAATATTACACCAATATAAATATCAGAGAGAAAAATAAACTGGCGAAGAGATAAAATTCAATCACTATAAATCAAGAAATGAAGTACAGTGTCCAACTCCCAAAATAAGTAATCCTCAAAAAACATCCTCAATACAGCCTCCCAGAACCCAAAAAGTAAGATAAACTAAAATCATAGTACACCAGCCTTTCAAAATACAGAAAATCTCTCCCAGAAATGGTAAAAAGTATAATATCAAGCTGGCAGCGCTAAAAGTCTCCAACCAGGGGGTACCGCTACACTCCAAGAACAGGTAGAGATCTAGCTTGTGACTCCCTCGCCTCGAACAACGACCATAGGATCAACAACCCTCGCAGAAAACTCTGCAAAACAAAGAGGAGAGAAGGAAAAGAGGGGGGGGAAGAACCTGTCACGTCCCGAGCCCGCCAATTTGGTCGGTTCGGGCACGCCAACAGACCCGCCAATCGGGCACGACCTCTCGCTACCCGAAAGGAACGGTAACATCCATCTCGAATCAAAACAATGTGTATGATGAGATATAATATCAGAGTAAGATCACTACTAATTTAAAACTTTCATTCAATAAACAAATATTTTAAGCAGATATGAAAGCATGATAAGAATGAACCATAATAAACTTTATTACATTTTACATCTCTCAACTTTCAATTAAATAATATTACAATTCTTTTCCTCACAATACATGGTTTACTCGAAACATAAAAGAAGGGTACCTCTGCTAGTCCCTCTAAGTCCCTATGCTGCTGGGCTCTTGCCCCTGTCGTCCGTCTCGACCACTGTATCCGTGCCTGGAAAAATGGTCACCCGCGGGTGTGAGAACTACTTAAAGTTCCCAGTGGGTTCAACCACCGAGAAAGAATGTCCCACACCACTTGGTCCAATGGAAGCAATAATAATAGAATGCTAGGAAACTATAACCTCAATATAAAATGCTGATATACATAAAATAGGTCACTACACTATCTGTGTATCCTCAACGACCCAACACTACTCTGTCCAGCCATACTAGGCAACTATCCATCAACTCGGCCACTATGCCGTTGTACACAGGGTTAAACTAACCCGGCCACCTTGGCCACTCTATTACCACTTTTATTCTTTTTACATTCTGGTGGTTTAGTTAAGGTTAACCCTCGGAATTTCTTGTCCCACGGACCCCATCCCAGTAGTCATGCTACTATAAGACAAGAATTCTAAGGTTGCCGATAACACCCGCGAGTGTTACCCTACCCCTACGGGAGAATGTGTTCTTCGGGTCTCTGCCCGGGGAAAGGGCCTCGCCCTATATGTCCCGCAGAACCACATTACACCTCCGTAGGCCACACCCATTTTATTATCTTTTCTTATCTTTTATTTTCTTTTCTCTTGGCACTCAGCCCTTTTTGCACTTTATGCATTTGTCTTTATCTTTACTCTTAAGCACTTGCTTTTCTTTTCTTTCTCACTCGAGCCTTCAGCTCACATTGCCACTGGCAATCTCTTTCACTTTTTATTTAGTTTCCTAAAACATCTCGTCCAACGGGTCACTGCCTAAGGAGTCCTGCTCCCAACTGACGAGTCTCATCACAATGCACCATTTGCATTTACTTTCTGTTCTCTTTCTTTTAGCAATTTGATTGTCTTGCTTATTAAGCCACTTTTTGTCACGCCCCGGGGTCGAAACTGCGACCCGGGCTCGCCAACAGATCCGCCACCTATGCCAACCTGCATAGGCGAAGCGTCCTACCTGCAAGAAAAGTACTACTGCTAAACAGATATCAGAGCTATAAAAAAAAACCTACTGTATAACCAAAATCAATATCCTCAAATACAAGCTCTGAACCCCAAACGGGAGGTAACTCCAAAAAATACAACAGTGCACAGTCTCTTAATACAAAATATCCTCACTACAACAGTCTCTCAAAAGAGAAAAAAGAAACAAC
The DNA here is from genome assembly GCA_029204045.2 of Tillandsia leiboldiana. Taxonomy (NCBI): domain Eukaryota; kingdom Viridiplantae; phylum Streptophyta; class Magnoliopsida; order Poales; family Bromeliaceae; genus Tillandsia; species Tillandsia leiboldiana. Next base: position 8,779,994 of record CM055061.1, read on the forward strand.
TAAACTACTGATGATCTCCTCTGAAGGGGTACCGCTACTCTCCAACGACGGGTAGGGATCTAGCTCGCGACTCCCTCGCCTCGATCAACAACCGCAGAGTCAGCAACACTCGCTAAGACTCTGCAAAATAAAGGAGAGGAAAGAAAGGGGGGGGGGGGGGAAACCCCCAAAGGGTGTGAGAACTACACCAAAAAGGGAGTTCTCAGTGGGTACCACCGCCAGACCCGACGGTCTGCCCACCAAGTCTTCAAGAGACAAAAACTAACCCAAGTCATAAGACTGAAATGAGTAAGCTGGAGACTCTCAACAGCTACCCTGCCCCTATCTAAAGGCTAAAAGGGGGAGAACCAAACAGTGGTATGCAACCACTAGCAAATGAAGTGCACCATCGACCCAATCGAGCTGACTGCCACATCTGGTCCAGTCAAACCTGCGCCCACCTACAACCACCTCCCGCTGACGGGCCGGAATTACGTAGGGCGTCCAAACGGACTAGCTCGCTATCGAGTAGTGGATCATGCAGGCTAAGGTCAAAATCCACGCTCTCTCTCAGAACGGATAGGATCATGATGCTCAACCTCTCACACAGCGGTCAAAGTACTCTCAACGACACGGGACCACCGTCAACCAGACGGCTCTCAATAATACTAGCACTGATCTAAACTCAACTACCAGTCTGCACTCGGCCCCCAGGCACGAGTGTAACAATAAAAGTATTTGACCGAAATAAACCCAATCGAATGAACCGGTATAAAACCCGGTACTGCCTGCTCTGTCACCAATCTCCCGAACTCAGTATCTCCACTGTCCAAATGACCGGAACCCAACACGGTCTGACCGGCGCCCAACACGGTCTGACCGGAACCCAACACGGTCTGACCGGAACCCAACACGGTCTGAAGCCTACTCCGGAGCGGCACTCGAGGGGAGCTACCCACACGAGTAAAGCATCTCTGTCATCAATACCACAAGTATCTCTAAATAGCAGGACTTTGATCATCAATCTGATCAAAGTGGGAAAACTCAACCACCAAGGAAAGACCCGACCTCAATCGGATGCAACTGAACGATAAGTGGGAAACTCCATCCACTAAAGAAAACTGATACCCAATCAGGTGCATAGAGAAACATCCGGTCAACCGCCCAATATCCGCGGTTGCCGCAAAGCCCCACAACTAAGCCAACCTGTCCCAGACACGAAGTCCCGACTACACTATCCAGACCCTTGCTCGAACCCGAGCAACACTGACCACTTGACTAGCAAAGGCGGAGAAAGGAAAAGCATGGTTTCTCCTAAGTCAAGTTCCCATAAGTAGTGCAGCAGTAAAAGATGGCCTAACTACATGACCATACAAGCATGCAAATGTCCTCAAGGAAATAAAAGGGGGGTAAAGCATAATAATAGATCCTTTAGGAATAAACAACATGCCGGAATCCCAAAAACTAGACCTGTCAACAATCTAGGGTCCATCAACAGAATGATCATAATAACTCCTCAGAGTACAAATCTGCACATAGCTACGAAATCCTGTCCCAAAGCATAAACCAACCACATGAAAGGCTATGTGCTAACATGGCATGTTACATAATCTCATAGGGTAACATTATCCTAGGTAAGCTTACACTAATCATCACATAGATGTCCAAGTCATGCAAGTCCTCAGTATACCTCATAAATACTATTCTTGCAATCATTTATAAAAGTATCATTATCAAGCTTACCTACTTACCAACATAAACCATATACCCTAAACATGCATGCATCAGTCATAGAGGGGGGACATCCCCACAAGTGCACTTATATTTGCCATAACATACTCATTGCCTTATACAGTACTGATATTAAGCTTACCCACCTGAAGCGCTTTCCGCAGGCAAAGCCGAAGTCGGGGAAGCGCCGAATCCACAATCGGACGAAACGCCGAAAAATGCGCCGCGCGCTTGCACACTGCTACGATCCACAGAAAAATCCCCGAAAGCTCGAACAATCCTCCCGAGTCCACACAAAAATCCGCGCAACTTCCGGCTCACTCCACGGCCAACATACAGCACAAACAAGGGCTCAAGCACACCACAACACCATAACCAAGATCCCCAGCCAATCTGCTTCCAAAAAGTCACCAACAACACCCTTGATGCTCCAATTGCACACTAATTAATAATGTTCACATATACACAACCACTTGAATCCAAGTCTAGCTTAATAAAGTAACTCATAGCACACTTATTTAGCATTCTCAAGTCCATCAGCATACAACAATTCACGAAACATAATTTACCAAAATCCACATACTGCCAACAGCACACTTAAAAGCCCCAATTGCACACACACACCTAGTCCACAGCTCACTACAAGGTTCCCTTTACATCTGCTCACTTATCACAATTACACAAACCACCACACTTTCAAGTTTCAACTCTCCTGTACACACCACACACTCACAGCACCAATCCACACATCACCCAGACCAACAGCACACACAAGCAACTCCTCTGCACACACACGAAGTACCAAACTCAGATAAGGCTCACACATACCACAAAAAGATTCTCTCTCTCTAGTTCCACCGCCTCGAGCCAACAGAAATCATCATCCCTACCGCGCACTCAATCCGAGCTCCGCACGGCACTTCGCCGAAAACCGCGCAACTTGATGACGTCCTGTGAGAGAAAGAAGGGAAAAAAACCTTGTCAAAACGGTCCACAAGAAAATCCACGCGACACCTCGGGCAACCACAGCCCGGCCGACGAAAATCCCGCGCGCACGCGCACGCCGCACGCTGCGGCCGCACAAAACAGCGCGCTGCGCTGCCGTTGCCGCTGCCCGCATGGCGTCGTCATCCACAAGCCGCGTGGCGCCCTGCCCGCGCAGCACCTGGGCCTGCCGCGCCACACTGTCGCAGCTGCCGCGCAGCGCCTGGGCCCGCCGCGCGGCGCCCTGGCCCGCAGCGCGCGCCCGCTGTGCGCTGCGCGCTGCGCGCCCGCGCCTGCGCGCTGCGCGTTCGCGCCCTGCGCGCCCGCGCCTGTGCGTCCGCGCGCTGCGCGCCCGCGCCCTGCGCGCCCGCTGCTTGCTGCTTACCAAACGAGTATAGCAATCCACCCCCACACCAAAATCCAACAATCAAAAACCTCCAAAACCCAAGCCAAACTCAATCCATAAAAATAAACATTAATCCAAGCTTCCAAAAAAAACTGCTACATAGATTTACCTTACTTGGAGATCGACGCGCACGCTCCGCTCGGCTCCTCTCGGCTTCTAGCTAGGGTCAAAACCCAGCCTCAAGCACCATTACTTCTCTTTTCTTACTCTTCTTCTCTCTTTTCCTTCTTTTCCTTCTTCTCTTGCTTCATTCTCTCCTTCTCTACTCTTCCTCTGTTTTCTTTCATTTACTCTGTTGCAGGGAAGAGGACGATGGTGATGTGGCACTCTCTTAATTAAGGTGGCATAATTAGATGCTTGGGGTGGAAGGCAGCTGTAGCCTATTTAATTAAATAGGACTCCCACTCTCTCTCTCTCACATCCTTTCTTTCTCTAATTCATCACAGGCAACTAACAAATTAATCCATTAAATAATTAAATTAATTAAATAATCTAATAATAGCCACATCAACTCACTTTTTGCCTTCGGGGACTCCGCATCAATCCGGAACCTCCCGAACTCCGCTGTAATCATAAAGTACACATGTTCCAAGTATTTTCCAATTTTTCTGCACACCACTGTGGAGTCGAGGCTTTCCCAAAACCGGTCCTCTATCGGCGCACAATGCCCGAAAAACTCCGAATCAAGCTAGGGCTTCCGCGTTGATCCAAATCAACCCGAACTCATCTGTAAACAAATATGGAACACGCTCGAGGCGATTTCTCCGCACCACGCCATCTTGCGGGGTCGGTGCACTATCCGAAATCCCGGTACTCTACACTCTCCCTTCCTTAAAAAGGTTTCGTCCTCGAAACCAGAATAAGTCTAAATCTCAGGAGAATGTCTCAATCCGATAGGAACAGGAAGTACTTAACTCATCCTCAGGCTCTCTAATGGACGATCTCACTCATCAAGATGGCTCCACTGAACCTTCGCTCAAGGTATAACTCGACTGCCTAATTCTTCTGCCTCACAAGCAAGAATTTTGCATTGGCTGCTCTTGATACCCAAATCCTCGTCCAATTCCAAGGAAGTGAACTCCAAACATGCGAGGGATCAAATACACTTCCTCCAACCAGATAAATATTCGCGGACCAAACTCCCGCGTAAACTCAAATCCGCATATCCCTGCGGATAGTAGCTTCCACATAACATGGTTTTCAAAACCAAACTCCAAGCCTACCATTGGCATAACTCCTCCGTTGTTCTTTAGCAACCACAATGCTCAAAGGTCCACAAATGCACTCTCACATTCACCCACGGGGGAAGGAGTTCCACATCGGGAACATTCCCCAATTCCAACTCTCAATTTCCAAATTCCAAAAGTGGCGCCCACTGATCGAACACCTCGTTCCAAGGTTGCACTGCTCGCCTAGCCAAGGCGTACTGACCATAATGTCCTCGTCGGGATAATGATATGTTATAAGATCAATCTTACAATCCCAGTACTTTGTCCACCGGCGTTGCCTCAACCAAAATCCTCCTGAGTAACCAAGTACTTCAGGTTCGAGGGTCTCTGGATAACTCCATGCTCTCTCTATCACCGGCAATCATCCATATCGATGCTGATATCTTACTCAGCTTTAACTCCTCGAAGCTATACTGGCCCTGCTTAGTCCAAAAACTTCTAACCTCAGTCACTATCATAGGTTTAGGCCCAACCCAAATGGCATGACTCTTCATTGGGTCCACTGTCACTCTTGTAGCTGAAATCACAGGCCTAACAACACAACCTTCCGAAGTCAACATGCATACTCTATCAACTTGGCATACGACTTCTTCTCTCAGAAGTTGCAGCACTACCCTCAAGTGCTTCTCACACTCTATGTCACCTCGGAAATAAATCCAAATATCCACGACGGGTAATACCACCAACCCGTCCAAACACAGCTGGAATAGCACAATTCCTAAAGTCGGTAGGGTATTAGTCAATCCACTGACTTCGCTAAAAGCTCATAATGCCCCTACTGGTTCCTGAACACTATCAGGGCACAGCCCTTGGCTATATGGTTCCATAACACTCTCAGACTCCCACTGTCGTATTCCCACGACGTGGTACTGGGTCACACAGGCCTCTCAATCCATCGGATCCCGCAGCTGCGCTAACAGCTCTCTGTCTCACGGGTGATACTCCAAGAGGTGCTACCGAAGTCGGCGCAGTTTCCAAAACCACGCCAATCATTAACTCGATCTCAATATCACTAAACGGCGGCTTCAATATCAGATCAGGTAGACACTCACCCGGGATCACACGGGCAATAAGGACATTTGTTAATCCCGGTGTCGCCGTAGGCACCTCCTCTACAGTCGCTAGTCAAGCGATACGACCACGACTCAACCTCTGTCGTGCTCTAGCTTCCTCTATAAGGATACTCCTCCTGACCAGGTCCACGGAGGGTCATGTCCTCTCTCGACAATCCATGATAGCAAGCCCTTGGGATACCCAATCCCTAACCAACTTCACATCAACATCTCAGAGCTGATGAAGGACTAACAACTCAATGGATCAAATCCAAGGTCCTATCTGCACTGGGCAGTACTGGCAACACTCATCCATGCGCTACACGTGATCTGGGACCTGATCTTCACGCGCACAAGCCAACAGTCCCATCTCTGGCCCACGCGAAGCTATCCCTGCTCTATTGGATCATGTCCAAGCGGTGTCGGCACCAACATGCTCTAACTCCGATGACTGTAATGAAATCACACTTGCGGCAACTCGATCACTGCCGTGGCGCCCTTCAACCGGGCGGCACAGCTTCATCCGCTCAATGCAAGTGATCGTCGCTCAAACTGCCTGAAAATCAGGACTATCCACATGGGGAGCACGACCTCTGTCTCTACTCACATTGAGGCGACGAATAAGGTCCTCCGCAGATAACAAATCCACGCTACCGCTGCGCCACTCTGATAAAAGTGCTGATGCTGCCATCGGGATTCACCCGATCTCTGGCATCTCAGAGATCTACTTCCCTTGGGAAGAAATCTGGAATGCCTCTGCCGGTCGGTCGGTCCTCCATTACCCGGCACCAAGCGCCTAAGTCCACGACTCCCCTATGGCGGCAGATCCCTATCCAAAGGAACTACAGCGCCACGCTCCATACACACAACGCCTACTCCAACGAAGCGTCGAAACCTCTAACGGAGGGACTGAATAAACTGAAAGGTGTCCTGGCGCAATCCACTCCCAGTCTCACATATCCTATGCGCCTCGTCCCCCGAAACCTGGAGCGCGCAGTTAAGCAACTGCGTAAACCCTCGACACAACGAGGCTTTCAAATAGTTTCTCCAATACCTCCAACCACGACTCTGCCTCCAAAGGCTCCAAACTCAATATATGGTTCATCTGCCGAATCTGGCTCAGTAGATCGATCAAATCCCCTCAGCTCACCAGCTGTCAACTATCCACCCTGCCTCGGTGCTTCGGCACTAAACATTGGTATAGAGGGGGCTATTCACTCCATCGGTGCCACAGCAATCCCCGCCCCTGAGGATACTGCAACCGGGTGGTCTCAGAATGAAGCACTGTCGAGCTGCCCGCTGCTCCGACAACTGTGTCACTAAAACCAGCTGCTCGCTCACTCTGCCGCTGATAAGCCCCTGACGATCCGGTCATCTGGGTCCGGGGCTCTCTGACCTCAATCCGGGTATCCGGCCCAAAACCAACCACTCAAGCTCAACTGCTAGGACAGGATGCACACGGGTCAAAACCAAGCGTCGGGGAGACACCGCTCGCCACGACGAAACTGCAAATCAGCACACAAAAGCCACTCGACCCAATCCAGCGAAAGTCTAGAGCATGTCACCCATTCCACAGCATTATGTTGTCTGCAGCCAACATAATCACTTAGGAGAATAAACATGCCAATCACTCGTCCCGTCCCCTGGGAGAGATATAAAACTCAATCAGGACTCTCGCTACAAATCACGACTCTCACGAAGTCATCCAAGGGTCAAACCATAAGCCTAGGGTTTCTAAGTCCACCATGACCTACAGCCTAGGCTCTGATACCAACCTAATCTGTCACGCCCCGGGGTCGAAACTGCGACCCGGGCTCGCCAACAGATCCGCCACCTATGCCAACCTGCATAGGCGAAGCGTCCTACTTGCAAGAAAAGTAATACTGCTAAACAGATATCAGAGCTATAAATAAAAACCTACTGTATAACCAAAATCAATATCCTCAAATACAAGCTCTGAACCCCAAACGGGAGGTAACTCCAAAAAATACAACAGTGTACAGTCTCTCAATACAAAATATCCTCACTACAACAGTCTCTCAAAAGAGGAAAAAGAAACAACTAAACTACTGATGATCTCCTCTGAAGGGGTACCGCTACTCTCCAACGACGGGTAGGGATCTAGCTCGCGACTCCCTCGCCTCGATCAACAACCGCAGAGTCAGCAACACCCGCTAAGACTCTGCAAAACAAAGGAGAGGAAAGAAAGGGGGGGGGGGGGGGGGGAACCCCCAAAGGGTGTGAGAACTACACCAAAAAGGGAGTTCTCAGTGGGTACCACCGCCAGACCCGACGGTCTGCCCACCAAGTCTTCAAGAGACAAAAACTAACCCAAGTCATAAGACTGAAATGAGTAAGCTGGAGACTCTCAACAGCTACCCTGCCCCTATCTAAAGGCTAAAAGGGGGAGAACCAAACAGTGGTATGCAACCACTAGCACATGAAGTGCACCATCGACCCAATCGAGCTGACTGCCACATCTGGTCCAGTCAAACCTGCGCCCACCTACAACCACCTCCCGCTGACGGGCCGGAATTACGTAGGGCGTCCAAACGGACTAGCTCGCTATCGAGTAGTGGATCATGCAGGCTAAGGTCAAAATCCACGCTCTCTCTCAGAACGGATAGGATCATGATGCTCAACCTCTCACACAGCGGTCAAAGTACTCTCAACGACACAGGACCACCGTCAACCAGACGGCTCTCAATAATACTAGCACTGATCTAAACTCAACTACCAGTCTGCACTCGGCCCCCAGGCACGAGTGTAACAATAAAAGTATTTGACCGAAATAAACCCAATCGAATGAACCGGTATAAAACCCGGTACTGCCTGCTCTGTCACCAATCTCCCGAACTCAGTATCTCCACTGTCCAAATGACCGGAACCCAACACGGTCTGACCGGCGCCCAACACGGTCTGACCGGAACCCAACACGGTCTGACCGGAACCCAACACGGTCTGAAGCCTACTCCGGAGCGGCACTCGAGGGGAGCTACCCACACGAGTAAAGCATCTCTGTCATCAATACCACAAGTATCTCTAAATAGCAGGACTTTGATCATCAATCTGATCAAAGTGGGAAAACTCAACCACCAAGGAAAGACCCGACCTCAATCGGATGCAACTGAACGATAAGTGGGAAACTCCATCCACTAAAGAAAACTGATACCCAATCAGGTGCATAGAGAAACATCCGGTCAACCGCCCAATATCCGCGGTTGCCGCAAAGCCCCACAACTAAGCCAACCTGTCCCAGACACGAAGTCCCGACTACACTATCCAGACCCTTGCTCGAACCCGAGCAACACTGACCACTTGACTAGCAAAGGCGGAGAAAGGAAAAGCATGGTTTCTCCTAAGTCAAGTTCCCATAAGTAGTGCAGCAGTAAAAGATGGCCTAACTACATGACCATACAAGCATGCAAATGTCCTCAAGGAAATAAAAGGGGGGTAAAGCATAATAATAGATCCTTTAGGAATAAACAACATGCCGGAATCCCAAAAACTAGACCTGTCCACAATCCAGGGTCCATCAACAGAATGATCATAATAACTCCTCAGAGTACAAATCCGCACATAGCTACGAAATCCTGTCCCAAAGCATAAACCAACCACATGAAAGGCTATGTGCTAACATGGCATGTTACATAATCTCATAGGGTAACATTATCCTAGGTAAGCTTACACTAATCATCACATAGATGTCCAAGTCATGCAAGTCCTCAGTATACCTCATAAATACTATTCTTGCAATCATTTATAAAAGTATCATTATCAAGCTTACCTACTTACCAACATAAACCATGTACCCTAAACATGCATGCATCAGTCATAGAGGGGGGACATCTCCACAAGTGCACTTATATTTGCCATAACATACTCATTGCCTTATACAGTACTGATATTAAGCTTACCCACCTGAAGCGCTTTCCGCAGGCAAAGCCGAAGTCGGGGAAGCGCCGAATCCACAATCGGACGAAACGCCGAAAAATGCGCCGCGCGCTTGCACACTGCTACGATCCACAGAAAAATCCCCGAAAGCTTGAACAATCCTCCCGAGTCCACACAAAAATCCGCGCAACTTCCGGCTCACTCCACGGCCAACATACAGCACAAACAAGGGCTCAAGCACACCACAACACCATCACCAAGATCCCCAGCCAATCTGCTTCCAAAAAGTCACCAACAGCACCCTTGATGCTCCAATTGCACACTAATTAATAATGTTCACATATACACAACCACTTGAATCCAAGTCTAGCTTAATAAAGTAACTCATAGCACACTTATTTAGCATTCTCAAGTCCATCAGCATACAACAATTCACGAAACATAATTTACCAAAATCCACATACTGCCAACAGCACACTTAAAAGCCCCAATTGCACACACACACCTAGTCCACAGCTCACTACAAGGTTCCCTTTACATCCGCTCACTTATCACAATTACACAAACCACCACACTTTCAAGTTTCAACTCTCCTGTACACACCACACAATCACAGCACCAATCCACACATCACCCAGACCAACAGCACACACAAGCAACTCCTCTGCACACACACGAAGTACAAAACTCAGATAAGGCTCACACATACCACAAAAAGATTCTCTCTCTCTAGTTCCACCGCCTCGAGCCAACAGAAATCATCATCCCTACCGCGCACTCAATCCGAGCTCCGCACGGCACTTCGCCGAAAACCGCGCAACTTGATGACGTCCTGTGAGAGCAAGAAGGGAAAAAAACCTTGTCAAAACGGTCCACAAGAAAATCCACGCGACACCCCGGGCAACCACAGCCCGGCCGACGAAAATCCCGCGCGCACGCGCACGCCGCACGCTGCGGCCGCACAAAACAGCGCGCTGCGCTGCCGTTGCCGCTGCCCGCATGGCGCCGTCATCCACAAGCCGCGTGGCGCCCTGCCGCGATGCTGCGCGCTGCCCGCGCAGCACCTGGGCCTGCCGCGCCACACTGTCGCAGCTGCCGCGCAGCGCCTGGGCCCGCCGCGCGGCGCCCTGGCCCGCAGCGCGCGCACGCTGTGCGCTGCGCGCTGCGCGCCCGCGCCTGCGCGCTGCGCGTTCGCGCCCTGCGTGCCCGCGCCTGTGCGTCCGCGCGCTGCGCGCCCTCGCCCTGCGCGTCCGCTGCTTGCTGCTTGCCAAACGAGTATAGCAATCCACCCCCACACCAAAATCCAACAATCAAAAACCTCCAAAACCCAAGCCAAACTCAATCCATAAAAATAAACATTAATCCAAGCTTCCAAAAAAAACTGCTACATAGATTTACCTTACTTGGAGATCGACGCGCACGCTCCGCTCGGCTCCTCTCGGCTTCTAGCAAGGGTCAAAACCCAGCCTCAAGCACCATTACTTCTCTTTTCTTACTCTTCTTCTCTCTTTTCCTTCTTTTCCTTCTTCTCTTGCTTCATTCTCTCCTTCTCTACTCTTCCTCTGTTTTCTTTCATTTACTCTGTTGCAGGGAAGAGGACGATGGTGATGTGGCACTCTCTTAATTAAGGTGGCATAATTAGATGCTTGGGGTGGAAGGCAGCTGTAGCCTATTTAATTAAATAGGACTCCCACTCTCTCTCTCTCACATCCTTTCTTTCTCTAATTCATCACAGGCAACTAACAAATTAATCCATTAAATAATTAAATTAATTAAATAATCTAATAATAGCCACATCAACTCACTTTTTGCCTTCGGGGACTCCGCATCAATCCGGAACCTCCCGAACTCCGCTGTAATCATAAAGTACACATGTTCCAAGTATTTTCCAATTTTTCTGCACACCACTGTGGAGTCGAGGCTTTCCCAAAACCGGTCCTCTATCGGCGCACAATGCCCGAAAAACTCCGAATCAAGCTAGGGCTTCCGCGTTGATCCAAATCAACCCGAACTCATCTGTAAACAAATATGGAACACGCTCGAGGCGATTTCTCCGCACCACGCCATCTTGCGGGGTCGGTGCACTATCCGAAATCCCGGTACTCTACACTTTTAGCTTTCTCTTAAACTTTATCTTTTTCATTACTTTATCCCTTATCCTAGGTCTTACCTCACGGATAACTAGAGAGTCTCCTGGACTCATAAACATTTCTCTTTTATTTTATTTAACTCAAGTTGAAGTTAAAGTTGTTGTCCATTTGCCCAGACACCCTATGACTTTCTATGGTTATATTTGTTTAATTCCCTAACCTTGGGATCTTCTCCCACTTTCCTGATTCCTCACTGAATCCTAGAGTTAACTTAACTTTATTTTCCTGTTTCACTTTTAACTTAGAGTTACACTGACTCTAATTTCCTGTCTGTGAGTCTAAACTCATCTAGTTCACCTTAGGTTCCCTTTACCTAGGTTCCATGTCATACTCATCCTAGAGTTCCTTAACTCTATGTTGATCACTCTATCCAGTGTCCTTAGGTTATCTCCTAAGACAATGCCACTCGTCCAATCCTAGGATAACTCCTAAGTTTGATGTCACTCATTAAACCCTGAATCTAGGTTTTCTCCTAGTCTTACTACCAACATGTCCTTTTTCCCTTATGTCACATGATTTCTAGGGTTATACCCTAACATGATCACAATCATAACATGAGTATCTACTTTTATGCATGCAATTATTTCCCTGTCCATCATAAAATAATATTTATCCTCTACGCATGCAATTATCATCTATTTAGATAAATCAAGAATTTGCATCATTCTCCTAAGTCCTCTTTACATATGCAAATTTATCCTCTATCTTTGGCAACCAACAGTTGCACTTTTCATCTGTATCCATTTACACATGCACATTTAATCACGATTACCTAACGCGTCTAACAGGCTACTATCATGCTTCTAAATCGAAAAACAAAGGAGCAAGGGGAGAGGTCACCCAGTTTCGGCAGAATCCCCCACCTTGGATTGCCCCCAATTGCTTGTAGACACTTGCAATTGGTCTCCGTGCATCTGTTCCTATTTTCTCGAGCTTGCACGCAAAACGGTGCACACCCCTCGAGTCCGCACGCAAAATGGTGCACGTCCTCCAAACTTGCACGTAAAACGGTGCATGTTAAAATGGTGCACGTCATTTCAGCCTACACGCAAAATGGTGCGCGTCAATTTAGCCTACACGCAAAATGGTACGCGTCAATTGAAACTGCACGCAAAACGGTGCACGTACCCAAAACTTGCACGCAAAACGATGCACGCTTCATTGTAGGGTTGCATGCAAAACTATGCACATTCTTCTAGCCCTGCATGCAAAACGGTGTGTAACATTAGAGACTGCACGTAAAACGAAGCACGTTAATTCAATCTGCACACAAAACGGAGCACGTACCTCGGATTTACATGCAAAACGGTGCACGTTCCTTTCTCAACGTTGCACACCAAACGGTGCACATTTTTCGAGTTTGCGCTCAAAATAGTGTACGTTCGTCGAGTCCGCACGCAAAACGATGCATGCCCTATCCAAGCTTGCACGCAAAACGATGCGCGCCAAAATGCCCGGCAACACTCCGGGCAGTAAAACGGCACAGCAAAACACGATCCCTAACACGCATAAGGGAATGGGGTCAAATCCAAAATCCAAAAGGAAGAACCCAAAACTGTGCCAAAAATACCGCGAAATGACATACGGGACCTACCTCGATATAGTCGCGCCGTCCAACGCGTACGCACGCGTCCATTCGGCTCTTTGGAACACCTTGCATGCTCCACGGGGTCCACGGAGCGCTCCACGGGGTCCACGGCGCACTCGCGTGCCCTCGAAAACCCCCCACGAATCGCCCTCTCCCTCCCCTTAGCCTCTCGGTGCGAGCAAAAAGGAGAAAGGAGGAGAAATGGGGCCATTCGGGCCCATATAGGCCGAAATCCCACTTTCGCGCGCATCTTTCGGGCGCCCGAAAAGGATTCAGGCGGCTACAGTAACCGGCCCACCGCGGTCTATGCGCCCCGGCCGTGCCAGCGAGGCACCACGTCACCATCGCCCGGCCAATCGCGAGGCGACACGTGTCCATGGACCCGTGTGCCGCAACCACGGAACAACGGCAGCCAATCGGCGGCCGCCACGTGGACCGCACCCACGCCCGCGCTGGCGCACGGCCGCAGCGATGCGTCGCGTCGCCCGTCGCGTCGCTCGTCACGTCGTGCTGACCCGCCAACGGGAGGCCGACACGTGGCCTGCCCCCGCTGACGCCGCGCCAGGGCCCACGCGGGTCTACGCCCTCGGCGGCTGTGGCCAATGGGGAGACGCCACGTGGCGTCCCCCGCCCTCCCCACGCCTCGCACTGCGTGCCACACCTCGGGATTCGTGCCAAGTGCCTTGGGATCCGTGCCATCTCGAGATTCGGGCGCGCTACAGTACTTTTCGGGCGCAACCTCAATCCGGTCCGGGCTGCTACAGTAACCGGTCCGCCCAAGCTGAACCGGGTTTGCTACAGTACCCATAACCCGGCTTGCTACAGTACTTTCCGAGCGCGCTACAAGTAACTTCCGGGCGCCCGAATGTACGGCCAAATTCCGGATTTCGCCCGTTTTGCCCGTTTTCTACCGTTTTCGCCTGTTTCTCGCCCGTTTTCGCTCAAATTTGACAGGCAGCCACGGTTTAACCTGATTTACCTCAAGGTATTTTTAATTTTTGATTTGGACCATTCTGGGTCGCCAAAAGCCTCACTGTATTCAGAATCACTGCCGGACCTTGTTCTCACTACCCGGGTATCCGATCAACACGAAACTTCTACTGTGGCCCTAAAACATATTTACCGAGCTCCCAGAATTTTCTCAGAATTTTCTGACACTGTAAAATTTTTGCTAAAAATCTGGGCCCGCTGTCTCATATAGAATTCTAGATTCCTTATTTTCATCTCGATTTGGGCCCAATTCACTTCCGAACCATTCTTTACTTCTCTAAGCTCAATTAAAATGGTATTTCCTACCATTTTTATTTATATTTGCTCATATACCAAGATCTGGTAAACTACAGAACCCCTAGTGGGTGTGAGAACTACTAGTAAACCAGTAGCCCTCAGTGAGCAAATCCTCAAACTTTGACGTACCCACTAAGTCTACTAGAGGCAGAAGGAAAGTAAAGAGGTAAACTAAATAGATTGCTGATAAGGAAATCTACCACTACTATACCTCTAATGCAGTAATGAAAGGAATGACTGTATGTATGCATCAGTAACAGTATCTGCCCAAAATAAACCCAATCAAATGAATCGGTATAAAACCCGGTACTGCCTGCTCTGTCTCCATCATCGGGTATGCAAACAAATGCATAACGCCGATATAATATGGAACTCAAAAGCCTAGTAACGGAACGGCGCACGACCGAATCCCTAGGTAACAAATGGACCGGCTCACGACCGGTAATAAGTCTAACTCCGGAGTGGCACTCGAGCGGCGCGACCCACATGAGTAAAGTAACTATGTCACAAAATCTCAATATAGCAGGACTGGATCACGACTATGCTCAACGTGGGAAAAATCCATCCACTAAAGAAATCTCGATCCCACAATCTGATGCAAAAGTAAACTTCCGGTCAACCGCCCAATGTCCGCGGTCGCCGCAATATCACACAAGTCCATAATCGGGTAAAATAACCAATATCCAGTCAACCACCTACTGTCTGCGGTCGCCGCAATACCCTACAATTCCACGATCTGTGCAATCTTTCCCAGACTCAAAGATCTCGACTACATTATTCCAAACCCCTGCTCGTACCCGAGCAACATGAATCATATATCTGAATAGAAAGGAGAAAAAGAACAATCAAGATTTCTCCTAAGTCAAGTCCCAATATGATAGTGTAGCGACAAAAGATGGCCTATCTAGATGTCCATACAAGCATGCAAATAGTCTCATGAAGGATAAAACAAGAGTATCGAGTAAAAGATTAATATAGGGATAACCACATATCAGGTCAATAATCAGGCATACATGTTCATAAGTCATAATCCATAATAAATAGTCAGAGTGTACTAGTCTCACCTAGAATAGATCATATTGTCACAACAATTAACCGGTTACATATGAAAGGCCAAATGTTAATAATCCTGTTAAAATATCATCACCATAGTACACTAATCCCACCAAGATATGCCAAGAATTAATCAGGATAATTTATTCAAGCATGATTTTCATGGGGTGGCGAAACAATATATCGCAAATCGGGGATCCCTCTGATAGCCCTAGTGAGTAAATCGTAGAGAGAGAGGTAAGCAACAACAACCCTCCTGGAACGCGCAAATCTGAAGTCCCTCGGCAGAAAATATGACATGCGCATCCCCACAGTGTCTACGATCCCAACGAAGCAAGAATCTGCTAAAAACTCTTGGAACAACGGCGGCGAGCAAAATAGTGAAGTGTTGTCCAACAATGCGGTGCAAAAATATCAGCAGGCGTGCGACAAAGGCGCAGATGCGAAAGCAGGCACAATTTTTGTCCGGGACCAATAAGTAAAATGCTCACCTTGATCATAAAGAAAAGTATCAACTTCCCCTTTCCACGCGCAACACCAAAATCTCAGTGGAAACTGTAACAAAGTCGAATACAGCGTAAAACTTAGTCCCCAGAAAACTGTATTATGCTATCTGCGCTAACAGTCCCAAAGATGGCTAATTTTCACCTGTGAAAAGTTCTCCAAAAATCTCAAAAAAATCACCGTTGCGATCCTTGCGAAATGTAGATGCGAATCGAGTATTTAAACTCCCTGTTCCGACACTCGTAGGCCGAGAAAACCCATAAACACTCCTCTACTGTCCAAAAATTGCCGCAGAAAAAGGGGGCCTAAAGATGTTCCAGAAAACCCAGTAAAAACTCAAAATGGACGGAAGTGGCAAATACGAGAAACGTAGGCCTACCTGTCATGAAAACGATACCGCAAGAATTGCCCAAAAATTCTTTCGAGGTAGCACAAGAGAGCTCGTGATCTGAAAAGTAACGAAAAAAGCCACCGAAAGAAGAACATCACAGTGCGCCGAATCACAGAAAACGTCGAGGCTGCGGCTTCCAAAAATCACCAATTCCTTGGAAGAGGTAGCGCACAGGTGAACAAAGCCTCTGCCAAAAGCCCCACTCGAAAAACCTTCAAAAAAGTGAGAAGAGAGGGAGAGGAAGTCAATTTATAGCCAAAGAAGGGGGGAAGGCACTTCGGGGTACGTTTTCGGGCGCTCGAAAGTTTCACACGCCAAACAGGCACTAGCCAAGATAGCGCCCGGATTCACCCGGGCGCGCCACGTGGCCTGCCCCACGCACAAGCGAGGCGCGGCCAACCAGGCCGCGCCACGCGGCCCACCCACGCGCGCGGGTGGTTGACGCCAGCCAACCACCGCCCGACGCGTGGCACGCCCACGCCGCGTCCACCTGCCCCGCGCGGTACGGCCGCCTGCCCCCTACCTGCCCGCCTACCATGCGCCTCTGCGTGGACCGCGCACACTGCGCCGTCCACTCAGAGGCTGCCACGTGGCCCTGCCCCGGTCCACGGCTCCCGCGTGGACCGCGCCCACTACGCCCACCAATTCGGGGCCGCCACGTGGCCACACCTCGGTCCAACACTCCCCTCGTGCACCCGAACACACTGTAAACTTCCAGTTGTTCATTTTTGGATGTCCGGACTCAGAAAAATACATCCAAATAGCTAATCTTGACCGTTTTCGCGCGCTGAATCCAAATCCGTTGTCCGTTTTTCCAAAATCCACTTCTAAAAATTCGACGAAGCATCCGAGTGACCAAACTTGATCCAAACTCCATGTTGAGTCCATAATGAGTCTGATTGCGCGCAACCCAATTCTAATAATCAGGAAGGGCCTCCACCAGCAGCCGACCAAGTCGGAACTCCCCCAAGGGGATCTGGGTCATCACATCCTCCCCCACTAAAAGAAAGTTTCATCCTTGAAAGTAACATAACTCAAAAGTAGCCTCAAAATAAGTACAGATAGGTATCCATCATCACTGACTCAAGCTCCCAAGTGGCCTCTCGATCTAGAATCCGCAACGGCACTTCTTGTGTCACAAATCCTCACTGATCTCGAGTGGTGAGTAGTCAAAGTTGTGCGACGGGTCAAATAAGTATCTTCTCAGAGCTAAAGCATGAAAAACATCATGGACACCGGTAAGCCTCGAGGGGGAAAAAAATGCGAATCTGTAGGCAACTGGCCCAAAATGCTCCAATACCTCGAATGGTCCAATGTAATAGGGCTGAGCTTTCCACGAATGCTAAACCTCCTGATCCCTTTTTGACGACGAGACTGTCCAAAAATACATGGTCTCCAATCTGAAACTCTAAGTTTCGTCGCCGTGTATCCGCATAGCTCCTCTGTCTCTAGCAATAAATCCGGCCTCAAATTCCATCTATCACCCACATCATTCCAACAAAGAGGTGATCGACACTTGCGTCCTTTCAATGCTTCAAATGGAACCACCTGGACGTTCGCCTGAAAGCTATTGTTGTACGTAAATACTGCCAAGGATAAGTGTCGAATCCACCATCCACCAAAGTCCAAGATGCAAGCCCTCAGCATATCCTTGAGAATCTATATCGTCCGCTCTGACTGCCCATCGGTCTGTGGGCGAAATGATGTACTGAAACTGAGCTGAGTCCCCAAGGTGGCATGTAAGCTCCTCCAGAAATGCAAAACGAACCTGGGGTCTCGGTCTGATACGATGGAGGCGGGTACTCCAGGAAATCTCACCACCTCATCCAAGTACAGCTCGAGTGACCAAGTAGTCTGCATCGGCAAAAAGTGGGCGGACTTGGTGAAACGTCTGGTTCCTTTAGATGGCGATATACGGAGTAACACGTGTTCCCCCACCATAAACTCCAAATCGCGTCGCCTCTGATCCACATAACTCTTCTGCCGGCTCTGGGCGGTCAATAGCCGCTGCCTGATAAGGCGCACCTTTTCCTCAGTTTCCTCCACTAGATCTGGTCCCATAAATTTTTGCTCCCCCAAGTCGAGCACGCAAGCTCGGAGCATATTTTCGAGAGTCTGGATTACCCGTTCCGACTGTCCGTCAGTCTGCGGGTGGACAGCCGTGTTAAATTGCAGTTTGGTCCCCATTGCCCACCGTAGGCTCCGTCAAAAGTTCGACACAAAACGTGTGTCTTTATCAGAAGTAATCGACGTTGGTACTCTGTGCAACCTTACCACCTCGTCATTGTAGGTTTGTACCAACCGGTCTCGGGTGCATGTCGTGTGGATGGGCAGAAAATGAGCCGATTTCGTCAAACGATCCACTATGACCCATATCACATCGCGTCCTTGTTGCGATCGGGGAAATTCAGTCACGAAGTCCATGGTAATCCATTCCTATTTCCATTCTGGTACGGGCAATGGCCGTAGTCTCCCCGCCGGGCGCTGGTGTTCGGCCCTCACTTGTTGGCATACCAATCAATGTGCCACAAATTTCGTCACGCCCCCCTTCAATTTACGCCACCAAAAGGTCTGCCTAAGGTCTTTATACATCTTCGTACCACCGGGATGCGCAGTGTAGGGGCACTATGTGCTTCTGTTAGAATTTCTTTCTTTAATTCCGGTTCATCGGGCACACAAGTTCGTCCCCGAAACCTTATTGCATTATCCGAGCCAATCATAAAATCATCCCCTTGTTCCGAAGATATTCTGTCCCGCACCAGTTGCAGTTGTGTGTCCGTTAACTGGCCTTCCAAGATCCTCTCGATCAAAGTAGGCTTAACTACTAAGAACAGGAGTTGCATAACCGTACCCACCGGCGCTACCTCCAGTCTCAATTGCGAGAACTCTGCAATTAGACGATTCAGTTGGGTAAGGGCGCTCAACACCGTTTCTCCCGTCTGGCCCTTCTGGCTTAAGGCGTCGGCCACCACATTTGCCTTTCCGGGGGTGGTAATGGATAGACAAATCGTAGTCTTTCAGTAGTTCCAGCCATCGCCTTTGCCGTAAATTCAACTCCTTTTGTGTGAACAAGTACTTAAGGCTCTGGTGATCGGAAAATACTTTGCAGTGCGCTCCGCAAAGATAGTGTCTCCAGAGCTTTAAAGCAAGCATGACTGCCGCGAGCTACAAGTCGTGTGCAGGGTAGTTCTGCTCGTATTCCTTGAGTTGTCTTGATGCGTAGTCTATGACCTTCCCTTGTTGCATTAGTACGTTTACAAGACCGCTTCATGATGCGTCGCAATAGATCTCATAGTCCTCTCCGGGCTTCGGCAGTGTGAGCACTGGCGCCCGTGTTAGTCTGTCCTTGAGTTCCTCGAAGCTTTTCTGGCATTGTGCCGTCCAGATGGATTTCCCCCCTTTCCGGGTTAATCGACTTAGGGGAGTGGCTATCTTTGAGAAGCCTTCCACGCAGCGTCTATAGTACCCTGCCAGTCCTAGGAAACTCCGGATCTTCGTTACCGTTGTTGGCCGGGCCCAGTTGGTCACGGATTCTACTTTTCTCGGGTCCACCGCTATTCCCGACGCTGAGACTATGTGTTCCAAAATTCTCCCTTGCATAGCCAGAACTCGCACTTATGGAGTTTGGCATACAATTTCTGGTCCCGGAGGGTCTGGAGGGTTACTCGCAAGTGTTCCTCGTGCTCCTAGTCTGTGCGAGAGTAGATCAGGATGTCATCTATAAAGACCACAACAAACTGGTCTAGGAAGGATTTGAAAATCCTATTTATCATATCCATGAACACCGCTGGGGCGTTGGTAAGCCCAAACGGCATTACCGTATACTCGTAGTGGCCGTAACGAGTCTGAAAGGCTGTTTTCGATATATCTTCACCAGCCTCAACCTCCTCGTTACGGGTAGCAGGAACAACCGCCGCAAGATTGGGTTTTCGCTCCCATCCCGAAGGTTTCCCGCCATCCTTACAGGGGAGCTTCGACCTCACCTACACTTGCCCCTCGGTACGAGGTTCGGCTGTGGCCCTAAGTCAGCAGACCTACGTGGTATGGTTTGAACCTAAGTCTACCCATGTCACTCGCGTTTGTCACCCCGGTGGGGCCGTTCTTTGCTGTGGCGTGAGCCTCCTCACCGGTTGCAGTGGTGCCCACTCCTCTTGTCATAGGGTCGGAGGTCAATGGGTTGGTACAGGAGTGGCCTCCCCAGCAGACCTATTAGAGTAACCCCTTATAATCCTCTGGCAGTTTGACTTCCTGTTAGTCACTGCTTAATGGCGGCGTGGGCGCCGGAAGGTAGGGTTCTAGATCAGGTGGCCGGATCTACCGGAACGCGAAAGAAACTACTCGACTACCCTTCCCCTGTCTTCTTGCCCACGGCGGGGAAAAAGAACGGTAGGTCGTAGATGTCCTCCCGAGTAAGGCTCGCACGTTTCGGCGTGCCCCCGTTCCCGGAATGCACCAGGGACTTAGTTCGGTTGATCACTCCTTCAGGATTGCTATGACAGTCAATTCTGAGTGCCACGCCAAATACCCCAAACAAGGTTCTCCCCCGGCTTTTAGTGCACGAGAATTTTGCTCGCCCTTGCAGGCTGGGGAGGGCTTAGCTAAAGGCCTTTGGGGGTCTCTCCCCACAGTCCGAATGAATCTACCCCTAAGATGGGATTCTGGAAAACAGAGAGAAGAGAAGGGGAATGAGGGTTTTCCTAGCAACTTTGGGTAGGGCGTTGCCCTTCAAGGGGTCCGGGCGCACCGTTTTTCACCATATACGGGTGTTTCCCTCGAGACAGTGAACTGCCAAGGGGACTCGTTCGTGATCCTCCATCATCAGGTCCTCGAAAAGTTTCTCCATGGTGTCCACCCATTTCTCCACGACCCAGGGGTCAGTCGTCTCTCCCTTAAAAAACAGGTGGGTCGTGCTTCTTGAATTCCGCCAAATTTGCCCTCACCCTGTTCCGTTCAATCCGTTGGGTAGAAGCCTCCCCCGCGGCGGGTCCCGAAGCTGGTGGGCTTGGCGCGACTGAAGGTGCCGTCGGTTGGTCCATCGATACACCGGTAGTCGCGGTATGGGGAGGGGCGGCCGCAGTCTCGCCGTCCGTCCCCAACGGTCCCGTCATAGGTGAGGTCGGTCCGGGCGGCGGAACCTGGGTGTCCTCCACTGGCACTGCCGGCTGCTGTTGCGTCAACTAACGTACGTGTTCCGCGAGGGTCGATAACTGCCCGGCCATCTCTCGTAGCTGCTGGCGGAGCAGTTCGCTCTCCGTGGCTGTCGGGGTCGCACCATCTGCTTTGGCGTCGTCAGTCGACGATGTCACACCCCGGGGTCACGCCCCATGGTCGAAACTGCGACCCGGGCTCGCCGACAGATCCGCCGCCTATGCAACACCCCGCACAGGCGAAGCGTCCAACCTGCAAGAAAAGGTACTACAGCTAAGAGATATCAGAGCTATAAATGAAAATCATCTGTAAAACTAAAATCAACCACTGTACAACTGGAAATAATACAATAATGTCCATCTCCCAAAAATGATAATCATACAATATCCTCAGATACAAAACCCAGAACTCAACAGGGAGGTATCTCTAATAAATACATCAGTGTACAGGCTCTCAATACATATCATATCCTCTCTACATCAGTCTCTCAAAAGAGGAAATAAAATAACTAATCTACTGAAGATCTCCTCTGAAGGGGTACCGCTACTCTCCAACGACGGGTAGGGATCTAGCTCGCGACTCCCTCGCCTCGGTCAACAACCGCAGAATCAGCAACACCCGCTAAGACTCTGCAAAACAAAGGAGAGAAAAGAAAGGGAGGGGGAAAACCCCCAATGGGTGTGAGAACTACACCAAAAAGGAAGTTCTCAGTGGGTACCACCGCCAGTCCCGACGATCTGCCCACTAAGTCCACTAGAGGCATACGATAACCAATGCAGTAAAAACTGAACATGTCACGCCCCGGCATCGAAACTGCGCCCCGGGCTCGCCAACAGATCCGCCGCCCATACGGGAAGCCCGTATAGACGAAGCGACTAACCTGCAAAAGAGCATCTATACTAAGCAGATATCAGAGCTGAAAGTAAAACTGCTAGAAATAAAAACTATATACAACACAAGTCCTCACCAAAAGTACAAAAGTCTCTCGAGCAGTAGAAAATAAATACAACTCTATACCTCACTACAAAGTTCTCTCAACAGGAACTCTCAAAAGTAATAAGGGTACATCTACTCTCTGGATGACGACTGGTGGAGAACTATCTCGCGACTCCCTTACCTCGATCAGAAGAAGCAGCAACAGGAGAAGCAGGAACCGGAGTAGAAGTCCCTGTGGGAAAATACACCACGACGGGTGTGAGAACTACGTCCCAAGTAGTTCTCAGTGGGTGCCGCCAACAAGCCCGACGGTCTGCCCACTAAGTCTACTAGAGGCATAAAGTAACAATATAAAACTGGAATGAAAGGGCTGGAAAAGTAACTCTACAGCTACTATGCCTCTATCTAGATGCTCAAGAACAGGAACAGATGAAACATGATGCATCTACTAACACACACAGCAAACTCACCAAATCTAAACTGACTGCCTCAAAGGGTCCAGTCAAACCTGCGCCCACCTACTGCCGCACATCCTCAACAGGACGGGTCTACCGTAGGGTGTCCGTGACTGCCACTAACTGGGCCAGTCAGAGGGACGGCGTCGACAAGTCGCGATAGCAAGTAACAGGCCCAACTCCGGAGTGGCTCTCGAGGGGAGCGACCCCACCGAGGAAAGTATCCGCGTAACTCTGTCGAGCTCAAATAAATGGCTCATGCAGGCTAAAGTCCAACCACGATCAACAAGATCGACCAATGACACCAACTCTCAACCACAAGCTAGAAGTCACACAGCTGGGGCCACTGTCCACCAGACGGCTCCCACAACAGAACACTAAACTCTCCAGAAAGACCGACACCATAAGGGTTCGGAAACCCGATAGACCGGTGCTAAGAACCCTATCAAACAAGAACAGACTCTAGGCTCCGACTATCGAAGTTCCCGATCCCTTATAGTTCGGGAAAGCAAAACACAGTACAACTCGCAGAAGACACCAACAGGGCCCGAAAGTCCCGGGAGACCTACACCTACAACCCTATCAAACAAGAACAGGTTCCAGGCTCGGCCCCCGTGGCTTTCGTCCCGACAGAGGAACGGCCCCTAGAACCCAGACCACTCGAATCCTTTCGAGTGGGGAGATTTACCGGAAAAGGTGACATTTGTTATTGAAAACTAATTTGATCTGGAAGAAATTCATATTTAATGATTTTAGTTCTTTTTAGAAAAACAGTTAGAAAATAAGTGTTTTACCCAAACCCCGAAGGGCTGATGCCTTTGCCCAATCAAACAAGAACAGACTCCAGCGGCCCTTCGATGTTTGGAAGAAAACATTGGTAGACTAAAATCATGTATATGTCGAAAAGAGTTCTGGGTTCTAGGTCCGGCTAACACTAGTAAACTACTGCCACTAACACAGTGGCGACGACCCAAACAGGGGAAAACAAGATCTCTCGGGTCCACCGTTTACCCCAAACGGTTCCCGATACAGACAAGCGAACCACTACATCTACCAGACTCCACTCTGCTCCCAAGCACGAGTGCAATGCATCCCACACTATAGAGAAGTCTCGACCACTCGGCCCACTACCCGGGCGAGGATAACACTAAGTCCAGGAATGCGACATAAAGTGTGGATGTCTAAACATAAATAACCCTAGCCCAAGTGAGGGTTTTCTACTGGTCTGGTTACACATGCAACATATGACGGGGGTGCTAGGTCAGGTTCCAATATAACAAATATTTAACATGATAGTAGGAAGCAAGAGATCACAAGATCGACAGATAAAACAAGGATCAACAATTCCTACGCTCTAGCATGCTACCCAAGTCCAATCACTATCATGCATGATTCTATATCAATAGAATTAGAGTACAGTCCATAGATCTTGAAAGCAAGCCACCCACCTGAAGACGCTAACTGTCCGGAGCCGTACAGCTGAGAAAACCAGGAAAATAACCACTCTAGGTCCAACAGGTCCAGCACAGTCCACAATCCCTCCTGGGTACAACATAAGGCTACAGTTACACTTTAACTCCATTAAAATCCAGGTTTTACAAATCTGCTGGGAACAGTCCACTTACTGCGAAATTTTCACCTGTAAAACGAACTCCAAAAATTCTGATAAAAATACCACAGCGATCCTCGCGTCGATAGCTTCGAAACGGGTACCTGCACGTCCAATTCCGAGCACCGAAGGCCAAGTTACAAATTCCAGAGTAACGATGCGCACAATCCCAAAATCATTCAACTGTAAACTCTTGTACAGATAAAAGGAACAGTGTATACCTTCGGGAAGGTCTCCAAAAATTCCAAGAAAAATCCACAATGATCCTCGCGTCGAGTAGATGAAAAAAGTCTATAAGCACGTCTTGATCCGAGACTCGTGCGCGAAGATCTCCTCAAAAGAAGGTGCTGCCCTCACCAAAATCTCACAGCAAAAGGGGTCCCAATGAGCACGAGAAAACACCTCGAAAAACGTGAAATCTGAAAATGTGCGAGAAACCCAAAATCGTAGCCTCACCTGCTACGAATCCAGCAGCGAAGAAATCGCTCGAAAGGATCGTCGGAGTAGACCAGGGGAGCTAAAACACTGCTGCTGCGCCGAAGAAGAACACAGGAACCACCACGTCGCGCCGCGCCGTAAAATAGAGAACCTCGGGATGCGTGCCCATAAAATCCCAAAACTTTGCAGGTGGATCCAGAGCTTGAAGATGAAGAAATCTTCTTAAGGGTGCTCGGGCAGAGGAGGCTCGAAAAGAGGAGAAAAGGGGAGAAGAAAGAGGCTCGGGCTGCTAAATAAAGGCCCCAAAAAAACAATTGAAGAAATACCGAAATTGTCCCAAGTTTCGGGCGGCTACAGTGCAGCCCAGCGCAGATTCGGGCGGCTACAGTGCGGCCCAGCCCGAATTCGGGCGGCTACAGTGCAGCCCGGCCCGGCCGGTTTCGGGCGCGCACAGTGCGGCCCGGCCCGGCCCAGCCCGCACACGGGATCCAGCCGGACGCTTGCTTGGTCCGACCCGCGCCGGCGCCCGCCACGTGTCCCCCGAACACGCCGCAGCCGTGCAAGCCGCCACGGGGAGCGCCACGTGTCCCTGCCCGCGTCAACGCGGTAGGTGGCGCCCGCGAATCAGCGGGCGCCACGTGGCACCTCCCACGTCGCCCGCGCCTGCCCCGCGTACGGCCACCTGCCCCGCGCGCTGCGTGGACCGCGCGCTCATGCGCCCGCCAACCGGGTGCCGCCACGTGGCGCGCCCCCGGTCCACGCCTCCCCGCGCACTCCCGCAGACCGAGCGCACCAGAGCCGCCCAATCAGGCGCTGCCACGTGGACACCTGCCGGTCCACGCGCCTCCCGGTGCACCCCGGTCCAAACCCCAGCGCTCCGTGGACCCAGCTGCGTGCGCCGGCCAATCAGGGCCTGCCACGTGGCTCCCCCGCCGGTCCACGGCTCCCCCATGCACCAGAAATCCAGTAAATTTTCCGGGAGTCCGTTTTTGGGCATCCGGACTCAGAATTTGGCAAACAAAAAGCCATTTTCAAGCGTTTTTTCCACGCTGAATCCATTTCCGCCGTCTGTTTGGCCTAATTCTTTTTCAAAATTTCGGCAAACCCAGCCGAAAGCCAACACAGCTAAAAAAAAAACCTTACAGGGTCCATCTGTGGCATCCCATTGATGCACCATGGGCCAGATACACCAACAACAGGTGTTCTAACAGTGGATCCATCGGAAAAATGCTGCATGGGGTTCGGGGGTCCTACATCCTCCCCCACTAAAAGGAAGTTTCGTCCCCGAAACAAAACACGCCACAACAAAAACAAAACAATCAAAACAACCAAGAACGCAGCACTAAACTAACAAGAAAGATACGGCTCCACCAGCAGGAAAGTCATCAACTCAAACCCTCGATTAGAAAACAGCTGAAATTAGCGAAAAGTCCGAAAATTTTGAAAAATCAGTGCCTTCGCCCCAATCAAACAAGAACAGGTTCGGGCACTGTCTCCATTTCTGGAGCAATCTTTCGAAGTTTCCGTCCTGTTCGTAAATTTCAGTACAAGGTGAGAAAAGGGGGAGAAGTGTTGGTGTCGTTCCTACTGTGGCCACAAAAGAAAGCTATCACTAACCGAGAATCCTAAGGACATAACCACTAGTCCTAACATCACGTCTGCTCCCGAGGTGGCGTCTGTCCATAGTCGCTAAAGCCCATGCTGTTGGAAGGATACGCCGACAATCCGAGAAAACGAACTCCTCCAGTCCAACTCGCAGAAGGATAACTGCTTTCATTCCATCATCAGTCGTAGCACAGCACCGCGCCAATCAGCCCAACCTGGGTGCTCAATCCAAGTCCTGGAGCTGTCCTTGAATCGTCACAACAGCAAGTGAAGTCCCAAGTCTCAACTGCACTGATCATACACCGCGATCCTCCTCTACTCATAGGATACTGGGAAGAATCCAATCGCTAAAACATGTAGCAGAAATTCCTAACCCATACCCATGCAAGGATGCCGATGCCGATACTCAACTAATAAAGCAGGAGAATGCAGCGGTAACAAAATGCTCAACTCAGCTAACAGAAATAAAATCATACCTGCCACGGCAAGATCCGCTGCCGGGGTGTCCTCCAACAGGGCTGCATAAACCCGTCCACTGGGTGCTGCAGGTCGTCGTCCCGTCTGTCCCGACGTCGTGGCCCACTCTGTCCGCTGGTGTGCCGGAGGGGTTCCCGCTGCATGGATGGGCAAGGGGGGTGCTGTCGCAATCGGCCGCACTGACAAAATGGCCCTGGGGGCAAGCTGCGCGGAAATGTCCCAACTCTCCACAGAGGAAACACCGCCCCTGTCTCTGATCACACTGCGACGGTGGATGAGGCCCGCCACAGATGACACACCGCTCCTGCCGCTGCTTGCCGATACCGCTGATGCTGCTGCTGCTGGGGCTCACCAGATCTCCGGCGCCTACGAAACCCACGACCCTCAGGATGAGATCGTGGAGGTCTCGGAGGTCCCTGCCCCGTCGTCTGCCCCTCATCAACAGATTCCACCACCGCACTCTGCTCAGCCAAAGTCAAAGGTCCCATCGATCCAGGCGGTGGTATGCTAGAAACCGGCTCGACAGGAATAGCCGGCGCTGATGGGACCACAGGGGCGCCACAGCTGGCGAAGAAGGCACAGGCGAACACACAGGGGGTGCTACCACAGGCTGCGTCCTCTGCTCTAAAAGAAGCATCATCCGACCAAAGGCCTCCTCCTGGCGCCGAGAAGCCTCCTCCTGGCGCTGAGAAGCCTCCTCCTGGCGCTGCACCGCCTCAGACACTGTGCCAACTGAGCCCGAAGCTCCTGCACCTCACTCTGCTGACCCTGTGCTGGCTCCTCCTGCCCAGGCTCATCGGAGGGAAAGGCTGAGAACGCGTCTGCACCCCGCGTCGGGGAGGCATCGTGCCCACTGCAACACACATGGAAACATCAGGACAGTACCAAACAACACACGACCCAATCCAGCGAAAGTCTAGGACATGTCATCCATTCCCTAGCATTATGTTGTCTGCAGCCAACATAATCGCTTAGGAGAATAACAAGCCAGTCACGTCCTCCCATCCCTTGGGAGAGGTAAAACTCAATCAGGACTCTCGCTAACATTCACGACTCTCACGTAGTCATCCTAATGTCCAACCACAAGCCTAGGGTTTCTAAGTTCATACATGACCTACAACCTAGGCTCTGATACCACTCTAATCTGTCACGCCCCGGCGTCGAAACTGCGCCCCGGGCTCGCCAACAGATCCGCCGCCCATACTGGAAGCCCGTATAGACGAAGCGACTACCTGCAAAAGAGCATCTATACTAAGCAGATATCAGATGCTGAAAGTAAAACTGCTAGAAATAAAAACTATATACAACACAAGTCCTCACCAAAAGTACAAAAGTCTCTCGAGCAGTAGAAAATAAATACAACCTCTATACCTCACTACAAAGTTCTCTCAACAGGAACTCTCAAAAGTAATAAGGGTACATCTACTCCTGGATACGACTGTGGGGAACTATCTCGCGACTCCCTTACCTCGATCATAAGAAGCAGCAACAGGAGAAGCAGAACCGGAGTAGAAGTCCCTGTGGAAAATACACCACGACGGTGTGTGAGAACTACGTCCCAAGTAGTTCTCAGTGGGTGCCGCCAACAAGCCCGACGGTCTGCCCACTAAGTCTACTAGAGGCATAAAGTAACAATATAAAACTGGAATGAAAGGGCTGAAAAGTAACTCTACAGCTACTATGCCTCTATCTAGATGCTCAAGAACAGGAACAGATGAAACATGATGCATCTACTAACACACACAGCAAACTCACCAAATCTAAACTGACTGCCTCAAAGGGTCCAGTCAAACCTGCGCCCACCTACTGCCGCACATCCTCAACAGGACGGGTCTACCGTAGGGTGTCCGTGACTGCCACTAACTGGGCCAGTCAGAGGGACGGCGTCGACAAGTCGCGATAGCAAGTAACAGGCCCAACTCCGGAGTGGCTCTCGAGGGAGCGACCCCACCGAGGAAAGTATCCGCGTAACTCTGTCGAGCTCAAATAAATGGCTCATGCAGGCTAAAGTCCAAACCACGATCAACAAGATCGACCAACGACACCAACTCTCAACCACAAGCTGGAAGTCACACAGCTGGGGCCACTGTCCACCAGACGGCTCCCACAACAGAACACTAAACTCTCCAGAAAGACCGACACCATAAGGGTTCGGAAACCCGATAGACCGTTGCTAAGAACCCTATCAAACAAGAACAGACTCTAGGCTCCGACTATCGAAGTTCCCGATCCCTTATAGTTCGGGAAAGCAAAACACAGTACAACTCGCAGAAGACACCAACAGGGCCCGAAAGTCCCGGGAGACCTACACCTACAACCCTATCAAACAAGAACAGGTTCCAGGCTCGGCCCCCGTGGCTTTCGTCCCGACAGAGGAACGACCCCTAGAACCCAGACCACTCGAATCCTTTCGAGTGGGGAGATTTACCGGAAAAGGTGACATTTGTTATTGAAAACTAATTTGATCTGGAAGAAATTCATATTTAATGATTTTAGTTCTTTTTAGAAAAACAGTTAGAAAACAAGTGTTTTACCCAAACCCCGAAGGGCTGATGCCTTTGTCCAATCAAACAAGAACAGACTCCAGCGGCCCTTCGATGTTTGGAAGAAAACATTGGTAGACTAAAATCATGTATATGTCAAAAGAGTTCTGGGTTCTAGGTCCGGCTAACACTAGTAAACTACTGCCACTAACACAGTGGCGACGACCCAAACAGGGGAAAACAAGATCTCTCGGGTCCACCGTTTACCCCAAACGGTTCCCGATACAGACAAGCGAACCACTACATCTACCAGACTCCACTCTGCTCCCAAGCACGAGTGCAATGCATCCCACACTATAGAGAAGTCCCGACCGCTCGGCCCACTACCCGGGCGAGGATAACACTAATCCAGGAATGCGACATAAAGTGTGGATGTCTAAACATAAATAACCCTAGCCCAAGTGAGGGTTTTCTACTGGTCTGGTTACACATGCAACATATGACGGGGTGCTAGGTCAGGTTCCAATATAACAAATATTTAACATGATAGTAGGAAGCAAGAGATCACAAGATCGACAGATAAAACAAGGATCAACAATTCCTACGCTCTAGCATGCTACCCAAGTCCAATCACTATCATGCATGATTCTATATCAATAGAATTAGAGTACAGTCCATAGATCTTGAAAGCAAGCCACCCACCTGAAGACGCTAACTGTCCGGAGCCGTACAGCTGAGAAAACCAGGAAAATAACCACTCTAGGTCCAACAGGTCCAGCACAGTCCACAATCCCTCCTGGGTACAACATAAGGCTACAGTTACACTTTAACTCCATTAAAATCCAGGTTTTACAAATCTGCTGGGAACAGTCCACTACTGCGAAATTTTCACCTGTAAAACAAACTCCAAAAATTCTGATAAAAATACCACAGCGATCCTCGCGTCGATAGCTTCGAAACGGGTACCTGCACGTCCAATTCCGAGCACCGAAGGCCAAGTTACAAATTCCACAGTAACGATGCGCACAATCCCAAAATCATTCAACTGTAAACTCTTGTACAGATAAAGGAACAGTGTATACCTTCGGGAAGGTCTCCAAAAATTCCAAGAAAAATCCACGATGATCCTCGCGTCGAGTAGATGAAAAAGTCTATAAGCACGTCTTGATCCGAGACTCGTGCGCGAAGATCTCCTCAAAAGAATGTGCTGCCCTCACCAAAATCTCACAGCAAAAGGGGTCCCAATGAGCACGAGAAAACACCTCGAAAAACGTGAAATCTGAAAATGTGCGAGAAACCCAAAATCGTAGCCTCACCTCTACGAATCCAGCAGCGAAGAAATCGCTCGAAAAGGATCGTCGGAGTAGACCAGGGGAGCTAAAACACTGCTGCTGCGCCGAAGAAGAACACAGGAACCACCACGTCGCGCCGCGCCGTAAATAGAGAACCTCGGGATGTGTGCCCATAAAATCCCAAAACTTTGCAGGTGGATCCAAGCTTGAAGATGAAGAAATCTTCTTAAGGGTGCTCGGGCAGAGGAGGCTCGAAAAAGAGAGAAAAGGGGATAAGAAAGAGGCTCGGGCTGCTAAATAAAGGCCCCAAAAAAACAATTGAAGAAATACCGAAATTGTCCCAAGTTTCGGGCGGCTACAGTGCAGCCCAGCCCAGATTCGGGCGGCTAGAGTGGCGGCCCAGCCCGAATTCATGCGGCTACAGTGCAGCCGGCCCGGCCGGTTTCGGGCGCGCACAGTGCGGCCCGCCCGGCCCAGCCCGCACACAGGGATCCAGCCGGACGCTTGCTTGGTCCGACCCCGCGCCGGCGCCCGCCACGTGTCCCCCCGAACACGCCGCAGCCGTGCAAGCCGCCACGGGGAGCGCCACGTGTCCCTGCCCGCGTCAACGCGGTAGGGGCGCCCGCGAATCAGCGGGCGCCACGTGCACCTCCCACGTCGCCCGCCCCCTGCCCCGCGTACGGCCACCTGCCCCGCGCGCTGCGTGGACCGCGCGCTCATGCGCCCCCGCCAACCGGTGCCGCCACGTGGCGCGCCCCCGTCCACGCCTCCCCGCGCACTCCCGCAGACCGAGCGCACCAGAGCCGCCCAATCAGGCGCTGCCACGTGGACACCTGCCGGTCCACGCGCCTCCCGGTGCACCCCGGTCCAAACCCCCGCTCCGTGGACCCAGCTGCGTGCGCCGGCAAATCAGGGCCTGCCACGTGGCTCCCCCGCCGGTCCACGGCTCCCCCATGCACCAAATCCAGTAAATTTTCCGGGAGTCCGTTTTTGGGCATCCGGACTCAGAATTTGGCAAACAAAAAGCCATTTTCAAGCGTTTTTCCGCGCTGAATCCATTTCCGCCGTCTGTTTGGCCTAATTCTTTTTCAAAATTTCGGCAAACCCAGCCGAAAGCCAACACAGCTAAAAAAAACCTTACAGGGTCATCTGTGGCATCCCATTGATGACCATGGGCCAGATACACCAACAACAGGTGTTCTACAGTGGATCCATCGGAAAAATGCTGCATGGGGTTCGGGGGTCCTACAGAACAGAGCTGGAGACAATCAACAGCTATCATGCCTCTATCTAAATGCTCAAAAGGGGAGAACCAATGAAGGATATGCCACCACTAGCACATGAAGTGCACAATTGACCCAATCGAGCTGACTGCCACATTTGGTCCAGTCAAACCTCCGCCCCACCTACAACCACCTCCCACTGCCGGGCAGGAATTACGTAGGTGTCCAAACGGATTAACTCGCTATCGAGTAGTGGCTCATGCAGGCTATAGTCAAAATCCACGCTCTCTCTCAGAACGGATAGACTCAAGATGCTCAACCTCTCACACAACGGTCAAATTACTCACAACAACACGGGACCACCGTCAAACCAAACGGCTCCCAACAACACTAGCACTGGTCTAAACACAGCTACTAAACTCCACTCACTCAGTCCCCTGACACGAGTGCAAACATAAGTAATTGCCTGTAATAACCCCAATCTAGTGCCACCAGTAAAACTGGTACTGCCTGCTGTGCCTGCCCAAATCGGGTATGCTGGCCAATGCATAACACCGATAGGGGATAGGAGTCTCAAGGACTCAAAGTATGTATAATGCACACTCCGGAGTGGACTCGAGGGGAGCGACCCGCACGAGTAAAGTGCCTGGGTAATAAGTTAATAGTATTATAATCAGCAGGACTGGATCATGACTCTGATCAAAATGGGAAGGCTCAACCACTAAAGAAAACCCGGTCCTCAATCAGATGCATAAACAAATATCCGTCAACCACCCATATATCCGCGTTGCCGCAATGCCCCACAAACCATAATCTAAAACCGACCTCCGGTCGACCGCCCAAAGTCGCGGTCACGCAAAACCCTGCCAGCCTCAATCTAGTACAACCCATCCCTGACACCAATGTCTCGGCTACACTACCCCAACCCCTGCTCGCACCCGGCAACACAGACTGCCTGACTAACAAAGAAGAGAAAGGAATAACATGGTTTCTCCTAAGTCAAGTTCCAAAAAGTAGTGTACCAGTAAATGATGGCCTAACTAGATGTCCATACAAGCATGCAAATGTCTTCAAGGAAATGAAAGGGAGTAAGCATATATAGATCCCTAGGAATAAACAACATGTCAGAATCCTAATGAACTACACCCGTCCACAATCCAGGGTCCATCAAAAGAATGATCGGAATAATACCCGCACATAGATATAGCCTCCTACTCCATCGAGTAATCATAACATAAAAGACTATGTGCAACAAGGCATGCTAAAAGGTCATACTATGGTATATCAATCTGCATGATCTAGGCCTTCCTCAAGCATCCATCTCGATGCTAAATATTGTACAATTAAACAAGCATGCTAACAATCACATAGGGTAAATCCCTTAGGTAAGCATTTACTATTTCATCCTCATGAATATCCAAATCCCGCAAGTCCTCGATATATTTAACATGAATATTAATCTTGCAATTCCCTTATCAATCATCCTTCCTAGCTTACCTCACAATAACATACAATGTACTCTAAACATGCATGCATTTCTAATATAAGAATTAGAGAACCCACCGTTCTGGAGATGAAGCAACCCACTTGAAACGCTTTCGTAGGCAAAGCTGAAGTCGGTGAAGAGCATGGCCACTTGCTAACATAATCTGCTGAACCCGCATCCTCAGTACAAGTCGCGCAAGCCTCGGCTCCAATAACCTCACCCCACAATGCAACACCACAACAATAATTAACACAACTCACTAATCATACCCAAAACGTACACCACAGCATTGCTGTTTTTCCCCAATAGCACAAAGAGGGCATTTCTCACCTCTAAGCATGCTCCAAAAATCCCAAAAAATCACGATTACGATCCTCGCGAGAGTAACCCCAAAACGAGTATTTATACGCCCCGTTTCGACCCTGTAGGCCAAGATACAAATTAAACAATGCGGGCGTCGGCAATCCACAACACTGCAAAAACTGCGGGATACAACCCCAAAGAAGCTTAAATCTCACCTTCGAAGAGTCCTCAAAAAATCCAAAAAAGCACGAGCGCGTTCCTCTTGAAGAGTAGATGTCAATCGAGTCCTTAAACACCTCATTCCGATGCTCGTAGGTTGAGATAGAAAATCGACAAGCCTCCACTGTCCAAAATCTCATAGTAGAAAAAGGGGTCACCAAAATACCTCGTGAACTATGCCAAAATCTTAAAATACAGAAAAGTGATCAACACGAAAAACGAAGCCTTACCTGTTTGTGAATGCGCTGCCGTTAAAATCGGCTCGAAATTCCATTGGGGTGATCCGTGTACCTCGCACTGAAGAGCATCGGTAATATCCAAAAAAAATCCAAGGTGCGTCGATGTGCATCGCGTCGCAGATAACGCCGAAGCCTAGTCTCCAAAAATGCCTAAGATCCAAAGGATAGTAGATACACAGTGTAGAAGGCCCTGCAGCAAAGGGGAGCTCCAAAAAAACTCCAACCCCGCACAAAAGGCCCTCAAAGCCTATTTATAGGCTGAATCCGGTCCAAAAATACACATCTTGGTACATTTTCGGGCGCCCGGAATTTTCGGGCCAAACATGCGCTGAAATCCCCTCTCTCCACAGCGCCCGAATCGCCCTCCGCGTGACACTCGCCATCGAACATGCAACAGCGAGCCCACCACCAGCTTGCGCCACGTGGACCCACCGCAGACGCCGATGCGTGGCGCCCCGAGCGCGGGAAACCGCGTCAAAGCGCGCCCACGTGTGCCTGCGCCACCGCCT
>CM055061.1:8814763-8850865 GCA_029204045.2 Tillandsia leiboldiana
GCGGTGCGCTCTCTCCCCTCCGTTCCCCCGCACTCTCTCTTCACATGGGAGGATCCGTCTCCTCCTACAGATGGCCTCCTCTCCTAGCCCATTTTCGCATCTCCTCTCCTCCATCTCCGGTAGCCCGCCGTACGACGCGGCCCGCTCGCTCTCCCCGGTTTCCCCCGCACTCCTCTTCACATGGTAGAAGCTTCTATGCTCTCTCTTCCACAGATGGCCCTACCCCCTCTTCCATTGTTGCTCGGGATGTGATGATGCCCTACGCCCTCCCCCATTGGTTGCTCGGATGTGATGATGCCCTACGCCCCCCCCCCCCCGACGCTCCCCTCTTCTCTCCGCGTGGCGGTTTGGAGGTCCTGTTATTGGCCCGATTGAGGGCGTGGCCGTGGATCCGAGTCCCCGAGCCACCTCCCCCCCCCCCCCCCTCCCTTTGTCACGCCCGGCGTCGAAACTGCGACCCGGGCTCGCCAACAGATCCGCCGCCCATACGTGAAGCCCGTATAGACGAAGCGACTAACCTGCAAAAGAGCATCTATACTATGCAGATATCAGAGCTGAAAGTAAAACTGCTAGAAATAAAAACTATATACAACACAAGTCCTCACCAAAAGTACAAAAGTCTCTCGAGCAGTAGAAAATAAATACAACTCTATACCTCACTACAAAGTTCTCTCAACAGGAACTCTCAAAAGTAATAAGGGTACATCTACTCTCTGGACGACGACTGGTGGGGAACTATCTCGCGACTCCCTTACCCGATCAGAAGAAGCAGCAACAGGAGAAGCAGGAACGGAGTCAGAAGTCCCTGTGGGAAAATACACCACGACGGTGTGAGAACTACGTCCCAAGTAGTTTCTCAGTGGGTGCCGCCAACAAGCCCGACGGTCTGCCCACTAAGTCTACTAGAGGCATAAAGTAAACAATATAAACTGGAATGAAAGGGCTGGAAACAGTAACTCTACAGCTACTATGCCTCTATCTAGATGCTCAAGAACAGGAACAGATGAACATGATGCATCTACTAACACACACAGAAACTCACCAAATCTAAACTGACTGCCTCAAAGGGTCCAGTCAAACTGCGCCCACCTACTGCCCGCACATCCTCAACAGGACGGGTCTACCGTAGGGTGTCCGTGACTGCCACTAACTGGGCCCAGTCAGAGGGACGGCGTCGACAGTCGCGATAGCAAGTAACAGGCCCAATCCGGAGTGGCTACTCGAGGGGAGCGACCCCACCGAGGAAGTATCCGCGTAACTCTGGCGAGCTCAAATAAATGGCTCATGCAGGCTAAAGTCCAACCACGATCATACCAAGATCGACCAATGACCACAACTCTCAACCACAAGCTAGAAGTCACACAGATGGGGCCACTGTCCACCAGACGGCTCCCACAACAGAACACTAAACTCTCCAGAAAGACCGACACCATAAGGGTTCGGAAACCCGATAGACCGGTGCTAAGAACCCTATCAAACAAGAACAGACTCTAGGCTCCGACTATCGAAGTTCCCGATCCCTTATAGTTCGGGAAAGCAAAACACAGTACAACTCGCAGAAGACACCAACAGGGCCCGAAAGTCCCGGGAGACCTACACCTACAACCCTATCAAACAAGAACAGGTTCCAGGCTCGGCCCCCGTGGCTTTCGTCCCGACAAGAGGAACGGCCCTAGAACCCAGACCACTCGAATCCTTTTCGAGTGGGGAGATTTACCGGAAAGGTGACATTTGTTATTGAAAACTAATTTGATCTGGAAGAAATTCATATTTAATGATTTTAGTTCTTTTTAGAAAAACAGTTAGAAAATAAGTGTTTTACCCAAACCCCGAAGGGCTGATGCCTTTGCCCAATCAACAAGATACAGACTCCAGCGGCCCTTCGATGTTTGGAAGAAAACATTGGTAGACTAAAATCATGTATATGTCGAAAAGAGTTCTGGGTTCTAGGTCCGGCTAACACTAGTAAACTACTGCCACAACACAGTGGCGACGACCCAAACAGGGGAAAACAAGATCTCTCGGGTCCACCGTTTACCCCAAACGGTTCCCGATACAGACAAGCGAACCACTACATCTACCAGACTCCACTCTGCTCCCAAGCACGAGTGCAATGCATCCCACACTATAGAGAAGTCTCGACCACTCGGCCCACTACCCGGGCGAGGATAACACTAAGTCCAGGAATGCGACATAAAGTGTGGATGTCTAAACATAAATAACCCTAGCCCAAGTGAGGGTTTTCTACTGGTCTGGTTACACATGCAACATATGACGGGGGTGCTAGGTCAGGTTCCAATATAACAAATATTTAACATGATAGTAGGAAGCAAGAGATCACAAGATCGACAGATAAAACAAGGATCAACAATTCCTACGCTCTAGCATGCTACCCAAGTCCAATCACTATCATGCATGATTCTATATCAATAGAATTAGAGTACAGTCCATAGATCTTGAAAGCAAGCCACCCACCTGAAGACGCTAACTGTCCGGAGCCGTACAGCTGAGAAAACCAGGAAAATAACCACTCTAGGTCCAACAGGTCCAGCACGTCCACAATCCCTCCTGGGTACAACATAAGGCTACAGTTACACTTTAACTCCATTAAAATCCAGGTTTTACAAATCTGCTGGGAACAGTCCACTTACTGCGAAATTTTCACCTGTAAAACGAACTCCAAAAATTCTGATAAAAATACCACAGCGATCCTCGCGTCGATAGCTTCGAAACGGGTACCTGCACGTCCAATTCCGAGCACCGAAG
Source organism: Tillandsia leiboldiana (assembly GCA_029204045.2). Taxonomy (NCBI): domain Eukaryota; kingdom Viridiplantae; phylum Streptophyta; class Magnoliopsida; order Poales; family Bromeliaceae; genus Tillandsia; species Tillandsia leiboldiana. The sequence continues at coordinate 8,817,530 of CM055061.1, forward strand.
GCCAAGTTACAAATTCCAGAGTAACGATGCGCACAATCCCAAAATCATTCAACTGTAAACTCTTGTACAGATAAAAGGAACAGTGTATACCTTCGGGAAGGTCTCCAAAAATTCCAAGAAAAATCCACAATGATCCTCGCGTCGAGTAGATGAAAAAAGTCTATAAGCACGTCTTGATCCGAGACTCGTGCGCGAAGATCTCCTCAAAAGAAGGTGCTGCCCTCACCAAAATCTCACAGCAAAAGGGGTCCCAATGAGCACGAGAAAACACCTCGAAAAACGTGAAATCTGAAAATGTGCGAGAAACCCAAAATCGTAGCCTCACCTGCTACGAATCCAGCAGCGAAGAAATCGCTCGAAAGGATCGTCGGAGTAGACCAGGGGAGCTAAAACACTGCTGCTTGCGCCGAAGAAGAACACAGGAACCACCACGTCGCGCCGCGCCGTAAAATAGAGAACCTCGGGATGCGTGCCCATAAAATCCCAAAACTTTGCAGGTGGATCCAGAGCTTGAAGATGAAGAAATCTTCTTAAGGGTGCTCGGGCAGAGGAGGCTCGAAAAGAGGAGAAAAGGGGAGAAGAAAGAGGCTCGGGCTGCTAAATAAAGGCCCCAAAAAAACAATTGAAGAAATACCGAAATTGTCCCAAGTTTCGGGCGGCTACAGTGCAGCCCAGCGCAGATTCGGGCGGCTACAGTGCGGCCCAGCCCGAATTCGGGCGGCTACAGTGCAGCCCGGCCCGGCCGGTTTCGGGCGCGCACAGTGCGGCCCGGCCCGGCCCAGCCCGCACACGGGATCCAGCCGGACGCTTGCTTGGTCCGACCCGCGCCGGCGCCCGCCACGTGTCCCCCGAACACGCCGCAGCCGTGCAAGCCGCCACGGGGAGCGCCACGTGTCCCTGCCCGCGTCAACGCGGTAGGTGGCGCCCGCGAATCAGCGGGCGCCACGTGGCACCTCCCACGTCGCCCGCGCCTGCCCCGCGTACGGCAACCTGCCCCGCGCGCTGCGTGGACCGCGCGCTCATGCGCCCGCCAACCGGGTGCCGCCACGTGGCGCGCCCCCGGTCCACGCCTCCCCGCGCACTCCCGCAGACCGAGCGCACCAGAGCCGCCCAATCAGGCGCTGCCACGTGGACACCTGCCGGTCCACGCGCCTCCCGGTGCACCCCGGTCCAAACCCCAGCGCTCCGTGGACCCAGCTGCGTGCGCCGGCCAATCAGGGCCTGCCACGTGGCTCCCCCGCCGGTCCACGGCTCCCCCATGCACCAGAAATCCAGTAAATTTTCCGGGAGTCCGTTTTTGGGCATCCGGACTCAGAATTTGGCAAACAAAAAGCCATTTTCAAGCGTTTTTCCACGCTGAATCCATTTCCGCCGTCTGTTTGGCCTAATTCTTTTTCAAAATTTCGGCAAACCCAGCCGAAAGCCAACACAGCTAAAAAAAACCTTACAGGGTCCATCTGTGGCATCCCATTGATGCACCATGGGCCAGATACACCAACAACAGGTGTTCTAACAGTGGATCCATCGGAAAAATGCTGCATGGGGTTCGGGGGTCCTACATCCTCCCCCACTAAAAGGAAGTTTCGTCCCCGAAACAAAACACGCCACAACAAAAACAAAACAATCAAAACAACCAAGAACGCAGCACTAAACTAACAAGAAAGATACGGCTCCACCAGCAGGAAAGTCATCAACTCAAACCCTCGATTTAGAAAACAGCTGAAATTAGCGAAAAGTCCGAAAATTTTGAAAAATCAGTGCCTTCGCCCCAATCAAACAAGAACAGGTTCGGGCACTGTCTCCATTTCTGGAGCAATCTTTCGAAGTTTCCGTCCTGTTCGTAAATTTCAGTACAAGGTGAGAAAAGGGGGAGAAGTGTTGGTGTCGTTCCTACTGTGGCCACAAAAGAAAGCTATCACTAACCGAGAATCCTAAGGACATAACCACTAGTCCTAACATCACGTCTGCTCCCGAGGTGGCGTCTGTCCATAGTCGCTAAAGCCCATGCTGTTGGAAGGATACGCCGACAATCCGAGAAAACGAACTCCTCCAGTCCAACTCGCAGAAGGATAACTGCTTTCATTCCATCATCAGTCGTAGCACAGCACCGCGCCAATCAGCCCAACCTGGGTGCTCAATCCAAGTCCTGGAGCTGTCCTTGAATCGTCACAACAGCAAGTGAAGTCCCAAGTCTCAACTGCACTGATCATACACCGCGATCCTCCTCTACTCATAGGATACTGGGAAGAATCCAATCGCTAAAACATGTAGCAGAAATTCCTAACCCATACCCATGCAAGGATGCCGATGCCGATACTCAACTAATAAAGCAGGAGAATGCAGCGGTAACAAAATGCTCAACTCAGCTAACAGAAATAAAATCATACCTGCCACGGCAAGATCCGCTGCCGGGGTGTCCTCCAACAGGGCTGCATAAACCCGTCCACTGGGTGCTGCAGGTCGTCGTCCCGTCTGTCCCGACGTCGTGGCCCACTCTGTCCGCTGGTGTGCCGGAGGGGTTCCCGCTGCATGGATGGGCAAGGGGGGTGCTGTCGCAATCGGCCGCACTGACAAAATGGCCTGGGGGCAAGCTGCGCGGAAATGTCCCAACTCTCCACAGAGGAAACACCGCCCCTGTCTCTGATCACACTGCGACGGTGGATGAGGCCCGCCACAGATGACACACCGCTCCTGCCGCTGCTGCCGATACCGCTGATGCTGCTGCTGCTGGGGCTCACCAGATCTCCGGCGCCTACGAAACCCACGACCCTCAGGATGAGATCGTGGAGGTCTCGGAGGTCCCTGCCCGCTCGTCTGCCCCTCATCAACAGATCCACCACCGCACTCTGCTCAGCCAAAGTCAAAGGTCCCATCGATCCAGGCGGTGGTATGCTAGAAACCGGCTCGACAGGAATAGCCGGCGCTGATGGGACCACAGGGGGCGCCACAGCTGGCGAAGAAGGCACAGGCGAACACACAGGGGGTGCTACCACAGGCTGCGTCCTCTGCTCTAAAAGAAGCATCATCCGACCAAAGGCCTCCTCCTGGCGCCGAGAAGCCTCCTCCTGGCGCTGAGAAGCCTCCTCCTGGCGCTGCACCGCCTCAGACAACTGGGCCAACTGAGCCCGAAGCTCCTGCACCTCACTCTGCTGACCCTGTGCTGGCTCCTCCTGCCCAGGCTCATCGGAGGGAAAAGGCTGAGAACGCGTCTGCACCCCGCGTCGGGGAGGCATCGTGCCCACCTGCAACACACATGGAAACATCAGGACAGTACCAAACAACACACGACCCAATCCAGCGAAAGTCTAGGACATGTCATCCATTCCCTAGCATTATGTTGTCTGCAGCCAACATAATCGCTTAGGAGAATAAACAAGCCAGTCACTCCTCCCATCCCTTGGGAGAGGTAAAACTCAATCAGGACTCTCGCTAACAGTCACGACTCTCACGTAGTCATCCTAATGTCCAACCACAAGCCTAGGGTTTCTAAGTTCATAATGACCTACAACCTAGGCTCTGATACCACTCTAATCTGTCACGCCCCGGCGTCGAAACTGCGCCCCGGGCTCGCCAACAGATCCGCCGCCCATACGGGAAGCCCGTATAGACGAAGCGACTAACCTGCAAAAGAGCATCTATACTAAGCAGATATCAGAGCTGAAAGTAAAACTGCTAGAAATAAAAACTATATACAACACAAGTCCTCACCAAAAGTACAAAAGTCTCTCGAGCAGTAGAAAATAAATACAACTCTATACCTCACTACAAAGTTCTCTCAACAGGAACTCTCAAAAGTAATAAGGGTACATCTACTCTCTGGATGACGACTGGTGGGGAACTATCTCGCGACTCCCTTACCTCGATCAGAAGAAGCAGCAACAGGAGAAGCAGGAACCGGAGTAGAAGTCCCTGTGGGAAAATACACCACGACGGGTGTGAGAACTACGTCCCAAGTAGTTCTCAGTGGGTGCCGCCAACAAGCCCGACGGTCTGCCCACTAAGTCTACTAGAGGCATAAAGTAACAATATAAAACTGGAATGAAAGGGCTGGAAAAGTAACTCTACAGCTACTATGCCTCTATCTAGATGCTCAAGAACAGGAACAGATGAAACATGATGCATCTACTAACACACACAGCAAACTCACCAAATCTAAACTGACTGCCTCAAAGGGTCCAGTCAAACCTGCGCCCACCTACTGCCGCACATCCTCAACAGGACGGGTCTACCGTAGGGTGTCCGTGACTGCCACTAACTGGGCCAGTCAGAGGGACGGCGTCGACAAGTCGCGATAGCAAGTAACAGGCCCAACTCCGGAGTGGCTCTCGAGGGGAGCGACCCCACCGAGGAAAGTATCCGCGTAACTCTGTCGAGCTCAAATAAATGGCTCATGCAGGCTAAAGTCCAACCACGATCAACAAGATCGACCAACGACACCAACTCTCAACCACAAGCTAGAAGTCACACAGCTGGGGCCACTGTCCACCAGACGGCTCCCACAACAGAACACTAAACTCTCCAGAAAGACCGACACCATAAGGGTTCGGAAACCCGATAGACCGGTGCTAAGAACCCTATCAAACAAGAACAGACTCTAGGCTCCGACTATCGAAGTTCCCGATCCCTTATAGTTCGGGAAAGCAAAACACAGTACAACTCGCAGAAGACACCAACAGGGCCCGAAAGTCCCGGGAGACCTACACCTACAACCCTATCAAACAAGAACAGGTTCCAGGCTCGGCCCCCGTGGCTTTCGTCCCGACAGAGGAACGACCCCTAGAACCCAGACCACTCGAATCCTTTCGAGTGGGGAGATTTACCGGAAAAGGTGACATTTGTTATTGAAAACTAATTTGATCTGGAAGAAATTCATATTTAATGATTTTAGTTCTTTTTAGAAAAACAGTTAGAAAACAAGTGTTTTACCCAAACCCCGAAGGGCTGATGCCTTTGTCCAATCAAACAAGAACAGACTCCAGCGGCCCTTCGATGTTTGGAAGAAAACATTGGTAGACTAAAATCATGTATATGTCAAAAAGAGTTCTGGGTTCTAGGTCCGGCTAACACTAGTAAACTACTGCCACTAACACAGTGGCGACGACCCAAACAGGGGAAAACAAGATCTCTCGGGTCCACCGTTTACCCCAAACGGTTCCCGATACAGACAAGCGAACCACTACATCTACCAGACTCCACTCTGCTCCCAAGCACGAGTGCAATGCATCCCACACTATAGAGAAGTCTCGACCGCTCGGCCCACTACCCGGGCGAGGATAACACTAAGTCCAGGAATGCGACATAAAGTGTGGATGTCTAAACATAAATAACCCTAGCCCAAGTGAGGGTTTTCTACTGGTCTGGTTACACATGCAACATATGACGGGGGTGCTAGGTCAGGTTCCAATATAACAAATATTTAACATGATAGTAGGAAGCAAGAGATCACAAGATCGACAGATAAAACAAGGATCAACAATTCCTACGCTCTAGCATGCTACCCAAGTCCAATCACTATCATGCATGATTCTATATCAATAGAATTAGAGTACAGTCCATAGATCTTGAAAGCAAGCCACCCACCTGAAGACGCTAACTGTCCGGAGCCGTACAGCTGAGAAAACCAGGAAAATAACCACTCTAGGTCCAACAGGTCCAGCACAGTCCACAATCCCTCCTGGGTACAACATAAGGCTACAGTTACACTTTAACTCCATTAAAATCCAGGTTTTACAAATCTGCTGGGAACAGTCCACTTACTGCGAAATTTTCACCTGTAAAACAAACTCCAAAAATTCTGATAAAAATACCACAGCGATCCTCGCGTCGATAGCTTCGAAACGGGTACCTGCACGTCCAATTCCGAGCACCGAAGGCCAAGTTACAAATTCCACAGTAACGATGCGCACAATCCCAAAATCATTCAACTGTAAACTCTTGTACAGATAAAAGGAACAGTGTATACCTTCGGGAAGGTCTCCAAAAATTCCAAGAAAAATCCACGATGATCCTCGCGTCGAGTAGATGAAAAAAGTCTATAAGCACGTCTTGATCCGAGACTCGTGCGCGAAGATCTCCTCAAAAGAATGTGCTGCCCTCACCAAAATCTCACAGCAAAAGGGGTCCCAATGAGCACGAGAAAACACCTCGAAAAACGTGAAATCTGAAAATGTGCGAGAAACCCAAAATCGTAGCCTCACCTTCTACGAATCCAGCAGCGAAGAAATCGCTCGAAAGGATCGTCGGAGTAGACCAGGGGAGCTAAAACACTGCTGCTGCGCCGAAGAAGAACACAGGAACCACCACGTCGCGCCGCGCCGTAAAATAGAGAACCTCGGGATGTGTGCCCATAAAATCCCAAAACTTTGCAGGTGGATCCAGAGCTTGAAGATGAAGAAATCTTCTTAAGGGTGCTCGGGCAGAGGAGGCTCGAAAAGAGGAGAAAAGGGGATAAGAAAGAGGCTCGGGCTGCTAAATAAAGGCCCCAAAAAAACAATTGAAGAAATACCGAAATTGTCCCAAGTTTCGGGCGGCTACAGTGCAGCCCAGCCCAGATTCGGGCGGCTAGAGTGCGGCCCAGCCCGAATTCAGGCGGCTACAGTGCAGCCCGGCCCGGCCGGTTTCGGGCGCGCACAGTGCGGCCCGGCCCGGCCCAGCCCGCACACGGGATCCAGCCGGACGCTTGCTTGGTCCGACCCGCGCCGGCGCCCGCCACGTGTCCCCCGAACACGCCGCAGCCGTGCAAGCCGCCACGGGGAGCGCCACGTGTCCCTGCCCGCGTCAACGCGGTAGGTGGCGCCCGCGAATCAGCGGGCGCCACGTGGCACCTCCCACGTCGCCCGCGCCTGCCCCGCGTACGGCCACCTGCCCCGCGCGCTGCGTGGACCGCGCGCTCATGCGCCCGCCAACCGGGTGCCGCCACGTGGCGCGCCCCCGGTCCACGCCTCCCCGCGCACTCCCGCAGACCGAGCGCACCAGAGCCGCCCAATCAGGCGCTGCCACGTGGACACCTGCCGGTCCACGCGCCTCCCGGTGCACCCCGGTCCAAACCCCAGCGCTCCGTGGACCCAGCTGCGTGCGCCGGCAAATCAGGGCCTGCCACGTGGCTCCCCCGCCGGTCCACGGCTCCCCCATGCACCAGAAATCCAGTAAATTTTCCGGGAGTCCGTTTTTGGGCATCCGGACTCAGAATTTGGCAAACAAAAAGCCATTTTCAAGCGTTTTTCCGCGCTGAATCCATTTCCGCCGTCTGTTTGGCCTAATTCTTTTTCAAAATTTCGGCAAACCCAGCCGAAAGCCAACACAGCTAAAAAAAACCTTACAGGGTCCATCTGTGGCATCCCATTGATGCACCATGGGCCAGATACACCAACAACAGGTGTTCTAACAGTGGATCCATCGGAAAAATGCTGCATGGGGTTCGGGGGTCCTACAGAACAAGAGAGCTGGAGACAATCAACAGCTATCATGCCTCTATCTAAATGCTCAAAAGGGGAGAACCAATGAAGGATATGCCACCACTAGCACATGAAGTGCACAATTGACCCAATCGAGCTGACTGCCACATTTGGTCCAGTCAAACCTCCGCCCCACCTACAACCACCTCCCACTGCCGGGCAGGAATTACGTAGGGTGTCCAAACGGATTAACTCGCTATCGAGTAGTGGCTCATGCAGGCTATAGTCAAAATCCACGCTCTCTCTCAGAACGGATAGACTCAAGATGCTCAACCTCTCACACAACGGTCAAATTACTCACAACAACACGGGACCACCGTCAAACCAAACGGCTCCCAACAACACTAGCACTGGTCTAAACACAGCTACTAAACTCCACTCAGTCCCCCTGACACGAGTGCAACAATAAAGTAATTGCCTGTAATAACCCCAATCTAGTGCCACCAGTAAAACTGGTACTGCCTGCTGTGCCTGCCAAATCGGGTATGCTGGCCAATGCATAACACCGATAGGGGATAGGAGTCTCAAGGACTCAAAGTATGTATAATGCACACTCCGGAGTGGCACTCGAGGGGAGCGACCCGCACGAGTAAAGTGCCTGGGTAATAAGTATAATAGTAGTATAAATCAGCAGGACTGGATCATGACTCTGATCAAAATGGGAAGGCTCAACCACTAAAGAAAACCCCGGTCCTCAATCAGATGCATAAACAAATATCCGGTCAACCACCCAATATCCGCGGTTGCCGCAATGCCCCACAAACCATAATCTAAAACCGACCTCCGGTCGACCGCCCAAAGTCCGCGGTCACCGCAAAACCCTGCCAGCCTCAATCTAGTACAACCCATCCCTGACACCAATGTCTCGGCTACACTACCCCAAACCCCTGCTCGCACCCGAGCAACACAGACTGCCTGACTAACAAAGAAAGAGAAAGGAATAACATGGTTTCTCCTAAGTCAAGTTCCAAAAAGTAGTGTACCAGTAAATGATGGCCTAACTAGATGTCCATACAAGCATGCAAATGTCTTCAAGGAAATGAAAGGGAGTAAAGCATATAATAGATCCACTAGGAATAAACAACATGTCAGAATCCCTAATGAACTACACCCGTCCACAATCCAGGGTCCATCAAAAGAATGATCGGAATAATACCCGCACATAGATATAGCCTCCTACTCCATCGAGTAATCATAACATAAAAGACTATGTGCAACAAGGCATGCTAAAAGGTCACTACTATGGTATATCAATCTGCATGATCTAGGCCATTCCTCAAGCATCCATCTCGATGCTAAATATTGTACAATTAAACAAGCATGCTAACAATCACATAGGGTAAATCCCTTAGGTAAGCATTTACTATTCATCCTCATGAATATCCAAATCCCGCAAGTCCTCGATAATATTTAACATGAATATTAATCTTGCAATTCCCTTATACAATCATCCTTCCTAGCTTACCTCACAATAACATACAATGTACTCTAAACATGCATGCATTCTAATATAAGAATTAGAGAACCGTCCACCGGTTCTGGAGATGAAGCAACCCACTTGAAACGCTTTCCGTAGGCAAAGCTGAAGTCGGTGAAGAGCATGGCCACTTGCTAACATAATCTGCTGAACCCGCATCCTCAGTACAAGTCGCGCAAGCCTCGGCTCCAAATAACCTCACCCCAACAATGCAACACCACAACAATAATTAACACAACTCACTAATCATACCCCAAAACGTACACCAACAGCATTGCTGTTTTTCCCAAATAGCACAAAGAAGGGCATTTCTCACCTCTAAGCAGTGCTCCAAAAATCCCAAAAAAATCACGATTACGATCCTCGCGATGAGTAACCCCAAAACGAGTATTTATACGCCCCGTTTCGACACCTGTAGGCCAAGATACAAATTAAACAATGCGGGGCGTCGGCAATCCACAACACTGCAAAAACTGCGGGATACAACCCCAAAGAAGCTTAAATCTCACCTTCGAAGAGTCCTCAAAAAAATCCAATAAAAGCACGAGCGCGTTCCTCTTGAAGAGTAGATGTCAATCGAGTCCTTAAACACCTCATTCCGATGCTCGTAGGTTGAGATAGAAAATCGACAAGCCTCCACTGTCCAAAATCTCATAGTAGAAAAAGGGGTCACCAAAATACCTCGTGAACTATGCCAAAATCTTAAAATACAGAAAAGTGATCAACACGAAAAACGAAGCCTTACCTGTTGTGAATGCGCTGCCGTTAAAATCGGCTCGAAATTCCATTGGGGTGATCCGGTGTACCTCGCGGACTGAAGAGCATCGGTAATAGCCAAAAAAAATCCAAGGTGCGTCGATGTGCATCGCGTCGCAGATAACGCCGAAGCCGTAGTCTCCAAAAATGCCTAAGATCCAAAGGAGAGTAGATGACACAGTGTAGAAGGCCCTGCAGCAAAGGGGAGCTCCAAAAAAACTCCAAACCCCGCACAAAAGGCCCTCAAAGCCTATTTATAGGCTGAAATCCGGGTCCAAAATACACATCTTGGTACATTTTCCGGGCGCCCGGAATTTTCGGGCGCAAACAGTGCGCTGAAATCCCCTCTCTCCACAGCGCCCGAATCGCCCTCCGCGTGACACGTCGCCATCGAACAGGCAACAGCGAAGCCCACCACCAGCCTTGCGCCACGTGGCCCACCGCAGACGCCGATGCGTGGCGCGCCCGAGCGCGGGAAACCGCGTCAAAGCGCGCCCACGTGTGCCTGCGCCACCGCCTGCGCCTTCTGCACGCACGCGCCCTGAGGCCGGCCCCACCCGCTCCGTGGACCGAGTCCACTGCACCGACCAATCGCCTGCTGCCACGCGTCCAAAGCACACCATTAGGAAGCCTCCACGTGGCACTCCTGACCCCGCAACACCGCGGCTGCCCGCGCCCGCGCGCTGCCCATGCCTGCCCGGCGCCTGCCCGCGCCGGTGCCGCAGCGCTCCGCCGCTGCCCGCCGCCGCCGCCGCTGCCCGCCGGCCGCCGAAACAGTCCCAAGTGCCTCAAAATTCGTGCGCGTCATCCGGGCTCCGAAAAATATAAGTGAATAGTCCATTTTCATCATTTTCGCGCGCTGAATCCAAATCCGATGTCCGTTTTGCCAAATTCCAACTCTAAAAATTGCCGAAGGCATCCGAAAAGGTGTTCTTTGGTCCAAACTTCGTGCTGAGTCCAATTTTGCTATCCGTTTCGCACGAAATCACTTCTAAACATCCGACGGGGTCCTCCGATTACTCACGTGATCCATTTAAAGCTCGAAGTCCATCACTTGTGTCCAAATTGTGCACAAACACCACCGACACACCATGTAGGCCTCCGTAAGCTGCCAATCAACCAGTAATCTCATGGTGGGGATCCGGGTCCTCACAGACGATCTCGTCCGTGCCATTCTCCTCTGTATACAAAGAAACTGCGTTAACCTAGGTTAATCGGTCCAACACCTTGAGCTACGAACTCCGGGACTCTATCCCTTTTTCTCGCACTCACACTCGTACTCTACGTACCTACACTTTGGTTATCATATTGGTTAGTTACTTGTGGCATTGCTCTCTGTGGTGTTGGTCACTGACCGCCGTGGTTAAAGTCGTTTTTCTCTGATACCATATAATCTGTCACTTCCCGGAGGTTCTAAAAGAGTGGAAAAAACGTGTATATTTTTTTTTCTTGAAATTAACCTCGCCTCCGGTGCGCGCCAGACCCGCCCTGTTACGGAATTTGAGTTGGCGTATTTCGTGAATTCGGTTAAGTCTTGAAGATTGAAGATAAAGAAGGTTGGATCATATAACTCAATCTCAAGAAAGAAGAATTTAAAAGGATCAGGTATGTTTAACTAATTATCTTTGGTGATCCGAATACTTCTTATAGTGTAGAAACAGTTGGATGAATTTTTAATTGCATAAAAATCAAAAACTGGACATGGGACATGTTCAGGATCTGGATCAGACACTTCGATCCGGATCCCGAAGGGTGTTAGTTCATACGCAAATTCAATCCGGATCGTAGCCTTTTTTGATCCGGATCCCGAACATTGGTTTTTACCGTAATATATGAACGATCCGGATCAGGCATTTCAATCCAGATCCCGAACATTGGTGTTTGGTGAATTGTATGAACGATCCGGATCAGGCACTTCGATCCGGATCCCGAACCTTTGTTTTTCTGGAAACTGTCTGTCTCGTTACTGCAATCCGGATCGCCGAAATCCGATCCGGATCGCCGTCCTGAAAAATTCCAGAAAAGGTTAGTTTTTGATTCTTATTCTCTTCCAACGGTTTCTAACCTATAAATAGACCCTTTAATTCATCTTTTAGGGTACGACGAAAAATGGAAAAAATACGACCGAAATAGAAAAATCCACATATAGAGAAGAAAGGAAATATTAGATTTAATTCTATGTTTCTTCATCTATTTTATTAATTTGATTCTAGGTTTTCCAAACTCAGTTTTTGAGTAGAATCAAATTAATGAATACTTAGATGGTATTTCCGATCTATTTCTAATCTAAGTATTCGGCGGATCATCACCACCCAAAAAACAACGATTTTCCAAAATCGGCGCGTGGACTCGCGTGGCCTTGTGGATTCAAGGTGCTACCACTCTCGTGGATTCGGAGTGAGGTACGTTCGTGGATTCGAGACGTGCTACTGGGTGAAGACCGTGGATTCGGTCGGACGTCGTGGACTCGACGTTGGACGCCGTGGATTCGGCGTTGGACGCAGATCGTGGATTCGAGAAGCGTTGCGGAGCGAGCGGAGAAGATCAACTAGGAGCGTATGGAAAAAGGTTGAGTCGTCTGTGAGTACGGTATATCACCTTTGTACGTGTTATAATTCTAGTGGATTTCACCGTGTTATCGGTCCCGTGGTTTTTTACTCCGGTTTGGAGTTTTCCACGTAAAAATCTCTGCGTGTTATTTATTTTTCCGCATTGGGTTTTATATCGCAAAGATTTTTGAGTGTTTATTGTTTACACCTATTCACCCCCCTCTAGGTGTTTTTTTCCCTATTTAGATCCAATTATACATAACCCAACAAGTGGTATCAGAGCGGGAATAGGGTTGTAAACAATGGTTGAAGGTGGAAACATCAACAGACCTCCGTTCTTCGATGGAACAAATTATGCGTACTGGAAAGTACGGATGAAAGCCTTTTTAATTTCCATCGACGAACGGGTGTGGCAATCAATTGAATTAGGATGGTCTAATCCAACTGAAATTATTGCTAATGTTCGCACCATCAAACCTAGGTCGAAATGGACCAAGGAAGAGATAGATTATTCTTCTTACAATGGCAAAGGGATTAATGCTCTATTTAATGCTTTGTCTAAAACTGAGTTCTCTTGCGTCTCGGCATGTGAGACTGCGAAAGAAATCTGGGATGTTCTTCAAGTTACACATGAGGGAACTAACCTTGTGAAGATTCAGAAACTGCAAATGCTTACGAGCAAGTTTGACTCTATTTTCATGGCAGAAAATGAATCGTTCACAGACTATTACACACGATTGCAAGACATCGTAAACTCATGTGCTAACTTGGGAGAGAAGATTCCAGAATTTAAAGTTGTAAGAAAAATATTAAGAACTCTTCCTGAAAGATTTCGATCCAAGGTTACGACCATTGAAACTATTAAACACCCGGACGAAATTCGTGTAGAAGAATTAGTTGGCTCATTACAAACTTATGAAATGACATTTCCTACTAACTATTCTTCTGGAAAAGCATCCTCTTCTAAGTCTTCAGGTTTAGCATTGAAAACAACAAAATAAGAAGACGCGGATTCATCCTCCTCAGACGATGACGTAAACCTATCTATGGAGGATTTTGAGAAGCAGCTCGCTCTCTTGACAAGAAGATTTCGCCGAAACTTTCGAAGGGGTAACTCAAGCAAAACTCCATCCTTCGTAAAGTCGAAGAAAGGCAAAGGTTCTTCAAGTTTCAAACCAAGAAAGCAAGAGGGTTTTTCTAAGGATAAGAAAAGCTCAGAAGGACAAGTCCAATGCTTCAAGTGCCGAGGGTACGGCCATATCTCAACGAAGTGTCCCAATAAGAATCCGTCAAAGAAGAAAGCGATGCAAGCCGTCACTTGGGATGACACCTCATCGTCAAATGAGTCATCGTCAAGTGATGAAGAAGATAACGCAACGGCGTTCTACGCGTCCACATCTTCACCCTTCATGTGCTTAATGGCTAGTACATTCGAGTCATTGTCCAACTCCACTGTTGAAAAAATTGCAACGGACTATGAATCGGATAATTCAGAAGGTGGAGACTTTGCTCTTGCCTACCATAAGCTTTTGAGGGATTCAAAGAAACTGGCAAAGCAAAACAAGAGTTTGAGAGGGAGATTGCAGGATCTCGAAGAAGAAGCAAAAAGGGCATCTTCTCTCTCAAACGCTCTTGAAGTGGAAAGGGATAATCTGATTAAAATAAATGTTTCCCTTCAAGAGTCTAATGAGCAATTCGAGAAGAATTATGTAGATATGGTGAACAAAGCGAATTACTTCTTGAAGCTCAACGGCGAGGCTCGACAGTTAAAATTGGAAATGACAGAGACCATTCTCCAACTCAAGGATGACTTACAGCGATTTTCCTCAGGAAGGAGTAAGTTGGATAAGCTTCTTGGTCTTGGTCAATCAAACAAATTCGGCCTCGGATACAATCGAACTAAAGACAATTTTAGTTCGGTTGGGACAGTCTTTGTGCCCCAGTCGGTATCTCCTCCTCCGACACCGGAATTGACGACAAACAACGACAACAAACCTACTTCCCCCTCTTCAGAATCGTCAAGCACCAAGGTATGTTTTCGTTGTGGTATTACAGGGCACATAAGGAGAAATTGCAAGATGGGAGCCAAACGCTCAACTCAAGCACTTCTTGCAACGACTACCAAAAGGGTGATTCCTCGGAAATCAAATGCAAATTATTCGAAAGAAAAAAACCTCGGTAGTTCATCAAACAAGACGACGACGTCAAGGAAAAGCGATGGATCAAACAAGACGCTTTCACCAAAGGTATCAACTTCACAATCATTTCCGACGTACACCAAAACTCGAAAGGTTTGGGTACGCAAAGGTGAAATCTTCCCTTATCTTGTTACAAATATTTCCTTGCATGCATATGATAATTCGTCTTGGTATCTGGATAGCGGTTGTTCCCGTCACATGACCGGTGACAAAAACTGCTTTCAAAATTTTGAGAAAATCTCCGGAGGACTTGTAGTTTTCGGAGATGGTCAGTCTTCCAAAATTGTTGGAAAAGGAACAGTAGCTATTCCAGATGGCCCGATTCTGAATAATGTGTTATTTGTTGATGGCCTTAAGACTAACCTCATAAGTATCAGTCAACTTTGTGACAATGGTTTTTCAGTTAATTTTTCATCTGTTGAATGCATTGTAACTGATAAGGACCATGTTTTCTTTTTAAAGGGGGTTAGATCTGAAAACAATTGTTATGTTGTTCCCAATAAAATTTCTGAAAATTGTAACTTAGCCTCTTTGAATAATGAAACACTTTGGCATGAAAGGCTAGGTCACATAAACTTTAAGGAACTTGCTAGAATTTCAAACAAAGACGTGGTCAAGGGGGTTCCAAAACTTTCACTTAAACAAAACATTGTGTGTGGTGGTTGTCAAAAGGGAAAACAATCCAGGACTGCACACAAGAACTTGAACCACGTTGGTACTAATCGGCCCTTAGAATTATTGCATATGATCTTATGGGGCCGACACGTCAACCATCCTTGGGAGGTAAATGGTATATTTTCTTATTGGTTGATGATTTCTCTAGATACTCATGGGCAGCATTTTTAAAAGAGAAAGCTGATACTTTTGATTCTTTTCACGAGATTTGCCTTCGTATTATGATTGAAAAGAATGAAAAGATCATTCGTGTTAGAAGTGATAGAGGTGGAGAATTCATAAATTCTAAATTCATTGATTTTTGCACTTCCAATGTGTTACGGAATTTGAGTTGGCGTAGTTTCGTGAAAGTCTCAAGTCTTGAAGATTGAAGGTGAAGAAAGTTGGATCATTTAACTCAATCTCAAGAAAGAAGAATTCAAAAGGATCAGGTATGTTTTACTAAAGATTTTGTGTGATCCGAATACTTCTTGTAGTGTAGAAACACTTGGAAGAATCTTTCATTGCATAAAAATCAAAAACTGGACTTGGGACATGTTCAGGATCCGGATCAGGTTGTTCGATCCGGATCCCGAAGGTGGTTCGTTCATACACCAGTTCAATCCGGATCGTAGCCTCTTGATCCGGATCCCGAACACTGAGTTTACCATCTTCCTTGAACGATCCGGATCAGGCTTCGCAATCCGGATCTCGAACGTTGATGTTTGGTGAACTGTATGAACGATCCGGATCATGCACTTCGATCCGGATCCCGAACCTTCATTTTTCTGGAACTGGGTGACTCGTTACGACGATCCGGATCACAGCTAGTCCGATCCGGATCGCCGTCCGTAAAATTTCCAGAAATGTTAGGTTTTTGATTCTTATCTCCTTCCTAGGGTTTCTAACCTATAAATAGACCCTATGACTCTTTTTCTAGGGTTAATCCACATAGTCAATAGCCGTCATTTTCATATATCATTTTATACGGCTATAGATCCACATATAGAGAAGAAAGGAAATCATTAGAGAATACTCTATGTTTCTTCATCTATATTGATTAGTTTGATTCTAGGTTTTCATACTCACATCTTGAGTTGAATCAAACTAATGAATACTTAGATGGTATTTCCGATCTATCTTTGATCTAAGTATTCGGCGGATCATCACCACCCTAAAACAACGATTTACCCCAAAAATCGGCGCGTGGATTCGCGTGTCCTTGTGGATTCAAGGTTCAACCGCTCTCGTGGATTCGGAGCGAGGCACGTTCGTGGATTCGAAGGGTGCTATTGGGTGAAGACCGTGGATTCGGTCGGACGTCGTGGATTCGACGTTGGACGCCGTGGATTCGGCGTTGGGCGCAGATCGTGGATTCGAGAAGCGTCGCGGAGTGAGCGGAGAAGATCCTCTAGGAGCGTATGGAAAAGGTTGAGTCGTAAGTGTGTACGGTAAATCACCTTGTACGTGTTTTAATTCTAGTAGATTTCTGCCGTGTTATCGGTCCCGTGGTTTTTTACTCCGGTGATGGAGTTTTCCACGTAAAAATCTTGCGTATTATTTTTATTTCCGCATTGGGTTTTTATCGCAACGATTTTTTGAATGTTTATGCGTTTACACCTATTCACCCCCCTCTAGGTGTTTTTTCCCCTATTTAGATCCGTATTACATATAACCCAACAAGTGGTATTAGAGAGGGAATAGGGTTGTAAACAATGGTTGAAGGTGGAAACATCAACCGACCCCCGTTCTTCGATGGAACAAATTATGCGTACTGGAAAGTACGGATGAAAGCCTTTTTAATTTCCATCGACGAACGGGTGTGGCAATCAATTGAATTAGGATGGTCTAATCCAACTGAACTTATTGGTGATGTTCGCACCTTAAAACCTAGGTCGAAATGGACCAAGGAAGAGTTAGATTCATCTTCTTACAATGGCAAGGGAATTAATGCTATCTTTAATGCCTTATCTCAAACTGAATTCTCTCGCGTCTCGGCATGTGAGACTGCGAAAGAAATCTGGGATGTTCTTCAGGTTACACATGAGGGAACTAACCTCGTGAAGATTCAGAAACTGCAAATGCTTACGAGCAAGTTTGACTCTATCTTAATGGCAGAAAATGAATCTTTCACGGACTACTATACACGATTGCAAGACATCGTAAACTCATGTGCTAATCTGGGAGAGAAGATTCCAGAATTTAAGATTGTAAGAAAAATCTTAAGAACTCTTCCTGAACGATTTCGCCCAAAGGTTACTGCCATTGAAACTATTAAACACCCGGACGAAATACGTGTAGAAGAATTAGTTGGTTCATTGCAAACTTATGAAATGACATTTACTACTAACAATTCTTCTGGAAAGGCATCCACTTCTAAGTCTTCAGGTTATGCATTGAAAACAACTAAGGAAGAAGACGCGGATACGTCCTCCTCAGACGATGACGAGAACCTTTCTATGGAGGAATTTGAGAAGCAGCTCGCTCTCTTGACAAGGAAGTTTCGCCGCAACTTTCGAAGGGGTAATTCAAGCAAATCTCCATCCTTCGGAAAGTCGAACAAAGGCAAGGGTACTTCAAGTCACAAGTCAAGAAAGCAAGAGAACTTCTCAAAGGATAAGAACAGTTCAGAAGGACAACTACAATGCTTCAAATGTCGAGGCTACGGCCACATTGCAACGGAATGTCCTAACAAGTATCCGGCAAAGAAGAAGGCGATGCAAGTCGTCACTTGGGATGACAACTCAACGTCAAATGAGTCGTCTTCGGGTGATGAAGAAAAGAGCTCCACCGCATTCCACGCGTCCGTATCTTCACCCTTCATGTGCTTTATGGCAAGTACATCTGAGTCGTTGTCCAACTCCACTGTTGAAAAGAACGCAACGGACAACGAATCGGATGATTCGGAAGGTGAAGATTTTGCTCTAGCCTACCACAGACTTTTGAGGGATTCAAAGAAAGTGGCTAAGCAAAACAAGAGTTTGAGAGGGAGAGTGCATGATCTCGAAGAAGAAGCAAAAAGGGCAACTTCTCTCTCAAACGCTCTTGAAGTGGAAAGGGAAAATCTGATAAAAGTAAATGTTTCCCTTCAAGAGTCCAATGAGCTTTTTGAGAAGGAACATACAAATCTGGTGGATAAAGCGGATCACTTCTCAAAGCTCTACAACGAGGCTCGACAGGATAACCTGGAAATGACAAAGACCATTTTCCAACTCAAGGATGACTTGCAGCGATTCTCTTCAGGAAGGAGTAAGTTGGATAGGCTTCTTGGTCTTGGTCAAACAAATCGGTTCGGCCTCGGGTACACTCAAACTGGAAACAGTCCAAGTTCGAGTGAGACAGTTTTTGTGCCTCAGTCGGTATCTCCTCCTCCGACACCGGAATTCAAGACAAACAACGACAACAAACCTACTTCATCCTCTTTGGGATCGTCAAGATCTAAGGTATGTTTTCGTTGTGGTGTTTCAGGGCACATAAGAAGATATTGCAAGACGGGAGTCGAACGCTCATCTCAAGGACCTCTTGCAACAACTACCAAAAAGGCTCCTCCCCGAAAATCAAAGCAAAACTTTTCAAATGAAAAGAGACTTGGTAGTTCATCGCGCAAGACGATCTCATCAAGGAACAACAATCGCTATAACAAGACGCCTTCACCTAGGCATATAACTTCACGACCATTACCGACGCACTCCAAAAGGGTTTGGGTGCGCAAAGGTGAAATTTTCCCTTGTCTTGTTTCCAATGTTTCCTTGCATGCATATGATAGTTCGTCTTGGTATCTGGATAGCGGGTGTTCCCGTCACATGACCGGTGACAAAAATAGTTTTCAAAATCTTGAGAAAATCTCCGGAGGACACGTTGTTTTCGGAGATGGTCGATCTTCCAAAATTGTTGGAAAAGGGACGGTAGCTATTCCAGATGGCCCAATTTTGGAAAAACGTCTTATTTGTTGATGGCCTTAAGACTAACCTCATAAGCATAAGTCAACTTTGCGACAATGGTTTTTCAGTTAACTTTTCATCTGTTGAATGCGTTGTAGCTGATAAGGACCATGTCTTCTTTTAAAAGGGGTTAGATCTGAAAACAATTGTTATGTTGTTCCTAATAAATTTTCTGAAAATTGTAACTTAGCCACTTTGAATAATGAAACTCTTTGGCATGAAAGGCTAGGTCACTTAAATTTTAAGGAACTTACTAGAATTTCAAACAAGGACGTGGTCAAGGGGATTCCAAAGCTTTTATTTAAACAAAACGTTGTGTGTGGTGGTTGCCAAAAGGGAAAACAGTCTAGGACTGCACACAAGAACTTGAACCACGTTGGTACAAAACGGCCCTTGGAACTTTTGCACATGGACTTAATGGGGCCGACCCGTCAACCATCTTTGGGAGGTAAATGGTACATTCTTTTTATTGGTTGATGATTTCTCTAGGTTTTCTTGGGTAGCATTTTTAAAAGAGAAAGCTGATACGTTTGACTCTTTTCATGAGATTTGCCATCGTATTATGATTGAAAAGAATGAAAAGATCATTCGTGTTAGAAGTGATAGAGGTGGAGAATTCATAAATTCAAAATTCATTGATTTTTGCACTTCAAATGGAATTAAACATGAATTCTCGGCACCCTATACACCTCAGCAGAATGGTGTTGTTGAGCGCAAGAACAGGGTTGTTCAAGAGATGGCGCGTGTGATGCTTCATAGCCGGAATTTACCGCTACATTTTTGGGCTGAAGCTGTGAACACCGCTGTCTATGTCATTAATAGAGTTTACTTGCGCCCAGGAACTTAAATACACCATATGAGCTGTGGTTTAGTAGAAAACCCAATATCAAATATTTCGTGTCTTCGGGAGTCGATGTTACATTTTACGTGACCGTGAAAATCTTAGAAAGTTCGACTCTCGAAGTGATGAAGGGATCTTTCTGGGTTATTCTACGAATAACAGAGCATATCGAGTATTTAACATTGAATCTAAGACGATCGTAGAATCTATAATGTTAAAGTAGATGAAGCTTTTCACTTTGAAACTGGAAAATCTACCCTCGATATCTCTCTAGATGATGATTCTCCTGCTAGTGCATCTTCTCATAATAATACTTCCAATATTAATGATGCATCTAATGGTTCTTCTAGTCTATCTGATGTGCAGGAATCATCTCGTAGTACTCTCCGAGTACTCCGTTTCAACAAACGTTACGAATCTCCAAGGATCATCCGGAATCGAATATTATTGGAGATCCACAAGAAGGAGTTCAGAACTCGGAGGCAGTTGGTTTGTGGATTCGCTTGCTACGTATCTTTAATCGAACCAAAGAACTATAGATGAAGCTCTTCAGGATGACTACTGGATTAAAGCAATGCAGGAAGAGCTCCATCAATTTGAGCGAAACAAAGTCTGGGAATTAACGAAGCCTCCAAAGCAACATAATGTGATAGGTACCAAATGGATCTTCAAGAACAAGAAGAAATGAGGATGGTACTATCATCAGGAACAAGGCACGATTAGTTGCTCAAGGCTACTCTCAAGTAGAAGGTATAGACTTTGATGAAACTTCAGCCCCTGTAGCTAGACTCGAGTCCATTCGTATACTATTTGCTATTGCTTGTCATTTTAAAATCAAATTATTTCAAATGGACGTTAAGAGCGCATTTCTAAATGGGTTTTTAAATGAGGAAGTTTATGTGGCTCAACCGAAAGGTTTTGTAGATCATAAACAACCTAACCATGTTTTTCGTTTGAAAAAAGCTCTTTACGGTCTGAAACAAGCACCGCGAGCATGGTACGAAAGGTTAGCAAAGCACCTTTTGGAGAAGGGCTATACTCGAGGGGGAGCTGACTAGGACTCTCTTTGTGAAGCATTATCAAAGCAATTTCATTGTAGCACAAATCTATGTCGATGACATCGTATTTGGCGCAACAAGAGATAATGATGCTTCTAAATTCGCGGAGACCATGGAAAGCGAATTTGAGATGTCCATGATGGGCGAATTGACTTATTTCCTTGGATTGCAAATTAAACAAAATGATGAAGGTATTCACTTAGTCAATCCAAGTATGCAATGGAGTTGGTCAAAAAGTTTGATCTAGAAAATTGTAAAGATTTTCCGACTCCAATGGGAACTAGCCACAAGGGACTTGGAAGTGAATCATATAGTGAGAATGTAGACGAGAAACTGTATAGAAGTATGATTGGAAGTCTACTTTACCTCACGGCTAGTCGCCCGGATATATCCTTTAGTGTTGGGATCTGCGCGAGATATCAATCTGCACCAAAGGAGGTTCACCTGAAAGCGGTGAAAAGGATCATCCGGTATATCAAAGGATCAATTAATTTCGGAATTTGGTATCCTATGGGAACAAGTTTGGATATTGTTGGATACTCAGATGCCGATTGGGCAGGATCAGTGGATGATCGGAAAAGCACGAGTGGTGCATGCTTCTATCTTGGCCATTGCCTTGTTGCATGGCACAGTAAAAAGCAGAATTGCATAGCACTCTCGACTGCCGAAGCGGAATACATTTCAGCTGGAAGTTGCTCAACTCAACTCATTTGGATGAAAAGCGTATTGAGCGACTTCCGCATTTCAGCATCTTCGGTAACAATTCTATGTGACAACACAGTGCTATTAACATTTCTAAAAACCCTGTGTTGCACTCTAGAACAAAACATATTGAACTTAGATATCATTTTCTTAGAGAGCTAGTTGAATCAAATACTCTTCAACTTTCATATATTTCAACTGAGGATCAATTGGCTGACTTTTAACAAAACCTTTGGATCAAAAACGTTTTATTCATTTACGAAAAGCAATTGGAATGCTTTCCTTGAAATAAACTTCTTTTTGAAACCTTTGCTTAGGATAGGTTTTGTATTTGTTTTGTTTTGTTCATTATCTATGTACATAGGACATTAATTAGCATAGATCATAATTGACTTTAATTGCATCTTTTCGCACATTTAGAAATTTATTATGCTTTTGCCATCATAATATTTCACTGTTGCAATGATCATTTATGTTAATTAAATCATCTTCTAAGTGATCAAAGTCAATTTCTCTCTCTCAA
This sequence comes from Tillandsia leiboldiana, assembly GCA_029204045.2. Taxonomy (NCBI): domain Eukaryota; kingdom Viridiplantae; phylum Streptophyta; class Magnoliopsida; order Poales; family Bromeliaceae; genus Tillandsia; species Tillandsia leiboldiana. The sequence continues at coordinate 8,839,683 of CM055061.1, forward strand.
TGATCTCTTGGTATAGTCATTATCTTATTTGACTGCTTAGTCGAGTATGAAATCGAGATCAATATTTGGTTGAATACTTTATATCTTAAATAATTGATAGCCAATTGAGGGGGAGTCATAGAAAAGTAAAATGCTCAAAAGATGTGGAAAGAGTTACATCCCAATGAGGAGTGTGAAAACTACCACCACATGGAGGAAAGAGCTACCACCTCGGTTGTCCGAGTATTGTGTGCAGCTACCACATGTATACCAAGCATGGTTGTTCAAATTTTTTTTGATTAAGTAAAATGCATGTTGAAATACTTGACTTCGTCAAATTTCAAGGTTGGTATAAGGTGGGTTTTTAAAGAAAGATGCTCAAAGAGCCACTCTCTTCAACAGATTGTCTAGATACATTATCTACTATATTTGGGTTTCAAACATCTATTGATCTTTGTATTTCATTTTCTTTACTGAATTGATGATTTGATAAAGGCATTACTCATAAGATCAAGTTAGATGTGATTGAAAGTGTTCAACTTTAAGGGATTTAATTCTTGTAAATTCTCGTTTCATTTTTGGATATTATTGATAGATTTGGCATAATCTAATTCTTATTGTATGAAACGATGATTTTTGTTTAAAGTTGATACACATTTGTGCTTACAATCTTTTTCTAGTTTTTCTTGAATTTCTCTGAAATTTTCTAAAGAAAAAGTTGGAGCCGATCCGGATCGGGCAAGATGATCCGGATCCCGAACGCAGGATTCTTCTGCGGGCTGACGATCCGGATTGTATCTGCCGATCCGGATCCCGAACGCAGTTTCTCACTGCGGGTAGCCGATCCGGATCGCAAGCATGGGATGATCCGGATCGCGGCTAGGGTTTTATAAAGAACAAAAGGGTTTTGATTTCTTTTACTCCAATCTTTTGTTCCAAAGTTTCCAGAGCCTCTCTCTCTAGATTTCATCCTTCTTGGAAGCTTTCAAACTCAAGTTCTTCAACTCCAAGCAATGAACCTCCTTACAACTCACACTCTTTGCCAAGAAGATCTCCTCGGAATGAAGGTAAGACTGCCCCGTCAATCGTCACACAACGGTCTTCAAATTCCAGAAAAATTGACCAAAAAGGGAACTTGGAGTCTCCCTTCAACCAAAAACAAGAAAAAATGGCTCTAGAACTCGGAAAGATGTCCAAGGACATACAGCAGATGAACAAGAATGCTCTACGATTTCGGGAATGCTTAAACAAATTTTGAAAAAGATAGGCTGCACGAGCTCTGAAGACTCCGAATCTGATCACTGATTCCTTCTTTTTATTCTTTTGCAGATTTTTAATCTTTTTGTGCAGGTTTTTCAGTTTTTAGGACTTACTTTTAGTTCTAGTTCTTAAATTTCGGAACATTTTCGTTGAAATTTTTAACTCTCCTTCAATTTTGGTAATTTTTGGCTTTGTTTGTGACAAAAAGGGGGAGAGAGTTTAGAGAACTTGAACAATGACATTGTGAAAATTGTGATCTTGTATACATCAAGGTACAATGATGAACAAGGATGACTGCATCAAGGTACAATGATGAACAATGCTGATGAAAATTTTGTATACATCAAGAACAATGCTGATGAAAATTTTGTATACATCAAGGTAAGTATCACTTCAACTTCAACTTTGGTTTTTATCTTGTGATTGTTTGCATGTCTCGACTAACTATTCGACTAACTATTTGGGCATGTAATATGACTAACAAGTTGATGTTGGACTAACATTTTGTGACATTTGGTTTTTAATTGCATAGAAGATATGTTGGTTTTTGTGACTATGATTCTCTTACATTTCTGAATTCTCAAATGTCATGAAGATCAGATAAACTCTATCTCTGTACTAGGTTTTGTATGCTAAATATTCTTGAGGTATCTAACGATCTCTTTTTGTCAAGAATGATTTCTTTGTGCAGAGAGTACAGATGTCTAAGTCTAGAGTCTGTTTTAGGAGTTTATCTCATGTTTTAAATTTTTGGATCTCCATTGTAAATTTTTGTTGTATGGTGATAGCAACAAAAATATCTTTTTGAATTTTCTTGAGTGGATCTGTGTTTTGTCACGAAACCGCCAAAGGGGGAGATTGTTACGGAATTTGAGTTGGCGTAGTTTCGTGAAAGTCTCAAGTCTTGAAGATTGAAGGTGAAGAAAGTTGGATCATTTAACTCAATCTCAAGAAAGAAGAATTCAAAAGGATCAGGTATGTTTAACTAAAGTTTTTGTGTGATCCGAATACTTCTTATAGTGTAGAAACACTTGGAAGAATCTTTCATTGCATAAAAATCAAAAACTGGACTTGGGACATGTTCAGGATCCAGATCAGGTTGTTCGATCCGGATCCCGAAGGTGGTTCGTTCATACACCAGTTCAATCCGGATCGTAGCCTCTCTTGATCCGGATCCCGAACACTGAGTTTACCAACTTCCTTGAACGATCCGGATCAGGCTTCGCAATCCGGATCCCGAACGTTGATGTTTGGTGAACTGTATGAACGATCCGGATCATGCACTTCGATCCGGATCCCGAACCTTCGTTTTTCTGGAACTGGCTGACTCGTTACGACGATCCGGATCACAGCTAGTCCGATCCGGATCGCCGTCCGTAAAATTTCCAGAAATGTTAGGTTTTTGATTCTTATCTCCTTCCTAGGGTTTCTAACCTATAAATAGACCCTATGATTCATTTTCTAGGGTAAGCCGATAAAAAGAAAAATAGCCGTCATTTTCAGAGATCATCTTTTACGGCTCTAGATCCACATATAGAGAAGAAAGGAAATCATTAGAGAACACTCTATGTTTCTTCATCTATATTGATTAGTTTGATTCTAGGTTTTCATACTCACATCTTGAGTTGAATCAAACTAATGAATACTTAGATGGTATTTCCAATCTATCTTTGATCTAAGTATTCGGCGGATCATCACCACCCAAAAACAACGATTTACCCCAAAAATCGGCGCGTGGATTCGCGTGTCCTTGTGGATTCAAGGTTCAACCGCTCTCGTGGATTCGGAGCGAGGCACGTTCGTGGATTCGAAGGGTGCTATTGGGTGAAGATCGTGGATTCGGTCGGACGTCGTGGATTCGACGTTGGACGCCGTGGATTCGGCGTTGGGCGCAGATCGTGGATTCGAGAAGCGTCGTGGAGCGAGCGGAGAAGATCCTCTAGGAGCATATGGAAAAGGTTGAGTCGTAAGTGTGTACGGTAAATCACCTTGTACGTGTTTTAATTCTAGTGGATTTCTGCCGTGTTATCGGTCCCGTGGTTTTTTACTCCGGTGATGGAGTTTTCCACGTAAAAATCTTGCGTATTATTTTTATTTCCGCATTGGGTTTCTATCGCAACGATTTTTTGAGTGTTTATACGTTTACACCTATTCACCCCCCTCTAGGTGTTTTTTCCCCTATTTAGATCCGTATTACATATAACCCAACACTATACACCTCAACAGAATGGTGTAGTCGAGCGCAAAAACAGGGTTGTTCAAGAGATGGCACGTGTTATGCTTCATAGCCGGAATTTACTGTTACATTTTTGGGCTGAAGCTGTGAACACTGCAATCTATGTTATTAATCGAGTTTATTTGCGCCCGGGAACATTAAATACACCATATGAACTATGGTGTTGTAGAAAATCCAACATCAAATATTTTCGCATCTTTGGGAGTCGGTGTTACATTTTACGTGACCGCGAAAATCTTGGAAAATTTGACTCTCGAAGTGACGAAGGGATTTTCATGGGTTATTCTACAAATAGTAGAGCATATCGGGTATTTAACTTGGAATCTAAAACGATTGTAGAATCCATAAATGTTAAAGTAGATGAAGCTTTCCACTTTGCATCTGATAAATCTACCCCTGATATCTCTCTTGATGATGATACTCCTGTAAATGCATCTTTCATGATAATACTTCCAATATTAATGATGCATCTAATGGTTCTTCAAGTTTATCTGATGTGCAGGAATCATCTCATGTACCTCCGAGTACTCCATTACATCAAACGTTACGCATCTCCAAGGATCATCCTGAATCAAATATCATTGGAGACCCACTAGAAGGAATCAAAACTCGGAGACAGTTGGTTTGTGGATTCGCTTGTTACGTTTCCATGATCGAACCAAAGAACGCCGATGAAGCTCTTCAGGATGACTACTGGATTGAAGCAATGCAGGAAGAGCTCCATCAGTTTGAACGCAACAAAGTCTGGGAACTAACGACGCCTCCAAAGCAACACAATGTGATCGGTACTAAATGGATTTTCAAGAACAAGAAAAATGAGGATGGTACCATCATCAGGAACAAAGCACGTTTAGTTGCTCAAGGCTACTCTCAAATAGAAGGTATAGACTTTGATGAAACGTTCGCCCCTGTAGCTAGACTCGAGTCCATTCGTATCTTATTCGCTATTGCTTGTCACTTTAAAATAAAACTCTTTCAAATGGACGTTAAGAGCGCGTTTTTAAATGGGTTTTTAAATGGGGAAGTTTATGTGGCTCAACCGAAAGGTTTTGTAGACTGTAAACTACCTAACCATGTTTTTCGTTTGAAAAAGGCTCTTTACGGTTTAAAACAAGCACCGCGAGCGTGGTATGAAAGGTTGACAAAGCACCTTTTGGAGAAGGGCTATACTCGAGGGGAAGCAGATCGGACTCTCTTTGTGAAGCATTATCAAAATAACTTCATTGTTGCGCAAATCTATGTCGATGACATTGTATTTGGAGCAACAAAGGATAATGATGCTTCTAAATTCGCAGAAACCATGGAAAGCGAATTTGAGATGTCTATGATGGGCGAACTGACATACTTTCTTGGATTGCAAGTGAAACAAAATGGTGAAGGCATCCATCTATGTCAATCCAAGTATGCAAAGGAGTTGGTAAAGAAATTCGGATTAGAAGATTCTAAAGATTTTCCTACTCCTATGGGAACTAGCAATAAGGGATTAGGAAGTGAATCTCTTAGTGAGAATGTAGACGAGAAACTTTATCGCAGCATAATTGGAAGTCTACTTTACCTCACAGCTAGTCGCCCGGATATATCCTTTAGTGTTGGGATTTGCGCGACATATCAATCAGCACCAAAGGAGGTTCACCGGAAAGCGGTGAAACGGATCATCCGGTACATCAAAGGAACCATTAATTTCGGAATTTGGTATCCTATGGGAACAATTCTAGATATTATTGGATACTCAGATGCCGATTGGGCAGGATCTGCGGATGATCGGAAAAGTACGAGTGGTGCATGTTTTTATCTTGGCCATTGCCTTGTTGCATGGCATAGTAAAAAGCAAAACTGCATTGCACTCTCGACTGCCGAAGCGGAATATATCTCAGCAGGTAGTTGTTCAACTCAACTCATTTGGATGAAAAGCGTGTTGAGCGACTTCCGGATTTCAGCAACTTCGGTAACTGTTTTATGTGACAACACTAGTGCTATAAACATTTCAAAAACCCTGTGTTGCACTCAAGAACAAAACACATTGAACTTAGATATCATTTTCTTAGAGAGCTAGTTGAATCAAATATTCTTCAAATTTCCTACATTTCAACTGAAGATCAATTAGCTGACTTTTTAACAAAACCTTTGGATCAAAAACGTTTTATTCATTTGCGTAAATCAATTGGAATGCTTTCCTTAAAATAACCTCTTTTTGAAACTCTTGTTTAGGTTAGGTTTTGTTTTTGTGTTTTTGTTCATTATCTATGCTTAGACATAGAACATTAATTGAGCATTAGTTTTATTGACTTTAACTGCATCGTTTTATATGATTAGAAATTTATTATGCTTTGGATATCATAATAATTCATTTGATGCAATGATCATTTATGTGACTTAAATCATCTTTGTGTTGATCAAAGTCAATTTCTTTCTCAATGATCTCTTGGTATAGTTTTAATCTTATTTGACTGTTTAGTCGAGTATGAAATCGAGATCAATTTTTGGTTGAATACTTTATATCTTAAATAATTGATAGCCAATTGAGGGGGAGTCAAAGAAAAAGTGTTATGCTCAAAAGATGTGGAAAGAGTTACATCCCAATGAGGAGTGTGAAAACTACCACCACATGGAGGAAAGAGCTACCACCTCGGTCGTCCGAGTACTGTATGCAGCTACCACATGTATACCAAGCAAGGTTTTTCAAGTTTGATTAAATAAATGCATGTTGAAATACTTGACTCTGTCAAAATTTCAAGGTTGGTATAAGGTGGGAATTTTTATGAAAGATGCTCAAAGAGCCACTCTCTTCAATAAATTGACTAGATATATTATCTAACTTATCTGGGATTTCAGACATCTATTGATCTTGGTATTTCATTTTCTTTACCGAATTGATGATTTGATAAAGGCATTACTCATAAGATCAAGTTAGATGTAATTGAAGTTGTTCAACTTTAAGGGATTTAATTTTTATAAATTTTCGTTTCATTTGTTGGATGTTATTGATAGATTTGGCATAATCTATTTCTTGTTGTATGAAACGATGATTTTCATTTAAAGTTGATACACAAAGTGCTTACAATCTTTTTCTGGATTTTCTAGAATTTTTTTTATTAATTTTTCTGAAGAAAAAGTTGGAGCCGATCCGGATTGGACAAGCCGATCCGGATCCCGAACGCAGGTATTCTCTGCGGGTAGCCGATCCGGATCGGAATCACGAACTGATCCGGATCGCGGCTAGGGTTTATATAGAACAAAAGGTTTTGATTTCTTTTACTTCAATCTTTTGTTCAAAAGTCTCCAGAGCTTTCTCTCTAGAATTCATTCATCTTGGAAGCTTTCAAACTCAAGTTATTCGATTCCAAGTAAGTTTTATTGATCAAAATCTCGGTTTTTCACAGTTTTTCATATTCTTCCTCAAAACGTGATGAAATTTTCGTATCTTTTTCGTTTGTGGATGGTTTTTGATCAAACTTCTTTTGAAATAAGAACTCTGGTAGATTAGTTTTGATTATATGCTAGGTATTCTAATGATAAACAGATTTTGGCCTTCGATTTCAAAAATTTCGGTTTTAGGGCATATAATGGGAATTTTCGAAAATCATGTGATTGAACTATTTTTAAAATTCCTTTTGCAAAACTAATTTGATTCTTAGTCTCTCTACACGATAATGATTGTTTGGGTACAATTTTTCAAATTTTTGAAAATTAACAATTTTTTCGTGTTCTTGAGTTGTTTCTGTGATGGTCCCGGAATCCCCCGCGTAGGGCTTGCTGGTTGTTGAGCAGCTTTTAGTGGCCTTTGGGAGTATTTGTGCGCGTGTCGGGCCCGAGAATTGGATTTGTGGTGCAATTTGGGTTTTAGTTGCATCACTGGAGGCCTGCGTGGTGTGTCGGTAGTGGTTGCGCGCATTTTGGACTCAAGTGTTGGACTTTGGGCTTAAAAGGAGATCCCGTGGGAATTTGGAGGACCCGTCGGGTGTTTAGAAGTGGTTTCGCACGATTCAGATGTCAAAATTGGACTCCGGGCGAAGTTTGGATAAGAGTTTACCTCTCCGGTCGCCTTCGGGAATTTTTAGAGTGGGAATTTGGCAATCGGACTTTAAAAATGGACCCGGCGCGAAAAATCGGATCGAGTGGGCTATCCGGGGGCACTCCGTAATTTTCGGATGAGAATTTGGAGGAAATGGACATCGTTTTGGATTCAGCGCGCGAAATCGCTAAGAATGGACTATTTACTTGTTTGTGTTGGAGCCCGGAGTTTTTACACGTTTTTCCGAGGCGGCGCGGCACGTTTTCCCGAGGCGAGGCGTACGGCGACGGATGCCCGAGGGGCTCAAGGCGCGCAACTGGCGCGCGTTGTGGAACGCGCTGCCTGCGAGTGTCAGCGCAGTGGCCGCCACGTGGCGGCACCCCCTTGGAGGCCCGAGCGGGACAGCAGGCGGGCGCTGCCACGTGTCATGACGCCCCGTGTTCCTGCGGCGCCTGCGCCCGGGCGCAGGTGTCACGCGCCCGTGTGGCACGCGTGGCATCGCTGCGCCTCCCGTGTGTGCGCTATGGGCGCACTCCGGCAAACGTGGCGGGCGCGCGGGTCGCCTGCCCTGGTGCACCACTTTGTGCCGTGGACCGGGCGGTTGGAGGGTCCGGATTGGCCGGTGCACCGTGGACCGGTGCACCGTGGACCATCCCCTTTTTCCCCCTCTTCTTCTCTTCTTCTTTCTCCCCCGCACGCCACTTTCTTCCTTTCTTTTTCTTTCCTTCTTCAACCGAGCGAGAGGGGAGGAGGTGGTGGGTTGTGTGGCGTGGCGTCGTGGGCTCGTGGAGCGTGCGAAGTTCGCCGGCGGAGCGTTTTCGCCGGCGGGCGGCGCAGTCGGGTAGGCCCCATGTGCTAATTTTTCGGTGTTTTAGCACAGTTTTGGGGCATTCTTGAATGTAATTGACCCTCTTGCTCTTTTATTGTGTTGGGCACCGGTGCACCGTTTTGCGTGCGGACTTCGGCACCGTGCACCGTTTTGCGTGCGGACTCCATTTGCGTGCGGATCCTGCACCGTGCACCGTTTTGCGTGCGGACTCCGGCACCGTGCACCGTTTTGCGTGCGGACTCCGTTTTGCGTGCGGATCCTGGCACCGTGCACCGTTTTGCGTGCGGACTCCGTTTGACGTGCGGATTCCGGCACCGTGCTCCGTTTTGCGTGCGGACTCCGGCAGCGGACATCGTTTTGCGTGCGGACTCCGTTTGGCGTGCGGATTCCGGCACCGTGCTCCGTTTTGCGTGCGGACTCCGGCAGCGGACATCGTTTTGCGTGCGGATCGCGTGGAGGCCAATTGCAAGTGTCCTACGAGCAATTGGTGGCAAATCGAGGTGGGTGGCCTATCTCCAAGTTTTATGGACTGTGCATTAATTCTATTGGACGTAGGACTATGCATGATAGTTATTTCCTTGTGTAGCATGCTAGATTGTTGGAATGGTTATTCCTTTATCATCTGTTAACATAGTTATCTTGGAACTTGACCTAGCACTCCCGTCATATGTTGCATGTGTAACCCAGACCAGTAGAAAACCCTCACTTGGGCTAGGGTTATTTTATGCTTAGACATCCACACTGTTCTTTCATTCCTGGACATAGTGTTATCCTCGCCCGGGTAGTGGGCCGAGAGGTCGGACTTGCTTTTAGTGTGGGATGCTTTGGCACTCTTGCTTGGGAGCAGAGTGGAGTCTGGTCGTTGTAGCGGGTTGCTTATCTGTGCCGGGAGCCGTTTGGGTAGACGGTAGTCCCGAGAGGTCTTGTTTCCCTGTTGCACAGTCGTGGGAGAGAGCCGTTGAGTAGACGGTGGTCCCGGGCCGTCGCGTATCTTTCCGGCCAGTGTGGTTGGGAACCGTTGGGGGTAACGGTGCATCCCATGGCGTTGAGTGTTGTCCGACCAGTATTGTTAGCTTGAGTTGTGGGTCGTTCCTGGCTGTGGAGTACCTCCAGCCAGTGTGCCTCGTGCTGCGAGCTGTTGGAGAGGCTAGTTTCTCGGGTTCCGTGTGAGCTGATCAGCTGAGTCGTAGAGAGTGCTCCGGACTGTTGTGCGAGATATTGGGGATCTTGAGTCCGACCGTTCTGGGACGTGAGCGTGGTTTCTGACTATAGCCTGCTTATGCCAATTTGTGATACTCTATGCCGCGCCGTTTTCCTCAGTTAGAGTCGCGTCCCTGAGATGCCACTGTGATACGATGGGCCTGTTTGAGGCAGTTTTGCGCGAGGGGGTGAGTTAGTCGGGCAGGACGCCCCACGTAAATCCCGTCCTCAGGTGGATGTGTGGTAGTGGGCAGGTGCGTTCCTAGTAGACAGGCGCAGGCTTGACTGGACCCTATGAGAGCAGCATCCGTCGATTGGGTCTATTGAGCACCGTTGGGTGCGAGTGGTCTCTTTTACTTTCATCTGTTCCACTTTTGAGTATCTAGATAGAGGCATGGTACGCTGTAGAGTAGCTCCAGCTTTTCTTATACGATTTCATTGCACTGTCATCTTTACCTCTAGTAGACTTAGTGGGCAGACCGTTGGGCTTGTTGACGGCACCCACTGAGAACTACTGTGGGAAGTAGTTCTCACACCCGTCGTGGTGTCTTTTCCCCAGGAACATCTTCTCCTGTTCCTGTTGCTCCAGTTGCTGATCCTTCGGACCGAGGCGAGGGAGTCGCGAGCTAGTTCCCTACCCGTCGTTGGAGTGTAGCGGTACCCCTTCAGAGGAGAGCTTCAGTAGACTAGTTTACTACTTTTACCTCTGTTGAGAGAACCTTATTGTGAGGTATAGAGTTGTACTTTATTTTACAGTTTGAGAGACTGATGTAGTGAGGATATTTGTATTGAGAGCTTGTACACTGATGTTATTGGAGATATCTCCCTTTTGAGTTTTGTATCAGAGGACTTTGTATACGATCGTATTTGGAGATGGATATTGTATTATTTTCAGTTGTACAGTGTTTGGTTTTCAGTTCTTAGTAGTTTACTTTCAGCTCTGATATCTGTATTTCGGTAGTTGATTCTTTTTGCAGGTTAGACGCTTCGTCTGTACGCAGTTTCCGTACAGATGGCGGATCTGTTAGTGAGCCCGGGTCGCAGTTTCGACCCCGGGGCGTGACAGATTAGAGTGGTATCAGAGCCTAGTTGTAGGTCGTGGTGGACTTAGAAACCCTAGGCTTGTGGTTGGATATTAGGATGACTACGTGAGAGTCGTGACTTTTAGCGAGAGTCCTGATTGAGTTTTTACCTCTCCCAAGAGACGGGATGAGTGTTTGGCATGTTTGTATTCCTAAGCGTAGTTGCTGCCGACAACATAATACTCTGGAATGGATGACATGCTTAGACTTTCGCTGGATTGGTCGTATGGTTGTTGTGTCCTGACGTTTGTTATTGTGCAGCGGATTGCGATACCCCGAGACGTCGTGTTGTAAAGAGGACACACCCCCACCTGATGAATACCCACAGCGGGAGGCAGAACTATCAGAGTCGCGCAGCGGAAGCGTAGTGGGCCCTTACCCACAGGTCCAGGATCGAAAACTTCGATAGGCTGAGCCTAGAAGAGCCTAGATCTGTTCTTGTTTGATTGGGGTTCTAGGCCCGGTCTATCGAGATTTTTCGGATTTTTGCCGCGTCAGATCGGTTTTCTCGCCTATGAGTGGGTGATTATTGTGGGAGCCGTTTGGAGTGACGGCGGTCCCCACGCTGTGAGGGCATTTCATTTT
>CM055061.1:8850965-8939958 GCA_029204045.2 Tillandsia leiboldiana
AACTTCCAATATTAATGATGCATCTAATGGTTCTTCTAGTTTATCTGATGTGCAGGAATCATCTCATATATCTCCGAGTACTCCGTTTCAACAAACGTTACGAATCTCCAAGGATCATCCGGAATCGAATATTATTGGAGATCCACAAGAAGGAGTCAGAACTCGGAGGCAGTTGGTTTGTGGATTCGCTTGCTACGTATCTTTAATCGAACCAAAGAACATAGATGAAGCTCTTCAGGATGACTACTGGATTAAAGCAATGCAGGAAGAGCTCCATCAATTTGAGCGAAACAAAGTCTGGGAATTAACGAAGCCTCCAAAGCAACACAATGTGATAGGTACCAAATGGATCTTCAAGAACAAGAAAAATGAGGATGGTACTATCATCAGGAACAAGGCACGATTAGTTGCTCAAGGCTACTCTCAAGTAGAAGGTATAGACTTTGATGAAACCTTCACCCCTGTAGCTAGACTCGAGTCCATTCGTATACTATTTGCTATTGCTTGTCATTTTAAAATCAAATTATTTCAATGGACGTTAAGAGCGCATTTCTAAATGGGTTTTTAAATGAGGAAGTTTATGTGGCTCAACCGAAGGTTTTGTAGATCATAAACAACCTAACCATGTTTTTCGTTTGAAAAAGGCTCTTTACGGTCTGAAACAAGCACCGCGAGCATGGTACGAAAGGTTAACAAAGCACCTTTTGGAGAAGGGCTATACTCGAGGGGGAGCTGATAGGACTCTCTTTGTGAAGCATTATCAAAGCAATTTCATTGTAGCACAAATCTATGTCGATGACATTGTATTTGGCGCAACAAGAGATAACGATGCTTCTAAATTCGCGGAGACCATGGAAAGCGAATTTGAGATGTCCATGATGGGCGAATTGACTTATTTCCTTGGATTGCAAATTAAACAAAATAATGAAGGTATTCACTTAAGTCAATCCAAGTATGCAATGGAGTTGGTCAAAAAGTTTGATCTAGAAAATTGTAAAGATTTTCCGACTCCAATGGGAACTAGCCACAAGGGACTTGGAAGTGAATCACATAGTGAGAATGTAGACGAGAAACTGTATCGAAGTATGATTGGAAGTCTACTTTACCTCACGGCTAGTCGCCCGGATATATCTTTTGGTGTTGGGATTTGCGCGAGATATCAATCAGCATCAAAGGAGGTTCACCTGAAAGCGGTGAAAAGGATCATCCGGTATATCAAAGGATCAATTAATTTCGGAATTTGGTATCCTATGGGAACAAGTTTGGATATTGTTGGATACTCAGATGCCGATTGGGCAGGATCAGTGGATGATCGGAAAAGCACGAGTGGTGCATGCTTCTATCTTGGCCATTGCCTTGTTGCATGGCACAGTAAAAAGCAGAACTGCATAGCACTCTCGACTGCCGAAGCGGAATACATTTCAGCTGGAAGTTGCTCAACTCAACTCATTTGGATGAAAAGCGTATTGAGCGACTTTCACATTTCAGCATCTTCGGTAACAATACTTTGTGACAACACTAGTGCTATTAACATTTCTAAAAACCCTGTGTTGCACTCTAGAACAAAACATATTGAACTTAGATATCATTTTCTTAGAGAGCTAGTTGAATCAAATACTCTTCAACTTTCATATATTTCAACTGAGGATCAATTAGCTGACATTCTAACAAAACCTTTGGATCAAAAACGTTTTATTCATTTACGAAAAGCAATTGGGATGCTTTCCTTGAAATAATCTTCTTTTTGAAATCTTTGCTTAGGATAGGTTTTGTATTTGTTTTTGTTTTGTTCATTATCTATGTTTGTACATAGGACATTAATTGAGCATAGATCATAATTGACTTTAATTGCATCTTTTCGCACATTTAGAAATTTATTATGCTTTTGCCATCATAATATTTCACTGTTGCAATGATCATTTATGTTAATTAAATCATCTTCTAAAGTGATCAAAGTCAATTTCACTCTCTCTATGATCTCTTGGTATAGTCATTATCTTATTTGACTGTTTAGTCGAGTATGAAATCGAGATCAATTTTTGGTTGAATACTTTATATTTTAAATAATTGATAGCCAATTGAGGGGGAGTCTTAGAAAAGTTAAAATGCTCAAAAGATGTGGAAAGAGTTACATCCCAATGAGGAGTGTGAAAACTACCACCACATGGAGGAAAGAGCTACCACCTCGGTCGTCCGAGTATTGTGTGCAGCTACCACATGTATACCAAGCATGGTTGTTCAAATTTTTGATTAAGTAAAATGCATGTTGAAATACTTGACTCTGTCAAATTTCAAGGTTGGTATAAGGTGGGTTTTTAATGAAAGATGCTCAAAGAGCCACTCTCTTCAACAGATTGTCTAGATACATTATCTACTATATTTGGGATTTCAAACATCTATTGATCTTTGTATTTCATTTTCTTTACTGAATTGATGATTTGATAAAGGCATTACTCATAAGATCAAGTTAGATGTGATTGAAGGTGTTCAACTTTAAGGGATTTAATTCTTGTAAATTCTCGTTTCATTTTTGGATATTATTGATAGATTTGGTATAATCTAATTCTTGTTGTATGAAACGATGATTTTTGTTTAAAGTTGATACACGTTTGTGCTTACAATCTTTTTCTGGTTTTTCTTGAATTTCTCTGAAATTTTCTAAAGAAAAAGTTGGGGCCGATCCGGATCGGGCTAGATGATCCGGATCCCGAACGCAGGAATTCTTCTGCGGGCTGACGATCCGGATTGTATCTGCCGATCCGGATCCCGAACGCAGTTTCTCACTGCGGGTAGCCGATCCGGATCGCAGTTATGAACTGATCCGGATCGCGGCTAGGTTTTATAAAGAACGAAAGGGGTTTTTGATTTCTTTACTCCAATCTTTTGTTCCAAAGTTTCCAGAGCCTCTCTCTCTAGATTTCATCCTTCCTGGAAGCTTTCAAACTCAAGTTCTTCAACTCCAAGTAAGTTTTATTGATCAAAATCTCGGTTTTTCACCGTTTTTCTCTTTTCCTCCTCAAACGTGATGAATTTCTTGGATCAACTTTGTTTGTGGATGGTTTTTGATCAAATTTCTTTTGAAATAAGAACTCTGGGTAGATTAGTTTTGATTATATGCTAGGTATTCTCCTGATTAACGGATTTTTAGGCTTCGATTTCTAAAATTTCGGTTTTAGGGCATATAATAAGGATTTTCGAAAATCATGCAATTGATCTATTTTTAAAAGTCCTTTTGCAAAAATAATTTGATTCTTGGCTTCTCTACATGATTATGATTGTTTGGGTATAATTTTTTCAATCTTTGAAAATTAACAATTTTTCATGTGTTCTTGAGTTGGTTTTTCACAGGACAATTTCTCTAAACTTAAAGCACTAGAATCAACAGGAGATAACTCTCTTGGTTAATCCTGCTACTGGTCACAATGGTGCACAAGAGTACATCTGTAAAAGAGAAACCGGATGTTTCAACAGGAGATAAGACAACCGAAGGCAGGGAGGACAGTTCAGAGTACGATACGGAAGAATGGGATGAATTCTTCAAAGATGTTCAACAGAAGATTGATGAGGAAAACAGGAACTCTGTCAAAGGCAAAAGGCTTATGAAATCTGCATCAACAACTAAGCAATATACAAGACGAAAGAATGTCCTAAGAAGTGAAAGTTATCATAGTGGGCCTCTTACTAGAGCTCGCTCACTCTCTGGGGTTCTACAAACTGAATCTCCATGGGTTAAGGGATTGGATGCACCATCTGCTTCTAGACAGCATCCATCACACTCGAAAAGACAGGGTACAGACGCTGCTGTATTGGAATCGCTTCGCCAGGAACAACAAAGACTCTCTGCTGCACAAGAGAGGATATCGAAAGAACTTCAGCAAATTTCCTCTGAACACAAGAAGATCAAGAAGAAGTGTTCAACTATTTCGACAATGCTTAAAGGGATTTTGAGCAAGCTGAGTTGTACCAGCTCAGACTCCTCCGACTGAACTGCACCTTCCTTTTCTTTTTGTGCAGGATTTTGGTTTTAGGATTTAGTTTTATACTTACTTTAACATAGTTCTCAGGTTTTACGTTTTATTGGAACTTTTCACTCTCCTAACATTTCGTAGTCTTAACTACATTTTGGCTTTGTTTTGTGACAAAAAGGGGGAGAGAGTTAGAGAGAACTTTGAACAATGATATTGTGAAAAGTGTGATCTTGTATACATCAATGATGAACAATGATGACTGCATCAAGGTAAGGGAACTTGAACAATGATTGTGAAAATCTTGATGATGAAGATTTTGTATACATCAAGGTAAGTATCTCTTCAACTTCAACTTTGGTTTTCATCTTGTGATTGTTTGCATGTCTCGACTAACTATTCGACTAACTATTTGGGCATGTAATATAACTAACAAGTTGATGTTGGACTAACATTGTGTGACATTTGGTTTTTAGTTGCATAGAAGATATGTTGGTTTTTGACTATGATTCTCTTACATATCTGAATTCTCAAATGTCATGGTGATTAGATAAACTCTATCTCTGTACTAGGTTTTGTATGCTAAATATTCTTGAGGTATCTAACGATCTCTTTTTGTCAAGAATGATTTCTTTGTGCAGAGAGTACAGATGTCTAAGTCTAGAGTCTGTTTTAGGAGTTTATCTCATGTTTTTAAATTTTTGGATCTCCATTGTAAATTTTTGTTGTATGGTGATAGCAACAAAAATATCTTTTTGAATTTTCTTTAGTGGATCTGTGTTTTGTCACGAAACCGCCAAAGGGGGAGATTGTTACGGAATTTGAGTTGGCGTAGTTTCGTGAAAGTCTCAAGTCTTGAAGATTGAAGGTGAAGAAAGTTGGATCATTTAACTCAATCTCAAGAAAGAAGAATTCAAAAGGATCAGGTATGTTTTACTAAAGATTTTGTGTGATCCGAATACTTCTTGTAGTGTAGAAACACTTGGAAGAATCTTTCATTGCATAAAAATCAAAAACTGGACTTGGGACATGTTCAGGATCCGGATCAGGTTGTTCGATCCGGATCCCGAAGGTGGTTCGTTCATACACCAGTTCAATCCGGATCGTAGCCTCTTGATCCGGATCCCGAACACTGAGTTTACCATCTTCCTTGAACGATCCGGATCAGGCTTCGCAATCCGGATCCCGAACGTTGATGTTTGATGAACTGTATGAACGATCCGGATCATGCACTTCGATCCGGATCCCGAACCTTCGTTTTTCTGGAACTGGGTGACTCGTTACGACGATCCGGATCACAGCTAGTCCGATCCGGATCGCCGTCCGTAAAATTTCCAGAAATGTTAGGTTTTTGATTCTTATCTCCTTCCTAGGGTTTCTAACCTATAAATAGACCCTATGACTCTTTTTCTAGGGTTAATCCACATAGTCAATAGCCGTCATTTTCATATATCATTTTATACGGCTATAGATCCACATATAGAGAAGAAAGGAAATCATTAGAGAATACTCTATGTTTCTTCATCTATATTGATTAGTTTGATTCTAGGTTTTCATACTCACATCTTGAGTTGAATCAAACTAATGAATACTTAGATGGTATTTCCGATCTATCTTTGATCTAAGTATTCGGCGGATCATCACCACCCTAAAACAACGATTTACCCCAAAAATCGGCGCGTGGATTCGCGTGTCCTTGTGGATCCAAGGTTCAACCGCTCTCGTGGATTCGGAGCGAGGCACGTTCGTGGATTCGAAGGGTGCAATTGGGTGAAGACCGTGGATTCGGTCGGACGTCGTGGATTCGACGTTGGACGCCGTGGATTCGGCGTTGGGCGCAGATCGTGGATTCGAGAAGCGTCGCGGAGCGAGCGGAGAAGATCCTCTAGGAGCGTATGGAAAAGGTTGAGTCGTAAGTGTGTACGGTAAATCACCTTGTACGTGTTTTAATTCTAGTGGATTTCTGCCGTGTTATCGGTCCCGTGGTTTTTTACTCCGGTGATGGAGTTTTCCACGTAAAAATCTTGCGTATTATTTTTATTTCCGCATTGGGTTTTTATCGCAACGATTTTTTGAGTGTTTATGCGTTTACACCTATTCACCCCCCTCTAGGTGTTTTTTCCCCTATTTAGATCCGTATTACATATAACCCAACACAATGGCATTAAACATGAATTCTCAGCACCCTATACACCTCAACAGAATGGTGTAGTCGAGCGCAAAAACAGGGTTGTACAAGAGATGGCACGTGTTATGCTTCATAGCCGAAATTTACCGTTATATTTTTGGGCTGAAGCTGTGAACACTGCAATCTATGTTATTAATCGAGTTTATTTGCGCCCGGGAGCGTTAAATACACCATATGAACTATGGTTTTGTAGAAAACCAAACATCAAATGCTTTCGTATCTTTGGGAGTCGGTGTTACATTTTACGTGACCGCGAAAATCTTGGAAAATTTGACTCTCGAAGTGACGAAGGGATTTTCATGGGTTATTCTACAAATAGTAGAGCATATCGGGTATTTAACTTGGAATCTAAAACGATTGTAGAATCCATAAATGTTAAAGTAGATGAAGCTTTCCACTTTGTATCTGATAAATCTACCCCTGATATCTCTCTTGATGATGATACTCCTGTAAATGCATCTTCTCATGATAATACTTCCAATATTAATGATGCATCTAATGGTTCTTCAAGTTTATCTGATGTGCAGGAATCATCTCATGTACCTCCGAGTACTCCATTACCTCAAACGTTATGAATCTCCAAGGATCATCCCGAATCAAACATTATTGGAGACCCACAAGAAGGAGTCAGAACTCAGAGACAGTTGATTTGTGGATTCGCTTGTTACGTTTCCATGATCGAACCAAAGAACATCGATGAAGCTCTTCAGGATGACTACTGGATTGAAGCAATGCAGGAAGAGCTCCATCAGTTTGAACGAAACAAAGTCTGGGAATTAACGACGCCTCCGAAGCAACACAATGTGATCGGTACTAAATGGATTTTCAAGAATAAGAAAAATGAGGATGGTACCATCATCAGGAACAAAGCACATTTAGTTGCTCAAGGCTACTCTCAAATAGAAGGTATAGACTTTGATGAAACGTTCGCCCCTGTAGCTAGACTCGAGTCCATTCGTATCTTATTCGCTATTGCTTGTCACTTTAAAATAAAACTCTTTCAAATGGACGTTAAGAGCGCGTTTTTAAATGGGTTTTTAAATGAGGAAGTTTATGTGGCTCAACCGAAAGGTTTTGTAGACTGTAAACTACCTAACCATGTTTTTCGTCTGAAAAAGGCTCTTTACGGTTTAAAACAAGCACCGCGAGCGTGGTACGAAAGGTTGACAAAGCACCTTTTGGAGAAGGGCTATACTCGAGGGGGAGCAGATCGGACTCTCTTTGTGAAGCATTATCAGGATAACTTCATTGTTGCACAAATCTATGTCGATGACATTGTATTTGGAGCAACAAAGGATAATGATGCTTCTAAATTCGCAGAAACCATGGAAAGCGAATTTGAGATGTCTATGATGGGCGAATTGACATACTTTCTTGGATTGCAAGTGAAACAAAATGGTGAAGGCATCCATCTGTGTCAATCCAAGTAGGCAAAGGAGTTGGTAAAGAAATTCGGATTAGAAGATTCTAAAGATTTTCCTACTCCTATGGGAACTAGCAATAAGGGATTAGGAAGTGAATCTCTTAGTGATAGTGTAGACGAGAAACTCTATCGAAGTATGATTGGAAGTCTACTCTACCTCACAGTTAGTCGCCCGGACATATCCTTTAGTGTTGGGATCTGCGCGAGATATCAGTCAGCACCAAAGGAGGATCACCTGAAAGCGATGAAACGGATCATCCGGTACGTCAAAGGAACTGTAAACTTCGGAATTTGGTATCCTATGGGAACAAGTCTTGACATTATAGGATATTCAGATGCCGATTGGGCAGGATCAGTGGATGATCGGAAAAGTACGAGTGGTGCATGTTTCTATCTTGGCCATTGTCTTGTTGCATGGCATAGTAAAAAGCAAAACTGCATTGCACTCTCGACTGCCGAAGCGGAATATATCTCTGCGGGTAGTTGTTCAACTCAACTCATTTGGATGAAAAGCGTGTTGAGCGACTTCCGGATTTCAGCAACTTCGGTAACTGTTTTATGTGACAACACTAGTGCTATAAACATTTCAAAAAACCCTGTGTTGCACTCAAGAACAAAACACATTGAACTTAGATATCATTTTCTTAGAGAGCTAGTTGAATCAAATATTCTTCAAATTTCCTACATTTCAACTGAAGATCAATTAGCTGACATTTTAACAAAACCTTTGGATCAAAAACGTTTTATTCATTTGCGTAAAGCAATCGGAATGCTTTCCTTGAAATAACTCTTTTTGAAACTCTTGTTTAGGTTAGATTTTGTTTTTGTGTTTTTGTTCATTATCTATGCTTAGACATAGAACATTAATTGAGCATTAGTTTTATTGACTTTAACTGCATCCTTTTATATGTTTAGAAATTTATTATGCTTTAGATATCATAATATTTCAGTTGATGCAATGATCATTTATATCTATTAAGTCATCTTTTAAGTGATCAAAGTCAATTTCTCTCTCAATGATCTCTTGGTATAGTTTTTATCTTATTTGACTATTTAGTCGAGTATGAAATCGAGATCAATATTTGGTTGAATACTTTATATCTTAAATAATTGATAGCCAATTGAGGGGGAGTCAAAGAAAAAGTGTTATGCTCAAAAGATGTGGAAAGAGTTACATCCCAATGAGGAGTGTGAAAACTACCACCACATGGAGGAAAGAGCTACCACCTCGGTCGTCCGAGTACTGTGTGCAGCTACCACATGTATACCAAGCAAGGTTTTTCAAGTTTGATTAAATAAAATGCATGTTGAAATACTTGACTCTGTCAAAATTTCAAGGTTGGTATAAGGTGGGAATTTTAATGAAAGATGCTCAAAGAGCCACTCTCTTCAATAAATTGACTAGATATATTATCTAACTTATCTGGGATTTCAGACATCTATTGATCTTGGTATTTTATTTTCTTTACCAAATTGATGATTTGATAAAGGCATTACTCATAAGATCAAGTTAGATGTAATTGAAGTTGTTCAACTTTGAGGGATTTAATTTTTATAAATCTTCGTTTCGTTATTTGAATATTTTTGATAGATTTGACATAATCTATTTCTTGTTGTATGAAACGATGATTTTCATTTAAAGTTGATACACAAAAGTGCTTACATACTTTTTCTGGATTTTGTGGAATTTTTTCTAAATTTTTCTGAAGAAAAAGTTGGAGCCGATCCGGATTGGACAAGCCGATCTGGATCCCGAACGCAGGTATTTTCTGGGGGTAGCCGATCCGGATCGGATTCACGAACTGATCCGGATCGCGGCTAGGGTTTTATATAGAACAAAAGGAGTTTGATTTCTTTTTACTTCAATCTTTTGTTCCAAAGTCTCCAGAGCTTCTCTCTCTAGAATTCATCCGTCTTGGAAGCTTACAAACTCAAGTTCTTCGATTCTGAGTAAGTTTTATTGATCAAAATCTCGGTTTTTCACAGTTTTTCAAGTTCTTCCTCAAAACGTGATGAAATTTCTGCATCTTTTTCGTTTGTGGATGGTTTTTGATCAAATTTCTTTTGAAATAAGAACTCTGGGAACATTAGTTTTGATTATATGCTAGGTATTCTCATGATAAACGCATTTTTGGCCTTCGATTTCAAAAATTTCGGTTTTAGGGCATATAATGGGAATTTTCCAAAATCATGTGATTGATCTATTTTTAAAATTCTTTTTGCAAAACTAATTTGATTCTTAGTCTCTCTACACGATAATGATTGTTTGGGTACAATTTTTCAAATTTTTGAAAATTAACAATTTTTCGTGTTCTTGAGTTGTTGCTCACAGGATTTCTTTTCACAAGTAATAGCAACAATGACGTTTTCATGGATAATCTTTCTTCTGGTTGCAATGGTACACACTCGAGCAACAAACAAACTGAAAAGAGCTAAGAAAACTCAACGGAAAGGTGAGTTTCTTCTTGTCAGCGATTCAGAGGCTTAAGCAAATAATCAAGAAGTAGATTGGGACAACTTGACGGATGATGAATCAATGCCTGTTCAACCTAAGCGAAAGACTTTCGACACATCAAAAGGAAAAGCACCTATGACTTCACCAACCATCTCGGTGAAAAGGAAACGACTAGCTCGACGCTTTGGACAAGCACGAGATGTTGATATTAACACACCATTAGTTCCTGATTCTCCGCCTCGCTTGGAAGATGTGTTCTTTAATGCTGACCGTCTTAGGGCATTTGAACGTCGAGAATGCATCGGAGAAAGACATGTGAATATTGGTGCACTCCGAGATCACTCACCGGAGTTCGGGATGTTAATTGAACAAGCTAATCTCATCCAAGTTTGTAGATTCCCGGAATTACTTGGGTATTGTTTGCATCGTGTGAGAACTTTTTACTCAAATGCGAGACATCTTCAGGAAGATGAACACGGTTCGATGCAATTTTACACAAACATCCAAGGGATGAGACTCAAAATAACTCCGCAGTTGATCGGGGAAGTTCTAGAAATGCCATCGAGTAAATCAGGAATTAACTATTTAACTGGCAAAAGCTTGACAAATGCTCTGTGGCAAACCGTTATAAAAGGAATTTGTTTGGACGGCACTGAATCGACAGATGGTAAAACTATTAAATCCAAACAACTCCGACTTGAATACCAGTTTCTCAACTTCATCACTTGTTATAACATTCTCCCGAACATGCAAACAAAGGTGGTGAGATGGGATCGCTTGCTGTTTTTATACCTCCTAGGGCATCCATCTGAAGCAGTTGGTTTGAACATGAACATCCCTTACATTATTTGGAACAGAATGTCTAGATATGTTGAGCACCCTCATCCTACCGAACGGCTTCCGTTCCCATTGATCATTATGAGGATTCTAAAGAAATTTCAAATCGATATCAGCTCAACATCATACCAGCATTGTTTGGGGATGATAAATGAATCCACGATTGTTAAGTCCCTTCACACATTGCCTCATGTTACTCCAACTCCTTCCTCTGGAAAGAAACCTTGTGACGACACTTCTGCCTCTCCATCACGACAAACACCCGGACCAGATGAAGAAGCATCAGTCACATCAATTTACAAGGAACAACAACGCTTATCCATCGAGCAAGAACAGATTACGAAGGAGCAAAAGAGAATTTCAGACGAACTTGAGCTCATCACGGCAGCTCATGTTACCTTAACGAAGAAGGTCAATTCAATGAACAAGCTGGTGAAAAAGATGTTCTCTAAGATGGGCTCCACGAGCTCTGAAGACTCTGAATCTGATGATTGATTTCTTCTAATATTTTTTTCTTTTGCAGGTTGTTAGTTTTAGTTCTTAAATTTCCTTTAGTTTTTGAACTTGTTAACTCTCCGTATTTTGCAATTTTGGCTTACTTTGTGACAAAAAGGGGGAGAGAATATTAGAACAGTTACAGTTGAACAATGAAACAAACTATGATCGATTGTCCAGTTGTGAACCATGAAGGTAAGTATAACTTCAACTTTTGGTTTTCATTTGGGATTGCATGCATATCTCGACTAACTATTCGATTAACTATTTGGGCATGTAATATAACTAACAAGTTGATGTTCACTAACAATGTTGTGACATTTGGATTTTGAATGCATAGAAGATATGTTGGTTGTTAACTATGATCCAATTACATATCTGAATGTATAAATGTCATGGTAAGTATAAATGAGTATAAACTTCATCTCTGTGTGTGGTTTTTGAATGACATAAAATTCTTGAGGTATCTAACGATTTCTTTTGTCAAGAATGATTTCTTTTGCAGAGAGTACAGATGTCTAAGTCTAGAGTCTGTTTTAGGAGTTTAACTCATGTATCTATCTTTATTTGGATCTCATTGTAAATTTTTGTTGTATGGTGATATCAACAAAAATATCTTTTTGAATTTTCTTGAGTGGATTTGTGTTTTGTCACGAAACCGCCAAAGGGGGAGATTGTTACAGAATTTGAGTTGGCGTATTTCGTGAATTCGGTTAAGTCTTGAAGATTGAAGATAAAGAAGGTTGGATCATATAACTCAATCTCAAGAAAGAAGAATTCAAAAGGATCAGGTATGTTTAACTAATTATCTTTGGTGATCCGAATACTTCTTATAGTGTAGAAACACTTGGATGAATTTTTAATTGCATAAAAATCAAAAACTGGACATGGGACATGTTCAGGATCCGGATCAGACACTTCGATCCGGATCCCGAAGGGTGTTAGTTCATAGGCAAATTCAATCCGGATCGTAGCCTCTTTTGATCCGGATCCCGAACACTGGTTTTTACCGTAATATATGAACGATCCGGATCAGGCATTTCAATCCGGATCCGGACATTGGTGTTTGGTGAATTGTATGAACGATCCGGATCAGGCACTTCGATCCGGATCCCGAACCTTTGTTTTTCTGGAAACTGTCTGTCTCGTTACTGCAATCCGGATCGCCGAAATCCGATCCGGATCGCCGTCCTGAAAAATTCCAGAAAAGGTTAGTTTTTGATTCTTATCCTCTTCCAACGATTTCTAACCTGTAAATAGACCCTTTAATTCATCTTTTAGGGTACGACGAAAAATGGAAAAAATACGACCGAAATAGAAAAAACCACATATAGAGTAGAAAGGAAATACTAGATTTAATTCTATGTTTCTTCATCTATTTTATTAATTTGATTCTAGGTTTTCCAAACTCAGTTTTTGAGTAGAATCAAATTAATGAATACTTAGATGGTATTTCCGATCTATTTCTAATCTAAGTATTCGGCGGATCATCACCACCCAAAAAACAACGATTTCCCAAAATCGGCGCGTGGACTCGCGTGGCCTTGTGGATTCAAGGTGCTACCGCTCTCGTGGATTCGGAGCGAGGTACGTTCGTGGATTCGAGACGTGCTACTGGGTGAAGACCGTGGATTCGGTCGGACGTCGTGGACTCGACGTTGGACGCCGTGGATTCGGCGTTGGATGCAGATCGTGGATTCGAGAAGCGTTGCGGAGCGAGCGGAGAAGATCAACTAGGAGCGTATGGAAAAAGGTTGAGTCGTCTGTGAGTACGGTATATCACCTTTGTACGTGTTATAATTCTAGTGGATTTCACCGTGTTATCGGTCCCGTGGTTTTTTACTCCGGTTTGGAGTTTTCCACGTAAAAATCTCTGCGTGTTATTTATTTTTCCGCATTGGGTTTTATATCGCAAAGATTTTTGAGTGTTTATTGTTTACACCTATTCACACCCCTCTAGGTGTTTTTTCCCCTATTTAGATCCAATTATACATAACCCAACACGCCCCATATACAAATTCACTGCACAAACAGACGGAGTCTCCTTTGTATATGTACGGCGTTACAAACACGACTTGTACTTTAACCATGCAATCACAGAGCAATCAAAAGGAGAGATCATACTTAACCATAACCATAATCACCACAATAGGGATGAAAGGATAAATCCATGGGTTTGAAAACAGTGTCTACACGACACCCGGTTTTACAAAACGTTTTCGCAATATCTTTTGGGCGGCAACATAGCTTGAAAGGATAAATCCACGGGTTTGGAAAGCAGTGCCCACACGACACTTAGTTTGAAATTATTTTCGAAACCATTTTGTTATTTGAAAACATGCCGCATATAAGTCTAAGGGAACACAGTTACAAGATGTCATCACTCAGCTAGGATCTCAACCCAACATCCACATTATTCCACCAACAAGCAAACACAAGCACACTAACCAAACGCAATAGAAAGATAACCGAAAGTAATAAAACGTTCATCAGCCTCAAACGGCTAAGGTCCTCTAAACGTTGTCTCACCATCGTCCCGGTTCCCACCCTTGCTTGGACCTGTCACAGTGTAGGTAGTCAGTGACTGATAAAGTAGATGATGAACAAGTAAATGCTATAAATACTGTAATGAACAAACCGATACACCAGAGCATTCCACTTTCCCCTCATGAATTGCCATATCCCCTATTGAAATCATCCTTGGCACCTACCCCAGAGTTACTTCGCTCATTTCTTGGTGCTTTTAACCCATCTACTGCCCAAGAAGCAGTCGCCTCACCGTGAGGGGTCCCCATCATCACTAGTTGTGGGGTACACGGGTCAACGTACCATCTTTCCGAAAAAATACACCCTGTGCGGTGGCCAGACCGCCGGTGTGCGTGTAAGCAATTATGAGCATATATGCCGAAACCGGCATGTAATACGGCACCGCGACCTCAGTCGCCTCAGTTAGAAATAAAAACGGGATTCACATGCAATGGGGCTAGACAGTTTACCAAAGAAACATCTACTTTATTTTCACGA
Source organism: Tillandsia leiboldiana (assembly GCA_029204045.2). Classification (NCBI taxonomy): domain Eukaryota; kingdom Viridiplantae; phylum Streptophyta; class Magnoliopsida; order Poales; family Bromeliaceae; genus Tillandsia; species Tillandsia leiboldiana. Next base: position 8,865,353 of record CM055061.1, read on the forward strand.
ATTACATGGGTACGACTATACACCGACAATGCCAAAAAGTACCCACCTCAAATCGCGTCGACCGGAACTCCGAAAATCGACCCGTACCATCGGACGACCCCCGGACCTAAAAGAAAGTCCCCCAACAGGGCATAACAGGTAAGATACAATTCTTATAAGGAAAACACGACTCCGAAAGCACAAACAAAAGGATTAACAACTCGCGATGGCGGCGACGACGTAGCGGCCCCCGCGCGGCACGCGCACCGCGTGCGTTGCAGCCGCGCGGGCGCCTGCCCCGCGCGGCGCAAGCGGCGGCCGCGCGGGCACCAGCCCCGCACGGCGCAAGCGACGCTCCCGCGCGGGCTTCAGCCCCGTGCGGGGCAAGCGGCGGCCGCGCGCGCACCAGCCCCGCGCGGCGCAAGCGGCGCGCCTGCGCGAGCTCCAGCCCCGCCCGGCGCGTGCGGCGGCCGCGTGGGCAGGAGCCCCGCGCGGCGCAAGCGGCGCGGCGGCCGCGCGGGCACCAGCCCCACGCGGCGCAAACGGCGCGCCCGCGCGGACTCCAGCCCCGCACGGCGCGTGCGGCGGCCGCTCGGGCGGCAGCCCCGCGCGGCGCAAGTGGCACGGCCGCGCGGGCTCCAGCCCCGCGCGGCGCAAGCGGTGGCCGCGCGGGCACCAGCCCCGCGCGGCACGCGCGTGCCGCAGGAGGTGCGACGGCGGCGGCGGCGATGCCCTTGGGTTTTTCGCGACGGCGACGACGGCGGTGCCCTAGGGCTTCGCGGCGGCAGCGGCGATAAGAGCAAACACGAACAGCGAAAGACCCAAAAACGGCAAACCCTAGAACGAAGAAATTGTAAGAATAACGACGCTAACCTCGATCCATCGGAGACGATGAATCGATCTCGTTCTTCGCGGCGCTGAGGATCCGGATCCGCTCCCCTTAGATGGTGGCGTCTCGTTCTCCGGTCTCCGGCACGTTGATCGGGAATGAACGGGTTCCTTCGCTTTCGCCTTCTCTCTTTCTTTTTCCTCCGGTTAGGGTTTCCTTTTTTTTTTTTTTTCTCTTTTCTCTCTTTTCTCTCCGGCTAGGGTTTTCTATTTTCTTTCGGGAAAATAGATTTCTTCCTTGGTATGTACAATAAAACCCACATCCGGATATTTACTATTTAATAATAAATATCTATTCCCACGAAATAATTCCACAATTCCTCGAAAAGCGTGCCATATCTTTAACATGAATTCTGATGCACACTACGGTTACCGCAACCTTCAAAACCCCATTCCAGAGAATCCGTAAGTCGGATTTTAGATTCGATTGCACCGCCGTTCATCATTTTTCGAGCTCTATCACCGAAAAATATCCGCACCGTGTGATAGTCACCTTAAGAGAACTCGATACTTCGATTTTCCCTAACATGTAATTTATTAGCAAGAGGGTATAACGATACACGAAAAGTCCTGATATTACACACTGTCTCTCTCTGATCCTGTCCAGCAGAGTGGGTTGCACGACTAAAGACGTCAGTCTAGCAGAGACTCCAAAGGACACAACCTCCAGCTCGAGCCGCCTTGTAGAGTACCGGGACTTCGTAGAGTGCACCGACCTCGCAAGATGGCGTGGTGCGGAGAAAAACGCCTCGGGCATGTTCCATATGTGTCTTCAGATGAGTTCGGGTTGATTCGGATCAACGCGAAAGCCCCAGCTTGATTCAGAGTTTTCCGGGCATTTCGCGCCGATAGAGGACTGGTTTTGGGAAAGCCTCGACTCCACAGTGGTGTACGGAAAAATTGGAAATACTTGGAACAGGTGTACTTTATATTTACAGCGGGGTTCGGGAGGTTCCGGACTGACGCGGAGAACCCGAAGGCAAAAAGTGAGTTGGAGTTGGTAATTATGGGAGCCGGTTTTTGGATTGAGCACAACGACTCCACGGTTGAGCTTTTTGAGTGGGAAAAGCTTTGGACATGTGTACTTTCGGATTACAGCGGAGTTCGGGAGGTTCCGGGCCGGTGCAGAGACCCCGAAGGCAAAAAGTGACTTAGAGTTGGCTAAAATGAATGAATGAATTAATTAATTAATTTAATTAATTTGTATTTTGTTAGCCTGTGAAGGAATTAGAGAAGGAAAGGATGTGAGAGAGAGAGAGTGGGAGTCCTATTTAATTAAATAGGCTACAGCTGCCTTCCACCCCAAGCATCTAATTAAGCCACCTTAATTAAGGGAGTGCCACGTCACTTCTTCTCCCTCAACTTGCAAAACAGAGGAAAAAGAGAGTAACAGAGGAAAAATCGAAAGAGGAAGAAAGTGAAGAAGAAGAAGAGTGGAGAGGAAAACAAATGGATTTTTCGGATGGTATTGGTGTGGACCTACTGTAGAAACCGAGCGGAGCGTTCGCGTCGATCTCCTTGCAAGGTAAATCTATGTAGCAGTTTTTTTTGTGATGAAGCTTGGTTTTCGATTTTGTGTTGGTTTGGTGGAGTAGGGGTTTGAGGAAGCTTTGTGTGTGCTTGTGGGTTGGTCTGGTGTACTTGGGTGGTGGACAGGGCGCTGCTGGGTGAGCGCGTAGGGCGCCGCGCTGGGGCAGTGCGGGCGCTGCGCATGAGCGCGCAGGGCGCCGCGCTGGGGCAGTACGGGCGCTGCGCATGTGCGCGCGGATGCGCCGCGCTGGCGCGCAGGCGCATGAGCGCGCGGGGCGCCGCGCTGGGGCAGTGCGGGCGCTGCGCATGAGCGCGCAGGGCGCCGCGCTGGGGCAGTACGGGCGCTGCGCATGTGCGCGCGGGCGCGCGGATGCGCCGCGCGGGCGCGCAGGGGTGCGCGGCCTGCGCGCAGGGGTGCCTCGGGAGGGGCGCAGCAAGCGCGCAGGAGTGCTGCACAGGCACTATGCTGGGCCGCAAGGCCGCGCGCTGTGCGCGGCTGACGCGGGCAGCGCGCGCGGCGGCTGGGGCGGTGCGCGCGGCTGCTGCGTGCAGTCGGCGAGCGAGCAGGGGCGGTGCCGGTGGGCTGAGGGCGCGCACGCCGAGGCTGTTGTTGCCCGGGTGTCGCGAGTTCGTTTGTGAGCCGAGATTTACGAAATTTCATGGTTTTTCTCTCTTTTCTCTCTCAGGACGGCGCCTATTGTGGCAGATTTCAGCAAGGTGCCGTGCGGAGCCCGGATCGCGTGCGCGACACGCGGTTTTTACTTGAGCGGGTTGGATGTGTCTGTGCGAGGATGCCTGAGTGTGTGTGTGTCTGTTGTGGATCTTCTTGTATGCTGAGGAGTTGTGTATGCTGGGTAGTTGTAATTAGAGTGTGTGTGCATAAGTGAGCATACATAAGTGAGTATGCTGAGGAGTTGTGTATGCTGGGGAGTTGTAATTAGTGTAATTAGAGCGTGTGTGTATAAGTGAAATTGTGTTAAAGTGAGCATGCTGTTGGTGGATTGTGGTGTACTTGGGCCTTTGTTTGCACTGTGAGTGGTCGTGGAGTGAGCGTGAGTACGCGCGGATTTTCTTCAGAGGTGAGTATTTGGGATTCCAAGTTTTAATGGATTTTTAGATTCTTTACAAGGTTTTGACGGATTATTGAGCGTGATTGGTTGGTTGCTTTTGCATGTGCTGTGAGTTGGCCGTGGGTGAGCCGGATGAATGCATTTTTGTTGTGAGGACTCGGGTGGATTTGTTCGAGCTTTCGGGGATTTTTCTGTGGTTCGCGGCAGTTTGCGAGCGCGCGGCGCATTTTTCGGCGTTTCGTCAGATTGTGGATTCGGCGCTTCCTCGACTTCGGCTTTGCCTGCGGAAAGTGTTTCAGGTGGGTGCTCTGTTCCTAGAACCGGTGGACGGTTCTCTAATTCTTATATTCGAATGCATGCATGTTTAAGATACAATAATTGTATGTTATTGTGAGGTAAGCTAGGAAGGATGGTTGTATAAAGGGAATTGCAAGATTTAATATTCATATTAAATATTATCGAGGACTTGCAGCATTTATATATTCATGATGATGAATTGTAAATGCTTACCTAAGGGACTTACCCTATGTGCTTGACAGCATGCCAGTATGAGATTATGGACTTTTTAGTAGCACTTGCATCTCCAAGAGACTAGATACTAGTAAATGGTTATATCTTGCATAAAGGTATGTGGTCTAATACTTTGTGAATATTATGTTAAGGAGAATATCATGTTTTATCCGGTTGGAGATTGTTTATGCATTTGTAAAGGTTGGCATTTGACATACTTGTACACTGGATACTTAAGCGATACTATGCCTTAGTTCTTGTAAGAATTGGTCACCTGTACTTAACTTGCTAAGTGAAGGACATTTGCATGCTTATATGGTCATCTAGTTAGGCCATCTTTTACTGCTACACTAATTTTTGGAACTTGACTTAGGAGAAACCATGTTATTCCTTTCTCCTTCTGTGTTAGTCAGGCGGTCTGTGTCGCTCGGGTGCGAGCTGGGGTCGGGGGTAGTGTAGCCGGGACATTGGTGTCAGGGACGGGTTGTGCTGGATTATAGACGGCAGGGTATTGCGGCAACCGCGGAAATTGGGCGGTTGACCGGACATTTATTTATGCACCAGATTGGTTATCAGATTTCTCTAGTGGGCGGAGTTTTCTATTTATTTTGTGTGCGACCGTGCCGGTCAGGAGTCGGTCTGTCACTTAATTAGTGTGCGACCGTGCCGGACAGGAGCCGGTCTGTCACTTATTTAGTATGCGACCATACCGGTCAGTAGTCGGTCAGTATTCCCGCAGATGAGTTCTTGAGTTCGACAGCAGAGCAGGCAGTACCGGGTTCTATACCGGCCCATTTGATTGGGTTTATTCGGTCAGATACCTTTATTGTTGCACTCGTGCCTAGGGGGGGGGCTGAGTGGAGTCTACTAGTTGTGTTTGGACCAATACTAGTGTTGTTGGGAGCCGTTTGGTTTGACGGTGGTCCCGTGTCGTGTGAGTTCTTTGACCGTTATGTGAGAGGTTGAGCCTTTAGATAGGGGCATGATAGCTGTTGAGTGTCTTCAGCTTTCTTGTTCAATTCTTACTGCATTGGTTATTTTCACGTCTCTTGAGGACTTGGTGGGCAGACCGTCGGGCCTGACGATGGTACTCACCGAGAACTCCCTTTTCGGTGTAGTTCTCACACCCATTGGGGGTTTTCCCCCTCCCTTTCTTTCCTCTCCTTTGTTTTGCAGAGTCTTAGCGGGTGTTGCTGATTCTGCGGTCGTCGATCGAGGCGAGGGAGTCGCGAGCTAGATCCCTACCCATGATTGGAGAGTAGCGGTACCCCTTCAGAGGAGAGCTTCAGTAGATTAGTTGTTTTATTTTCTTTTTTGAGAGACTGATGTAGTGAGGATATGATATGTATTGAGAGCCTGTACACTGATGTAGTTATTGGAGATATCTCCCTGTTGAGTTTTGAGCTTTGTATATGAGGATACTGTATCATTGTCATTTTTTGGGAGATGGACATTATTGTATTATTTCCAGTTGTACAGTGGTTGATTTTAGTTATACAGCAGATTTTCATTTTTAGCTCTGATATCTGTTAGCTGTAGTACTTTTCTTGCATGTAGGACGCTTCGCCTATGCGGGCTTTGGCATAGGTGGCGGATCTGTTGGCGAGCCCGGGTCGCAGTTTTGACCCCGGGGCGTGACAGATTAGAGTGGTATCAGAGCCTAGGTTGTAGGTCATGGTGGACTTAGAAACCCTAGGCTTATGGTTTGACCCTTGGATGACTTCGTGAGAGTCCTGATTGATAGCGAGAGTCCAGATTGAGTTTTATAACTCTCCCAGGGGACGGGACGAGTGATTGGCGTGTTTATTCTCCTAAGTGATTATGTTGGCTGCAGACAATATAATGCTGTGGAATGGGTGACATGCTCTAGACTTTCGCTGGATTGGGTCGAGTGGCTTTTGTGTGCTGATTTGCAGTTTCGTCGTGGCGGGCGGTGTCTCCCCGACGCTGGGTTTTGACCCATGTGCATCCTATCATAGCAGTTGTGCTTGAGCGGTTGGTTTTGGGCCGGATACCCGGATTGAGGTCAGAGAGTTTCGGACCCAGATGACAGGATCGTCAGAGGCATATCAGCGACTGAGTGAGTAGCTGGTCTTGGTGACACAGTTGTCGGAGCACAGTGTAGCCCCCTCCGTGCCAATGTTAGTGTCGAGGCACCAAGGCAGGGTGGATAGTGGACAGCTGGTGAGCTGAGGGGACATGACCGATCTATCTAGCCAGATTTGGCAGATGAACCACCCCGATTCATAGGATTGAGCTTGGAGCCTTTGGAGGCCGAATCGTGGTTGGTGGTATTGGAGAGACTATTTGAGAGCCTCCCTGTACTAGAGAGTTTATGCAGTTGCTTAACTGCGCGCTCTAGGTTCGAGAGACGAGGCGCATAGGATATGTGAGACTGGGAGTGGATTGCGCCAGTATACCTTTTAGTTTATTCAGTCCCTCCGTTACAGGTTTTGACGCCTCGTTGGAGTAGGCATTGTGTATGGAGCGTGGCGTTGCAGTTCCTTTGGATAGGGATCTGCCGCCAGAGGCGAGTTCTGGATATTGGCGCTTGGCGCCGAGTGATGGAGGACAGATCGGCCGGCAGAGGTATTTCTGATTTCTTTTTCCAGGATAACGGGTTCCCGAGATGCCAGAGATCGGGCGGACCCCGATGGCAGCTTCAGCATCTTATCAGAGTGGCGCAGCGGTAGCATGGATTGGTGATCTGCGAAGGGCCGCATTTGTCACCCCTGTGTGAGCGGAGACAGAGGTCGTGCTCCCTATGTGGTTAGTCTTGATTTTCTTTTTCTCTTCCGGCAGACTGAGCGACGACCATTTGCATCGAGCGAATAATCTGTGCCGCCCGGTTGGAGGGCGCCACGGCAGTGGATCGGGTTGTCGCAGGTGTGATTTCATCACGGCAGTCGGTATTAGAGCATGTTGCATTCCTGCATGGACTAGAGGCAGATTTGTTACCACGTGCACTAGAGGTACAGGTTCCTGTTAGTGTTGTGCATGTGGAGGAGGCTTGTGGATTATGTCCAATGCAGTTGAGGCCGCGAGTTATACCGGCAGACTTATTGGTAATTGTGGCGGTTCGATGTTTTGACCCTGTACTTGACATTGGTTGGCTTAGTGCGGGATGTTTGACTGCAGAAAGAGAAGGATTTTGACCTTCTGCGAGGCAGACGAGAGGAGGTGCCTACGGCGACACCGGGAGTAACGAATGTCCTTATTGCCCGTGTGATCCCGGGTGAGTGTCTACCTGATCTGATATTGAAGCCGCAGTTTAGTGAGAGTGAGATAGAGACAGTGATTGGCGTGGTTTTGGAAACCGCGCCGACTTCAGCCGCACCTCTTGGAGTATCGCCCGTGAGACAGAGAGAGCTGTTAGCGTAGTTGCGGGATCTGATGGATCGAGAGGTCTGTATGAACCAGTACCGCGTCGTGGGAATACGACAGTGAGGATCCAAGAGATTGATAATTGAGTATGATGCCACACCGTTGATACACGGTGGTGATGCCACGCCGTTGGTACACGGCAGTGATGCCACGTTGTGAATACACAACGGTGAGGGTTCTATGATGGTTCGAACACAGACAGATTTGGATTGTGTTGCGGCAGATGCCCTTTGTGAGATTGGTAGCCTTATGGAACCTTACAGCCGAGTGCTGTGCCCTGATAGTGTTCAGGACCCGGTAGGGGCATTATGAGCTTACAGCCCGGTCAAGTGGATTGGCTAAGGCCCTATGGCCTTCATGATATGAGGAATTGAGTATATTCCAGCTGGGTTTGGACGGGTGGGTAGCAGTACCCGTCGTGGACACTTGGACTTATTTTCCGAGGTGACATAGAGCATAAGGAGCCCTTGAGGATAGTGCTGCAACTTCTAAGAGAGAAGAGGTATTTGCCAAGTTAAGAGATTATACATTTGACTTCGGAAGGTTTTGCTGCTAGGCCATGTGTTCACAGCTGCAAGAGTGACAATTAACCCGACGAGGAGTGATGCCGCAGGGAATTAGCCTAAGCCTATGTTAGTGACAGAGGTCAGAAGCGCTGGGACTATGCGAGGCCTGTGTAGCTTGGGAGAGGCAAAGCTGAGGAGGATACCAGCATTGATATAGACATTGCCTGTGATAGAGAGACCATGGAGTTATCCATAGACCCTTAAACCTGAAGTACTTGGTTACTCAGGACGATTTGGTTGAGGCAACGCCGGTGGACAGAGTTATTGGAGCTGTATGATTGATCTCACAGTATTATCCCGGCGAGGACATTATGGTCAGTTACGCCTTGCCTAGGCGAGCAATGCAATTGTGGAGCTTTGAGCTTTTTGGTTGCTAAGGAGCAACGGAGGAGTTATGCGAATTGTAGGCTTGGAGTTTGGTTTTGAAGACCATGTCTGTGGAAGCTACTATCCGCAGGGATATGCGGATTTGAGTTTACGCGGGAGTTTAGTCCGCGAATATTTATCTGATTGGAGGAAGTGTATTTGATCCCTCGCATGTTTGGAGTTCACTTCCTTGGAATTGGACGAGGATTTGGGTATCAGGAGCGGCCAATGCAAAATTCTTGCTTGTGAGGCAGAAGAATTATGCAGTCGAGTTATACCTTTAGCGAAGGTTCAGTGGAGCCATCTTGATGTGTGATATCGGCCATTTGAGAGCCTGAGGATAAGTTGAGTGCTTCTTGTTCCTATTTGATTGAGACACCCTCCTAAGTTTTGGATTGTTCTGGTTTCGAGGACGAAACCCTTTTAAGGAGGGGAGAGTGTAGAGTACCGGGACTTCGTAGAGTGCACCGACCTCGCAAGATGGCGTGGTGCGGAGAAAAACGCCTCGGGCATGTTCCATATGTGTCTTCAGATGAGTTCGGGTTGATTCGGATCAACGCGAAAGCCCCAGCTTGATTCGGAGTTTTTCGGGCATTTCGCGCCGATAGAGGACTGGTTTTGGGAAAGCCTCGACTCCACAGTGGTGTACGAAAAAATTGGAAATACTTGGAACAGGTGTACTTTATATTTACAGCGGGGTTCGGGAGGTTCCGGACTGACGCGGAGAACCCGAAGGCAAAAAGTGAGTTGGAGTTGGTAATTATGGGAGCCGGTTTTTGGATTGAGCACAACGACTCCACGGTTGAGCTTTTTGAGTGGGAAAAGCTTTGAACATGTGTACTTTCGGATTACAGCGGAGTTCGGGAGGTTCCGAGCCGGTGTAGAGACCCCGAAGGCAAAAAGTGACTTAGAGTTGGCTAAAATGAATGAATGAATGAATTAATTAATTTAATTAATTTGTATTTTGTTAGCCTGTGAAGGAATTAGAGAAGGAAAGGATGTGAGAGAGAGAGAGTGGGAGTCCTATTTAATTAAATAGGCTACAGCTGCCTTCCACCCCAAGCATCTAATTAAGCCACCTTAATTAAGGGAGTGCCACGTCACTTCTTCTCCCTCAACTTGCAAAACAGAGGAAAAAGAGAGTAACAGAGGAAAAATCGAAAGAGGAAGAAAGTGAAGAAGAAGAAGAGTGGAGAGGAAGAAAAATGGATTTTTCGGATGGTATTGGTGTGGACCTACTGTAGAAACCGAGCGGAGCGTTCGCGTCGATCTCCTTGCAAGGTAAATCTATGTAGCAGTTTTTTTTGTGATGAAGCTTGGTTTTCGGTTTTGTGTTGGTTTGGTGGAGTAGGGGTTTGAGGAAGCTTTGTGTGTGCTTGTGGGTTGGTCTGGTGTACTTGGGTGGTGGACAGGCCGCTGCTGGGTGAGCGCGTAGGGCGCCGCGCTGGGGCAGTGCGGGCGCTGCGCATGAGCGCGCAGGGCGCCGCGCTGGGGCAGTACGGGCGCTGCGCATGTGCGCGCGGGCGCGCGGATGCGCCGCGCGGGCGCGCAGGGGTGCGCGGCCTGCGCGCAGGGGTGCCGCGGGAGGGGCGCGGCAAGCGCGCAGGAGTGCTGCACAGGCACTATGCTGGGCCGCAAGGCCGCGCGCTGTGCGCGGCTGACGCGGGCAGCGCGCGCGGCCGGCTGGGGCGGTGCGCGCGGCTGCTGCGTGCGGTCGGCGAGCGAGCAGGGGCGATGCCGGTGGGCTGAGGGCGCGCACGCCGAGGCTGTTGTTGCCCGGGTGTCGCGAGTTCGTTTGTGAGCCGAGATTTACGAAATTTCATGGTTTTTCTCTCTTTTCTCTCTCAGGACGGCGCCTATTGTGGCAGATTTCAGCAAGGTGCCGTGCGGAGCCCGGATCGCGTGCGCGACACGCGGTTTTTACTTGAGCGGGTTGGATGTGTCTGTGCGTGGATGCCTGAGTGTGTGTGTGTCTGCTGTGGATCTTCTTGTATGCTGAGGAGTTGTGTATGCTGGGTAGTTGTAATTAGAGTGTGTGTGCATAAGTGAGCATACATAAGTGAGTATGCTGAGGAGTTGTGTATGCTGGGGAGTTGTAATTAGTGTAATTAGAGTGTGTGTGTATAAGTGAAATTGTGTTAAAGTGAGCATGCTGTTGGCGGATTGTGGTGTACTTGGGCCTTTGTTTGCACTGTGAGTGGTCGTGGAGTGAGCCAGAGTACATTTTCTTCAGAGGTGAGTATTTGGGATTCCAAGTTTTAATGGATTTTTAGATTCTTTACATGGTTTTGACGGATTATTGAGCGTGATTGGTTGGTTGCTTGTGCATGTGCTGTGAGTTGGTCGTGGGTGAGCCGGATGAATGCATTTTTGTTGTGAGGACTCGGGTGGATTTGTTCGAGCTTTCGGGGATTTTTCTGTGGTCCGCGGCAGTGTGCGAGCGCGCGGCGCATTTTTCGGCGTTTCGTCAGATTGTGGATTTGGCGCTTCCCCGACTTCGGCTTTGCCTGCGGAAAGTGTTTCAGGTGGGTGCTCTGTTCCCAGAACCGGTGGACGGTTCTCTAATTCTTATATTCGAATGCATGCATGTTTAAGATACAATAATTGTATGTTATTGTGAGGTAAGCTAGGAAGGATGGTTGTATAAAGGGAATTGCAAGATTTAATATTCATATTAAATATTATCGAGGACTTGCAGCATTTATATATTCATGATGATGAATTGTAAATGCTTACCTAAGGGACTTACCCTATGTGCTTGACAGCATGCCAGTATGAGATTATGGACTTTTTAGTAGCACTTGCATCTCCAGGAGACTAGATACTAGTAAATGGTTATATCTTGCATAAAGGTATGTGGTCTAATACTTTGGGAATATTATGTTAAGGAGAATATCATGTTTTATCCGGTTGGAGATTGTTTATGCATTTGTAAAGGTTGGCATTTGACATACTTGTACACTGGATACTTAAGTGATACTATGCCTTAGTTCTTGTAAGAATTGGTCACCTGTACTTAACTTGCTAAGTGAAGGACATTTGCATGCTTATATGGTCATCTAGTTAGGCCATCTTTTACTGCTACACTAATTTTTGGAACTTGACTTAGGAGAAACCATGTTATTCCTTTCTCCTTCTGTGTTAGTCAGGCGGTCTGTGTCGCTCGTGTAGGTTTTTATAGGATCCACAAGGATCTAAATAGGTACTATCAAACAACTAGAGGGGGGTTGAATAGGTGTAATACTTATAAAACCAAATCTCAGTGCAAAATAAAAACCAATGCGGAAAATAAAAACAGCACACCGAGATATACGTGGAAACTTCAATCCAGGAGAAAAACCACGGGACCAACACGCAATAACAATCCACTAAGAATAGAAGAATAACAAGGTGATTACCGACTCCACGGACTCAAACCCCTCCTTCAGCTTCTTCGGACCTTGCGCTCACCGATTGGATGTCCACGCAATAACAATCCACTAAGAAAAGAAGAATAACATGGTGATTACCGTCTCCACGGATTTAACCCCTCCTTTAACTTCTTCGGACCTTGCGCTCCAACGATTGCACGTCCACTGCACACGTTCGAATCCACGAACGCCACTCGAATCCACGAGCACACGTTTCGAATCCACAAAACGCCTTTAGCACACCGAATCCTCAATGCCACGTCGAATCCACGACGCAAACTCAGCCGGTAAGAATATTGGCTTCGATGGTGATCCTTTGCTTAGATTATCAATGAAGATCCATGGGAAAAATCTCTAAGCAAAGATTAGATCAATTCGACAAAAGATATGTTCTTGAAAGAACCGTCGAATTGACCTAAAAGAGGCTATAAAGAAGAACGATAAAAACCTAGCCTCTAGGGTTGCTCTCAAGTGTTTTATCAATTGATCGGCCGTGCTCCCCACGTTTTTGAGAAACCCTAAATGTCTATTTATAGTTTAGAAACCTTTGGAAAGAGATAAGAATCAAAAACTTACCTTATCTGGAAATTTTCAGGACGGCGATCCGGATCGGATTTACTGTGATCCGGATCGTCGTAACGAGTCAGGCTATTCCAGAAAAACAGGGTTCGGGATCCGGATTGAAATGCCCGATCCGGATCGTTCATGTATTCCAGCAAAAACCCATGTTCAGGATCCGGATCGAAATGACCTTTGATCCGGATCGGATTTGCCAATGAACAAGCACCCTTCGGGATCCGGATTGGACTGTCTGATCCGGATCCTGAACATGTCCCATGTCCAGTTTTTGATTTTTATGCAATTAAAAATTCATCCAAGTGTTTCTACTATAAGAAAGTATTCGGATCACCAAAATTATTTAGTTAACCATACCTGATCCTTTTGAATACTTTCTTCTTGAGATTGATGTAACTGATCCACAATTCTTCAACTTCAATCTTCAAGACTCAAGACACTGAGTGTCAACTTGAGCTCTTGTTGAATCTTCTCTAAGTCTTTGATTGCTGATTGACAATTTGATCCCTTTAAGACTCCGACTCAACTCACTGACTTGACTCACGAAATATGCCAACACCAAAATGCCGTAACAATCTCCCCCTTTGGCAATTTCGTGACAAAACCCAAAAATACATAAAAGCGCTCAAGTCACTCATCTTAAACCAAAAAATCGAAACTCAATGTCATCACCAAAACATTGACTTTCTTTGCGTGAAAGATCCAATAAACAAAAATACATTTGAACCAGTCTTAGAACAAACTCTATGACTTAGGACTTGGAGTCTTAAAGTGATGTAGATCCTGCAAAAATAAAACTCCAAACAAATCAAAAGTCAGTCGTTAGAAATTAAATGTAAATCCTACATTTGATTCGTCCTTTTGGTTCTTTTGTTTTTCGGCTCCTTTTTCTCATCTCCTTTCTTTTTCTCGATGATCTCATCTCCGTCTCCCCCTATCTCGATGATCTTATCTCTGTCTCCCCCTATCTCGATGATCTCTTCTCCCCTATTTCTCTTCTTCCCCTTTTTGTCACAAATTGTCAAACAGTGAACATACTAGACAAAAGGAAATCACTAACAGCATTAGTCCATAGTGAAAGAGAGATAAAAGCTCAGTTCCGGTATATAACAAAAACATAGATTGCGTACCGGTATTCGAACGCAAAAATCAAATAATTTCTTGAAACAAATCCAGATTTTGAAATATTTGAATTACCGATTTGTATTCCATCAAGAAAACAATTTAAGTGCTTGAGAATAATATGAGATCACATAGATGTCATTCAATCCAATTAATTTCACAAAAATTAAAAAGATTTACTCCGAAATCATGAAAAACAAAGATAAAACATTATAAACCGTTTTTCACATTATATACGTCAAACACAAGTCATCAAAAATAATCTTGAGATCCAAAGTCTATCAAGATGTAACGGATGTACAAAGATGACTTACAGAGATTTCCAAATGACATCAATTTGATTTCTTACCCTTTCAAATTTGAGATAAGCACTAAAATATCTAAGGGTGGCTCTTTGAGCATCTTTCAACTATCCCACCTTATACCAACCAGGAGATTGTTCAGAATATAAGAACTTTGAATATGAATCTCCGAATGCTTCAACTAAACAAAATTTTATAAAATATTTTTCAAGCATCCAAAACATGTGGTAACTTTTTCTAACATGTGGTGGTAGTTTTCACACTCCTTTCGGATGTAACTCTTTCCACATCTTTTACAATTCATTTATTTACCCTTGTAAGAATGCAATCTCTTACGTGAAAGAATTAAATCCCAAATTTTAGTCTATCGGTTGTCTCACGTTTATCACAATGAATTCACACAACCGAGATAGAATAATCATCTAAAGATCACACATGATTTCTAAAATTTGATGAATATAATTATCAAAAACTCCTATAATGAAATATCTTCAAGAATTATGATTATGGAGTAAAGTTGATAATTCAAATAAAATTAAATTGGAGTGATTGAAAGTGAAAACCCTTTTTATTCAATGCACTTGTTCGTTAAAATCCTTTTGTTTAAAAAAAAACAAAACATAAAAACGAAGAGCATTGAAAACATGTAATGCAGAGATTCAGAAAAATATGAAAGGAAAACCAATCAAAGCATTACATACAGTCATAAGCTATTTAGAACTTAAGACAAGGAAAGATATCACCTTTCCGAATCCAAAATTGTCGAATTTTGGGTTGTCTTGATTCATTGTGGTTGGGAGATGATAGCTTTGACTGTTGATCCACCTTAGGTCTTTGCCTCGCAGTGATCCACTTGTATGATTGATGTTGTGGCTCGGACCTTTGGTGGTATGAGTGAACTCCATTGACTTGATGTGTCTTTTGATTCCGTTGAGTTCGCTCCGTAGATGAAGTTGCCGAAGGACTCTTCTTTCTCTTTTTCGGGCAATTCTTCACCAAATGTCCTTCAAGTCCACATAAGTGACAAGTTCTTCCTTTCAATTTCATTGTGGAACTTGAAGCATGCACAGTTTGGTCCTTTTTGAATCCCAAACCAACCTTGCTTGTTTGACCTAATCCGGACATACAATCTAGTTTCTTGGAACCGGTTGAAAGCCTTTGTATGTCGAATTTGAGTTCATGGACTTGCTTGGTCAAAGCTTGGTTGGTAACATGAATCTCCTCAAACTGCTTTTCAAGAAAATCAATCTTGTTAATATGGGAATTAACGATCGTTTCCGATTGATTTATCTTTTCCTGGAGGATTTTATTATTATCCAATAAAAGCTCTCGTTCCTCCTCGAGATCATGAAGTTTGATCTTTAAAGCATGATTCTCGTCTTGATTCTCAAGTCGTTGCTTCCTCAACTTCTTGATATGCTTGGCCATCTTCTTAGATTCCGCAAGAAGTTGTTGATATGCCTCAACGAGTTCTTCTTCGTCCGACTCCCCCTCACTTGATGACTCTCCGTTGGATGTTGATGTTTCATGCAAAATCAAAGGAATAGAGTCAGTGATTAAAGATGATAAACAAACATTAGAAGAGGGAATTTGAGAAGCATGTAAGGCAACGACTTTTTCCTCTTTACTTGAGGTCGATTCATTAGAAGTAGAATTGTCCCAAGTTTTCGCTTGCAAAGCCTTCTTTTTATGTGATTTCGGAGAAGGACATTCCGTTGAAAAATGGTCGTAGCCTTTGCATCTATAGCATTGGATTTCCCCTTCGAAATCATCTTTTTCTTTTTCTTTAGAAGGTTTTGCAAAGCTTTTGAGGTTAGAGGATTTAGAACCCGATGATCCTTTAGATGGTTTCGTGGATGAAGATCCATCGGTTCGATTCTTCCAAAATTTCCGACGAAATTTCTTTGTGATCCGCGCCAATTGTTCTTCAAAATCGGCAAAAGAGATTTCATCGTCGAAACTTGATTCGCTATCTTCTTCCTTTGTTGATTTGAATGCAATACCTGTAAGCTTAGAAGAAGACTTGGAAGAAACTTGATTAGTAGGAAAAGTCATTTCATAAGTTTGCAAAGCACCTACTAATTCCTCTACACTCATCTCATCCGGATGACTAACGGTTTCAATGGCGGTAACTTTAGCCCTAAACCGTTCCGGAAGAGTCCGAAGTATCTTTCTTACCATTTTCGACTCCGGGATCTTTTCTCCTAAATTAGCACATGTATTAATTACATCTTGAAGTCTAGTGTAATAATCTGTAAACAATTCATGCTCTTCCATATGAATAGAGTCAAATTGACTTGTAAGCATCTGGAGCTTTTGAATTTTTACAAAATTAGTACCCTCATGTGTAATTTTGAGAATATCCCAAATTTCCTTCGCGGTTTCACACGCGGAAATTCTTGTAAATTCAGTCGAGGAAAGAGAATTATATAAAGCGTTCATACCTTTCCCATTGTAAGAAGATCTTTCAATTTCCTCTTTGGACCATCTAGAGCGAGGTTTTGGGGTAGTAGAATTTCCTACTTCCTCAACAGGATGCACCCAACCGTATTCCACGGTTTGCCATACCCGCTCATCAATTGAGATGAGAAACGCTCTCATCCGCACTTTCCAATAAGCATAATTGGTCCCATCAAAAAGAGGAGGTCTAAAAATATTACCACTTTCACCCGACATGATAGATAAACCTAAAACCCGCTCTGATACCAATTGTAGGTTTTTATAGGATCCACAAGGATCTAAATAGGTACTATCAAACAACTAGAGGGGGGGTGAATAGGTGTAATACTTATAAAACCAAATCTCAGTACAAAATAAAAATCAATGCGGAAAATAAAAACAGCACACCGAGATATACGTGGAAACTCCAATCCAGGAGAAAAACCACGGGACCAACACGCAATAACAATCAACTAAGAATAGAAGAATAACAAGGTGATTACCGACTCCATGGACTCAAACCCCTCCTTCAGCTTCTTCGGACCTTGCGCTCACCGATTGGATGTCCACGCAATAACAATCCACTAAGAAAAGAAGAATAACAAGGTGATTACCGTCTCCACGGATTTAACCCCTCCTTCAACTTCTTCGGACCTTGCGCTCCAACGATTGCACGTCCACTGCACACGTTCGAATCCACGAACGCCACTCGAATCCACGAGCACACGTTTCGAATCCACAAAACACCTTTAGCACACCGAATCCTCGATGCCACGTCGAATCCACGACGCAAACTCAGCCGGTAAGAATATTGGCTTCGATGGTGATCCTTTGCTTAGATTATCAATGAAGATCCATGGGAAAAATCTCTAAGCAAAGATTAGATCAATTCGACAAAAGATATGTTCTTGAAAGAACCGTCGAATTGACCTAAAAGAGGCTATAAAAAAGAACGATAAAAACCTAGCCTCTAGGGTTGCTCTCAAGTGTTTTATCAATTGATCGGCCGTGCTCCCCCACATTTTTGAGAAACCCTAAATGTCTATTTATAGTTTAGAAACCTTTGGAAAGAGATAAGAATCAAAAACTTACCTTATCTGGAAATTTTCAGGACGGCGATCCGGATCGGATTTACTGTGATCCGGATCGTCGTAACGAGTCAGGCTATTCCAGAAAAACAGGGTTCGGGATCCGGATTGAAATGCCCGATCCGGATCGTTCATGTATTCCAGCAAAAACCCATGTTCGGGATCCGGATCGAAATGACCTTTGATCCGGATCGGATTTGCCAATGAACAAGCACCCTTCGGGATCCGGATTGGACTGTCTGATCCGGATCCTGAACATGTCCCATGTCCAGTTTTTGATTTTTATGCAATTAAAAATTCATCCAAGTGTTTCTACTATAAGAAAGTATTCGGATCACCAAAATTATTTAGTTAACCATACCTGATCCTTTTGAATACTTTCTTCTTGAGATTGATGTAACTGATCCACAATTCTTCAACTTCAATCTTCAAGACTCAAGACACTGAGTGTCAACTTGAGCTCTTGTTGAATCTTCTCTAAGTCTTTGATTGCTGATTGACAATTTGATCCCTTTAAGACTCCGACTCAACTCACTGACTTGACTCACGAAATATGCCAACACCAAAATGCCGTAACAGCTCGGGTGCGAGCAGGGGTCGGGGGTAGTGTAGCCGGGACATTGGTGTCAGGGACGGGTTGTGCTGGATTATAGACGGCAGGGTATTGCGGCAACCGCGGAAATTGGGCGGTTGACCGGACATTTATTTATGCACCAGATTGGTTATCAGATTTCTCTAGTGGGCGGAGTTTTCTATTTATTTTGTGTGCGACCGTGCCGGTCAGGAGCCGGTCTGTCACTTAATTAGTGTGCGACCGTGCCGGACAGGAGCCGGTCTGTCACTTATTTAGTATGCGACCGTGTCGATCAGGAGCCGGTCTGTCACTTAATTAGTGTGCGACCGTGCCGGACAGGAGCCAGTCTGTCACTTATTTAGTGTGCGACCGTGCCGGTCAGGAGCCGGTCTGTCACTTATTTAGTGTGCGACCGTGCCGGTCAGGAGCCGGTCTGTCACTTATTTAGTATGCGACCGTGCCGGTCAGGAGCCGGTCTGTCACTTATTTAGCGCGCGACCGTGCCGGTTAGGAGCCGGCCTGTTACTTATTTTTGGTGCAACCGTACCGGTCAGTAGTCGGTCTGTCACCTATTTTGGGATGCGACCGTACCGGTCAGTAGTCGGTCAGTATTCCCGCAGATGAGTTCTTGAGTTCGACAGCAGAGCAGGCAGTACCGGGTTCTATACCGGCCCATTTGATTGGGTTTATTCGGTCAGATACCTTTATTGTTGCACTCGTGCCTAGGGGGGGCTGAGTGGAGTCTAGTAGTTGTGTTTAGACCAGTACTAGTGTTGTTGGGAGCCGTTTGGTTTGACGGTGGTCCCGTGTCGTGTGAGTACTTTGACCGTTATGTGAGATGTTGAGCCTTTAGATAGGGGCATGATAGCTGTTGAGTGTCTTTAGCTTTCTTGTTCAGTTCTTACTGCATTGGTTATTTTCACGTCTCTTGAGGACTTGGTGGGCAGACCGTCGGGCCTGCCGATGGTACTCACCGAGAACTCCCTTTTCGGTGTAGTTCTCACACCCATTGGGGGTTTTCCCCCTCCCTTTCTTTCCTCTCCTTTGTTTTGCAGAGTCTTAGCGGGTGTTGCTGATTCTGCGGTCGTCGATGGAGGCGAGGGAGTCGCGAGCTAGATCCCTACCCATGATTGGAGAGTAGCGGTACCCCTTCAGAGGAGAGCTTCAGTAGATTAGTTGTTTTATTTTCTCTTTTGAGAGACTGATGTAGTGAGGATATGATATGTATTGAGAGCCTGTACACTGATGTAGTTATTGGAGATATCTCCCTGTTGAGTTTTGAGCTTTGTATATGAGGATACTGTATCATTGTCATTTTTTGGGAGATAGACATTATTGTATTATTTCCAGTTGTACAGTGGTTGATTTTAGTTATACAGCAGATTTTCATTTTTAGCTCTGATATCTGTTAGCTGTAGTACTTTTCTTGCAGGTAGGACGCTTCGCCTATGCGGGCTTTGGCATAGGTGGCGGATCTGTTGGCGAGCCCGGGTCGCAGTTTCGACCCCGGGGCGTGACACGCCTCATCTCCTCTAGTTGTGGCGCCTGATCCGTAATCAACATATTCAAACTCTGCACAGCTCTCCGGCTCAAAGCATTTACAACCACATTAGCCTTGCCAGGATGGTAAATGATAGCCACATCATAATCTTTCAGTAGCTCCAACTGTGATGACCCGGATCTCCGCAGAGCTGCTGCAGTGCGTTGGGGTGGCTATTGGAGGCTTACATGGTGTGTTGGAGGTGTTTGGGGCATAATTGGGCATAAGTGTTGGATCATGCGAGTGATCGGAGGACCCCGTGGAGGGTTTAGAAGTGGTTTCGAGCGAAACGGATATTAAAATTGGGCTCCGCGCGAAATTTGGGCTAAGAACACATTTCCTGGTGCCTTCAGCAATTTTTACAGTTGGAATTTGGCAAATCGGACGTTAAATTCGGATTCGGCGCGCGAAAACGGTCAAAATGGACTACCCACTTGTCATTTTTGAGCTCAGGTTACTGTTCACGGCCGGAACAGTGTTTCCGGCGATCGCCGGCGGCAGCGGCGGCGGCGGGCAGCGGCGGAGTGTGGCGGCACGCCCTCGGGCAGGCGGACAGCGGCGGCGGGCAGGGCGCGTGGGCGCGGGCAGGGCGCGCGGGTGCGCGGTCCACGCGGCCGGCGTGCACCAGAGCGGGGTGCCACGTGGCGTCTTCCCAGTGGGTGGTTCACAGGTCGCGGTCTACGGAGCAGCGCGGTGTTTGGTGGACTGGGCGGGAAGACACGTGGCAGCATGTCATTGGTTCGGTGTTTGGGGTGTCGTGCACCGGGTGCAGCGAGTGTGTGGCCTGGACACGTGGCGTGCGAGGATTGGACGCGTCACTGTGCGCGTGCGACGGGGGCAGGTGGCGTGTCAGTCGGCGTGGCAGTGGGGGCAGCTGGCGTGGCGGCCACGGCGCCGACGTGGCGCACGCGTGCGCCACGTGGCGGCCGGCTATTGGCCAGCGCCAACTGCCCCGTTGACCAGGGCTGGCCACGCGGCGTGAGGGGAACCGCCGGATCCGCTGCTCTGTGTTCTGGGACACGTGTCGGCGAGCGGAGCGGGTCGGACGGTGCGCGGTCCGGCCGGATCGGGTGTGCGCGGTTGGGCCACTGGCGGGCCGGCTACTGTTTGGGCCCGGTTTCGGGGCCCGAAAGATTCGGGCGCCCGAAACCGGGGACACAGAGGGGATTTTTGGAATTCTTTTGAGTGGGCCTATAAATACCTCCACCCCCCCTCTCTTCCTCTACTTTTTCCGAAGCTTAGAGAGTGAATGGGAGGGAGTGTTCTATATGAAGTTTGTTCCCCTTGGTGCTCTGGTTCTAATGGTGGATCCCCGGAATTTCTGGAAGCTCGGCAACGGCAACATCAATTTTACAGTTCGCCTCGGTTTTCTCCCCATTTCGGCCCATTACCGTCACAGTTCAGTCGGAAATTCGCTGTGAGCAAACCAGGAGGAGTTTTTGGACGATTTCTTCGACAGCGTGTTCCTAAGAGGTAAGGCTTCGATTTTCGTGTTGATCACTTCGCTCTGTTTCGCACTTTTGGCACGTTTCCCGAGGCATCTTTGACCCCCATTTTTCTGTGATGGATTTTGGACAGCACCGGCTTGTCGATTTTATATCTCAGCCTAGGAACATCGGATCAAGGCGTTTCAGGACTCGATTTTGATCTACTCGTCGCGAGAAACACAGTGTTGATTTTTCTGAGATTTTGGAAATTGTTTAGAAGGTGATAATTAAGCTTTTCTTGGACTGATTGCTACAGGAATTCTGTTTTGGATGGTTTTGAGGTGCAGCGGTGTTTTATTTTTATCTTGGTCTACAGGTATCAGATCTGGGCGTTTAAACAGTCGTTTTGGGGCTACTTTTCGCGAGGAACGCGACCGTGAATTTTCTGGATTTTCTTGAGGACTGGACAGAGGTGATATTTAGCCTTTTTGGGGGCTGATTTTGGACAGTGGTTAATTGTATAGTTTTGAGTTTAATTGTGCGCATTGTTCTGTGCAGTGGGACACAGATTTTGGTGGAGTGCTGTGTTAGAGGACAGCGGGCAGCGAGTGGTCTCTTTTGGTGTTGTGCGCGCTTTTCGAGGTGGGTGGTTGTTGCATGCCTCTACTTCTGACTTGCTCACTAAGTTTAGTAGAGAAACCCACTATTGAACTCATTATTTGATTACCATGCATGTTTGACTGTTATAAATGTGAGCCTATCATTTGAGATTAATTATGTGGATATATCATGTTTGGAATCGTATTGGGATAATATTATCGAAGAAACATGATTGCAGGAGACGTATTAATAGTGATAATTAACATGCCGTAATATCACATAAATCTTATGGGAATTGGTTAAATGGACTAATTGTTGGGGACATGACGACATATCCATGCGCGCGTTTCACCTTGGGATTTATTATGGATCAGGGGTTATACATGTGTAGTTGACTGATGATTTTAGCATGATTGTTATATTCATGTGAATATTATTAATTATTACACTTGTAAAACTGTTATTGGACATATTCTCCCTTTCACATTGCTGAGGACTTTTGCATGCTTATTTGGACATCCAGATAGGCCACTATTTTATTGCTACACTATCATATTGGGATTTGACTTAGGAGAAACCATGATTGCTTTCTTTCTCCTTCTTATTTAGACTTTTGAGTCGTGTTGCTCGAGTTCGAGCAGAGGTTTGGGATAGTGTAGCCGGGACCTGAGGGTCAGGAACATGGTGTACTTGATGTTGGATTATGGGTTCTTGCGGCAACCGCGGACAGTAGGCGGTTGACCGGATCTTGGTTATTTTATCCAATTGTGGGTTGTGGGTTATCGCGGTGACCGCGAACTTTGGGCGGTTGACCGGATGTTTACTATTGCATCAGATTGGATATCAGATTTCTCTAGTGGATGGTATTTCCCACTTTTTGAGTACTATTGCATCGGGTCGGGATTTCATTAGTGGACGGAGTTTCCCACTTTGATCATAGTCATGATCCAGTCCTGCTATTATGAGACAGTGGTTACAGAGATGCTTGATACAGTGATACTTTACTCGTGTGGGTCGCTCCCCTCGAGTGCCACTCCGGAGTGTGCGTCAGACAGACTTTGAGTCCTTGAGACTCCTTTGCTTCGGTGTTATGCATAGGCTGGCATACCCGTTGCGGCAGGCAGAGCAGGCAGTACCAGTGTCCACTGGTGGTCGGATTGGGTTATCTTGGCAGGCTTCTAGATACTGATGCATTCATACAGTTATTTCTTCCAGTATTGCATTTAGAGGCATACTAGTAGTGGTTTTCCCTCCTATTTAGTAGTTCTGTTCACAGCTTTACCATTTGCCCTTTTCTTGCCTCTAGTAGACTTAGTGGGTACGCCGGAGCTTGAGGCTTTACCCACAGGGGGAGGCTACTGGTTTACTAGTGGTTCTCACCCCCATTGTTGTTTCCCTTGCTTTTTCTCCCCCTGTTTTGCAGTGTTCTCTTCGGGAGTTGCTGATCTTCGATCGTTGTCCGAGGCGAGGGAGTCACGAGCTAGATCTTTACCACCCGATGAGTGTAGCTGTATCCCCTGGTTGGAGATTCCTGGTAGCGGTTGGCTGGTTTTTACTGTTTTCTTTGGAGAGAGATCTTTGGTATTTGGTGAGACTGATGTTGAGACTGATGTACTATAGTCTTAGTTTATCTCCCTTTTATAGTTGAGAGATGCTGTACTGAGGACATTGTATGATGATTATCTGTATTTGAGGAGATGGATATTGTACCCTATTTTATGTTGTACAGTGATTGGATTTTATTTTACAGCATTTTATTTCAGCTCTGATATTTGTGTAGCTATAGTACTATCTTTTGCAGGTTAGACGCTTCGCCTATGCGGGATTCTGCATAGGTGGCGGATCTGTTGGCGAACCCGGGTCGCAGCTTCGATCCCGGGGCGTGACACCAATTGTCTGCGCTGCCTCAGGTTCAACTCTTTCTGCGAGAACAGATATTTCAGACTCTTGTGGTTGGTATAGATCTCAAATTGCTCCTCATCCAAGTGGTGACGCCATAACTTTAGTGCAAAAACCACTGCAACAAGGTCTAAGTCATGAGTAGGGCAATTCTTCCTATAATCCTTTAGCTGTCGGGACGCATAAGCAATTACCCTACCCTCCTGCATCAGCACGTATCCGAGTCCACTGTGCGACGCATCACTGTAGATCACATATCCTTTCCACATAACGGGGAAGGAAAGAATAGGAGCTGACATCAATCTGCTCTTCAGTTTCTCAAAGCTCCTCTGACAATCCTCACTCCAAATAAGTTCAATTCACATACAAGTCAAACGGGTGAGGGGCGTGGAGAGTTTCACAGAGCCCTCCACAAACTGAAGGTAATATCCAGCTAAGCCCATGAAGCTGCGCACCTCAGTAACCGTCGTTGGTCGGGGCCAATCCCGGATTGCCTCAATCTTCGCCGGATCCATTGCCACACCCGCGGTGGAAATCACATGGCCCAAGAAAACCACCTCCCGGAGCCAAAACTCGCACTTTACCAACTTGGCATACAACTTCCGTTCTCGAAGAAGTTGCAGCACGATCCTCAAGTACTCCTCATGCTCGGCGTCGCTCTGGGAGTAGACTAGGATGTCGTCGATAAACACCACAACGAACCGATCCAAGTACGGTCGAAAAATCCTGTTCGTCAAATCCATAAATGCGGCAGGGGCATTAGTCACCCCGAAAGGCAAACTCATAATGCCCACACCGCGTCCTGAAAGCTGCCTTCGGAATGTCCTTGGCCTTCACCTTCAATTGGGGGTAACCGGACTGCAGATCAATTTTCGAAAAGACCCTAGGTCTCCGCAGCTGATCAAAGAGATCTTCACAGCGCGGCAAAAGGGTACTTGTTCCTGATGGTCACTTAACTCAAATCCCGATAATCCACACAAAATCTAAGTGAACGATTCCTCTTTCACATGAAAAGCATCGGCACTCACCAAGGCGACCCATTCGGTCTAAGGTCCTTCTCCATCAGCTCCTGCAACTAGGGCAACAGCTTTCAGAATTAAACCGGTGCCATCCAATAAGGTTCCTTCAAGATCGGCGCGGTTACAGAACCACGTCGATCACAACTCAATCTCCTTTCCCGGCGGCGTCATAGTCGGCTCAGGTGGAAATGCATACTGAAGCTCGTGGTCAAAAGGGATAGCCTCGCACCCCGGTGCCGTCGTAGGCACCGCTACTACTGCCACCAAAAGACGATACATCTTCGGCTCAACATCTGCCTGACCCTTGCCGGAGGAAGCCGTCGCTGCAACCAGCGTAATTTAACAGTCACAAAAGACAATCTCTCCTTGTCTGGCTCCTGAAAGATCATGATCCTCTCCTCACCGTCATCAGTCACAAGGTAACACGCTCACCAATCCAAAACACTCAATCTATCCTCTAGGTCCGCCATAAACCAATAAGTCTGCTGGCACAATCCACGGCCTCAACTGCATTGGGCATGGTCCAAAAAATCTGTACCTCAAGGGCACGGGGTAACAACCCTACCTCGAGTTCATGCAGGAGTGAAAACGCCCCGTGATGACGCAGTTCGCTGATATGGCATCCTCCATCAACCTGTTCGAACTCGCCCACTAGTACTGGGGGTCGTCTCTCCGTCTGCTCCGCCGTCGCAGCCCTATCTGCTTGGAGATATCCCGACTATCCACAAAGGGGGCACCGCCCCTGCCTCTGCTCATTTTGGGGAGACAGAAACGACCCACCACAGCTAACACCTCAAAACTACTACCGCTGCTAAAACTGGTGCTGATGTTGCCGTCGGGGTCCACCCGACTTCGGCGCCATAGAAATTCACGACCCGAAAGGAGGAGTCGAGAAAGCAACTGCTTGCTATGTTGTTCTCCATCACCACCGCCCACAACTCTGCCTGTAGGGGCCAAAACTCAATCCGACGTGTCGGGGCGGGTCGAGTTGCCGGAACTAGCTTAGTCGATCAATGATATCCTGCTGCTCATCTGCTATCAGCTGTCCACCCTGCCTCGGTGCCCCAACACTGATCGTCGGCACGAAGGGGGCTGCTCACTCAAACTGCGCCACTGGAGTCACCACCGCAGGGAATATTGTAACAGGAGTGGTCCCAGAGGGAAAAAACCGTCGAGGGTGCCTACTGCCCAACCACTGGGTCATCCGACCCAACTGCTCACTACGCCGCTGGTATGCCTCAAACAATCCTGCCATTTGGGCCCGGAGTTCTCTGACCTCCAATTTGGTTATCCGGCCCATAACGATCTGCTCTGGCTCAACTGATGCGACGGGTGCCCACGGGTCCAACTCAGCGTCGGGGAGACACCGCTCCCCACGACACACCACACAACAACACTAAGTAAACTCGACCCAATCCTGCGAGAGTCTAGAGCATATCACCCATTCCAAAGCATTATGTTGTCTGCAGCAAACATAATCGCTTAGGAGAATAAACATGCTGATCACTCATCCCATCCCTTGGGAGAGATATAAAACTCAATCAGAACTCTCGCTAAAAATCACGACTCTCACGAAGTCATCCTAGGGTCCAACCACAAGCCTAGAATTTCAAAAGTCTTAACCGACCTATCCCTAAGCTCTGATACCAACCTAATCTGTCACGCCTCGGGACGAAACTGCGACCCGGGCTCGCCAATAGATCTGCTGCCCATACGGGAAACCCCGCATAGGCGCAGCGTCTAACCTGCAAACGAAAGTACTACAACTATACAAATATCAGAGCAAAAAATAAACTGCTGAAGAGATAAAATCCAATCACAACAAATCAAGAAATAAAGTACAGTGTCCAACTCCCAAAATAAGTAATCCTCAAACAACATCCTCAATACGGTCTCCTAGAACCCAAAAAGGGAGATAAACTAAAATCATAGTGCAACAGCTTCTCAAAATACAAAAAATCTCTCCCAGAAATGGTAAAAAGTACAATATCCAGCTGACAGTGCTAAAGGTCTCCAACCAGGGGGTACCGCTACACTCCAAGAACAGGTAGAGATCTAGCTCGTGACTCCCTCGCCTCGAACAGCGATCGTAGGATCAGCAACCCCCGCAGAAAACTCTGCAAAACAAAGTGGAGAGAAGGAAAAGAGGGGGGGGAATAACCCCCAGCGGGTGTGAGAACTACTAGTAAACCAGTAGCCCTCAGTGGGCAAATCCTCAAACTCTGACGTACCCACTAAGTCTAGTAGAGGCAGAAGGAAAGTAAAGTGGTAAACTAAATAGATTGCTGATAAGGAAAACTACCACTACTAAGCCTCTAATGCAGTACCAAAATAAATGACTGTATGTATGCATCAGTAACAGTATCTGCCCAAAATAAATCCAATCAAATGAACCGGTATAAAACCCGGTACTGCCTGCTCTGTTTCCATCATCGGGTATGCCAACAAATGTATAACACCGATGTAATATGGAACTCAAAAGCCTAGTAGCGGAATGGCGCACGACCGAATCCCTAGGTAACAAATGGACTGGCTCACGACCGGTAATAAGCCTACCTCCGGAGTGGCACCCGAGGGGCGCGACCCACACGAGTAAAATAACTATGTCACAAAATCTCAATATAGCAGGACTGGATCACGACTATGCTCAACGTGGGAAAAATCCATCCACTAAAGAAATCCCGATTCTCTAATCTGATGTAAAAGTAAATATCCGGTCAACCGCCCAATGTCCGCAGTCGCCGCAATATCCTACAAGTCCATAATCTGGTAAAATAACCAATATCTGGTCAACCGCCTACTGTCCGCGGTCGCCGCAATACCCCACAATTCCACGATCTATGCAATCTTTCCCAGACTCAAAGATTTCGACTATACTATCCCAAACCCCTGCTCGTACCCGAGCAACATTAATCATATATCTGAATAGAAAGGAGAAAAAGAACAATCATGATTTCTCCTAAGTCAAGTCCTAATATGATAGTGTAGCGATAAAAGATGGCCTATCTAGATGTCCATACAAGCATGCAAATGTTCTCATGAAGGATAAAACAAGAGTATCGAGTAAAAGATTAATATAGGGACAACCACATATCAGGTCAATAATCAGCCATACATGTCCATAAGTCATAATCCATAATAAATCCTCGGAGTGTACTAGTCTCACCTAGAATAGATCATATTGTCACAACAATTAACCGGTTACATATGAAAGACCAAGTGCTAATAATCCTGTTAAAATATCACCACCATAGTACACCAATCCCACCAAGATATGCCAAGAATTAATTAGAATAATTTATTCAAGCATGATTTAATTTCAATGGGGTTGCGAAACAATATATCACAAATCGGGGATCTCTCTAATAACCCTAGTGAGTAAATCGTAGAGAGAGAGGTAAGCAATAACAACCCACTCGGAATGCGCAAATCCGAAGTCCCTCGGCAGAAAATATGACGTGCGCATCCCCACAGCGTCTATGATCCCAACAAAACAAGAATCTTCTAAAAACTCCTCTTGGAACAACGGCGGCGTGCAAAACAGTGAAGTGCTGTCCAGCAATGCGGAGCAAAAATATCAGCGGGCGCGCGACAAAGGCGCAGATGCGAAAACAGGCACAATTTTTGTCCGGGACCAATAAGTAAAATGTTCACCTCGATCATAAAGAAAAGTATCAACTTTCTCTTTCCACGCGCAACACCAAAATCTCAGCGAAAACTGTAACAAAGTCGAATATAGTGTAAAACTTAGTCCCCAGAAAACTGTATTATGCTATCTGCGCTAACAGTCCCAAAGATGGCTAATTTTCACCTGCGAAAAGTTCTCCAAAATATCCAGAAAAATCACCTTTGCGATCCTTGCGAAATGTAGATGCGAATCGAGTATTTAAACTCCCCGTTCCGACACTCTTAGGCCGAGAAAACCCATAAAAACTCATCCGCTGTCCAAAAATTGCCGCAAAAAAAGGGGGCCTAAAGATATTCCAGAAAACCCAATAAAAACTTATAACAGACGGAAGTGGCAAATACGAGAAACGTAGGCCTACCTGTTATGAAAATGATGCCGTAAGATTCGCCCAAAACTTAGGCCTACCTGTCATGAAAACCCAGTAAAATTCCACCGAAAGAAGAGCGTCGCAGTGCGCCGAATCACAGAAAACATTAAGGCTGCGTCTTCCAAAAATCTCCAAATCCTTGGAAGAGGTAGCGCACAGGTGAACAAAGCCTTTGCCAAAAGCCCCTCTCGAAAAACCTTCAAAAAAGTGAGAAGAGAGGGAGAGAAAGTCAATTTATAGCCAAAGAAGGGGGGGGGGGAAGGCACTTCGGGGTACGTTTTCGGGTGCCCGAAAGTTTCGGGCGCCGAATAGGCACCAGCCAAGGCACCAGCCAAGGCAGCACCCGGATTCACTCGGGCGCGCAACGTGGCCCCCACCTTCCCGCCACCTCGGTCCAAGACTCCCCCCGTGCACCCGAACATACTGTAAACTTTCGGTTGTTCGTTTTCGGGTGTACGGACTAAAAAAAATACATCCAAATAGTCAATCTTGACCGTTTTCATGCGCTGAATCCAAATCCGCTGTCCGTTTTTCCAAAATCCACTTCTAAAAATTCGACGAAGCATCCGAGTGACCAAACTTGATCCTAACTCCATGTTGAGTCCATAATGAGTCCGATTGCGCGCAACCCAATTCTAATAATCAAGAAGGGCCTCCACCAGCAGCCGACCAAGCCGGAACTCCCCCAAGGAGATTCGGGTCATCACAAATATACTTTATTTAAAGATTAACTGATTTGGATCTCTGAAGAGTGTTAAAAGATTAACTTATTTAGATTGATCAGCAATCATCTTTTTTCAGCTCTAGGTTGCTTCAAATATTTGTTCTCTCTCTCTCTCTCTCTCTCTCTCTCTCTCTGCTTTTAAATCATTTATTGGTTCCTAAAGAAGCTGACTTTTGAGGTGGTTTTCTATAAATTCATTTGTGATGAAATTCTATTATAAAGAAAATTCTTATTTTATAATTTTTCTATTTTTTGTACGTCCACTAATCAATTATAGATTATTGTTTTTTCTACTGAAATTATTTATTGATTTGTAAAATATAGTTTTTTAGACTTTGTTTTTCTTATTTTGCTAGTTTTCTTTTTTTTTTCTTTTTTTTTTTTTTTTTTGCTCCTTTCAGTTAGTACTAGTCCTAATTTTATAAGTTATTTTCTGAAGGTACGTTTAATGCATAAGATTTTTTTACGGTGTCTAGAAATATAACATCGAAATTATAAAATTTTATATTTATTTTATCACATAAATTTAACGCCGGAATTGTCAAATTCTATATTTATTTTATTATAAAACTCTAGCATGCATGAAATAAAATTTTGTGCATAATCTTATAATTCTTTAAAACGACGGATTTGAAAACTCACCTTCTTGGATAAAACTTCAATGGTAGGCTATTCAATATTGTGTGAGATAGGCCTAATTCCTCAAAAGTAATTTTAAGGTATAAAAATAATTTTCGGCTAAATAGAGCGCTTGACGATATCGTTTTTATAATTTGACTCTGATTTTTAGAATTGAATTTTAAATTTTAGAGGCCCAAAATAAAAAACACTTAAAACCTGCTTCTTAAAATTCGATTTTAATTTTGCACTCAAATTTTAAATTTTTATTTTTATTTATAATTTAACTTTTAAATTTAAATTCAAATTTAAATTTTAGATTTTATATTTGAATTTTTAAATTTCAAATTTTAACTTTAAATTTTAAAAATTGAAATTTAAAATTTAGATATTACATTTCAATTTTAAACTTTAAATTTAAAATTTTAAATCTCAAATTTAAAATTTAAAATTTCAAAATTTTAAATTTCAAATTTAGCATAAAATTTAAATTTCAAATTTAAGATAAAATTCAAATTTAAAAATTTAAAAATTTGAATATTACAAATTTAAAAATTTTATATTTTATATTTTACTTTTAATTTTCAAATTACAAATTTGAAATTTTTAAAATTCTAACAAGGTTTAAAATTTCAATTTTACATTTAAAATTTAAAATTTAAAATTCCAAATTTTTATTTCAAATTTGAAATTAAAAATTTAAATTTAGATATAAAAAAATTAAATTTTTAATTTTTAATTTTCAAATTTATATTTAAAGTTCAAATATCAAATTTAAAATGTTTGTGCAAATTTTAAATTTAATATTTAATATTTAAAATTTTATTTTTAAAATAATATTCAGTAAAAAAATATAATTTTCAAACAACAAAATATTTTGGCCAATAACTTTACAAAATTATTTCAGAAAAATTATTTTCTATCTAAATTTAGTCAAACGCTCTATAGTTTTTAACCAAAATTAATTCTTCAAATCAAAATCAATTGTATAAAAATTACTTTTTCGAATTTAGGCCAAACAGACCCATTGTTCCATTGGGAGCCTCAATTTGTCTTGTGTTAATTTTATCTCCATCTAAAAATTTGTATAGAATTTTTTAATACTAAAATTCCAAAAAAAGAATTAAACCCTAGAGAAGAGAATTATAACATTTGGATAGGGACAAAACTGGCACATAATTGCGAATCAGGAACTTGTTAACTACTTTTGATGGAGAGTTCACAACTGAAGTTTTTTTTCACTTTCTATAGTAATTCTTTTCCGGAAAGAATTCAATTTAAACAATAAAATGCCCTAAAATTCAATCATGGTAAGTAATTTCTGTTGCCACCGATTTGTTATTGATAATAGAACCTTCAAATCGACGATCAACACTGTTGAATATAATTTAATACCACTTGAAATATTTAAAAATTAAATTTTATTTTTTTTTGACATCATAGACCTATTGATCAAAGCGTTGCAAAATTTATAATTTTAATAGTCGATATGATACGTTTTCTCGTTTAGCAGTATAAAAAAATCTAAATCAATTAATAATTCGATTACTGTAATATTATCAATACTATCACATTTGTACTCATAAGTTGATTTCGATTATAAAACTTTTGAATTGTCAATCCATATCATTAAACATAATTTAGTTTAAATATTTTATAAATTAAATTTTATAATTTTTTGACATTATAAACCTTCAAATGATCTCAAAATTGATATTTTTAAAAGCCGGTATAAAATACGTACTTTCAAGATAATAGTATAAAAGAATCGAAATTTATTGAATTTTTAATAAAAAATTCTATTCACTATATAAATCGGATCAATAATTTCGATCTTGAATTTAAAAATTCTATCTCTTACTTTTAAAAATTGTTTGTTTTTTATCGTTTATTTTATAAGTAATACTATTTGTACATCTTAAAAGAAAAGTACATCGTACTCCTCACACATTTAAGGGTAGGGTGTCCTTTACGAGCCACTTCACTATTTGTGAGGTGGCCCCCCATCTATCCCAGTCTTTGGATGGATGAGATGTGGGATGTATACCAATGAAAACAATACAAGTAACCCTTTTTTTTAAAAAAAAAAAAATAAATTTAAATCTATTTGATCGATTTTATTATAAATTTAAAAGTTACGAAATTTGATCTTTAAATACTTTAAATATTTTAAATCATATATACGATACGAACCGTTAATTTAGAAGCTTAATTATTGAAAATGGCTTATGAGTATATAGATGATCTACATACTTACAAAAGTATATTTGTGCTACTACATATATATAAATATACATATAGTAGCACAAATATATTGTGGGTGGTTGGTTGAATAGTAAAAATCCTAGGGTATTACTATAATTCCAACCACATATTTTTTTATCCAAAAGTTAAAAACTTAGAAGCATTAATTATTTGGTGCTATCGATAGTATTCCAGCCGGACTCTATATATAGGACGAGGCTGGAATACTTTCGATAGCACCAAGTCATTGGTGCTACCAATTTTTTAGCCCTCGGATTAAGGGATGTGCAGCTAGGATGATAGTGGTCCCCTAGTATTTAGTAGGTGGTTGGTTAACTAGTAAAAATCCTAGGAAAGCACTATAATCGCAACTACACATCCTTTCATCCAAAAACTGAAAACTTGGTAGCACCAATTGCTTGGTGCTATCGATAGTATTCCAGCCAAGTCTTATATATAGAGTCTAGCTGGAATACTATCGAAAACACCAAGAAAGTGGCGCTACCAAGTTTTCAGCTTTTGGATGAAATGATGTGCGGTTGGGATTATAGTGGGCCCCTAGGAATTACAATAAATCCTAGGGGACCACTATAATCCCAGCCGGACTATATAGATAGGACTAGGATGGAATACTATCGATAGCACCAAGTCATTGGTGCTACCAATTTTTTAGCCCTCGGATTAAGGGATGTGCGGCTAGGATGATAGTGGTCCCCTAGGGTTTAGTGGGTGGTTGATTGACTAGTAAAAATTCTAGAAGACCACTATAATCCCAACCGCATATTCTTTCATCCAAAAGCTGAAAACTTGGTAGCACCAATTACTTGGTGCTATCGA
This sequence comes from Tillandsia leiboldiana, assembly GCA_029204045.2. NCBI lineage: Eukaryota > Viridiplantae > Streptophyta > Magnoliopsida > Poales > Bromeliaceae > Tillandsia > Tillandsia leiboldiana. The sequence continues at coordinate 8,898,120 of CM055061.1, forward strand.
TAGTCTTCCAACCGGACTCTATATATAGGACTACGCTGGAATACTATAGATAGCACCAAGTCATTGGTGCTACCAATTTTTAAGCCCTCAGATTAAGGGATGTGTGGCTAGGAAGATAGTGGTCCCGTAGGGTTTAGTGGGTGGTTGGTTGAATAGTAAAAATTTTAGGGGACCACTATAATCCAAAACGCACATCCTTTCTGTAGTGATCCCGATCCCCGTGCAGGTTTTTCCCATGATCCTTGTTGTGGAACACCTATTATCGGTGTGTTGGACCCGCAACGCGTCAAATGGACACGTTGGACGGACTTAGTGAGGTTTCTGGATCAAACCTGTCTTTCGGCTACTTTCGCCAAATTTTAGAAAGGGTTTCAGTCTAATCCGAGACCGAATTTGGATTCAGCGCGAAAAAACGTCGAAAATCGGCTATTTACTTGTATTTTTCGGAGTTCGGATGCCCAAAAGCGGACCCCCGAAAGTTTTGGTGCATGGGGGGAGCTGTGGACCGAAGGGAGGACACGTGGCGGAGCTGGATTGGCCCGCACAGCGCACGTGGTCCACGGAGACGCGCGGCCGGGTGCATGGACCGGCACGGGGACGCGCGGCGGCTCGGGAAAGGCCGGCTGACGCTGCGCGGTCCACGCAGCACTACAGGGTGGCGCGGTCCATGGCAGGCGCGTGCGCTGGCCGCAGCGAGCGACGGCATGGGACACGTGGCAGCAGATCATTGGAGGGGGTAGGTCGGGGCAGTTGGGGCAGGTGCGGGGCAAGCGGGGCGGCATGGCGCCCACGCGAGGGGGCGCCATGTGGCGCCCCGCTACTCGCCAGCGCCGCCCCACCCCTCCGCCATGTCGGGCCACGCGGCGCGGCCCAGTTGGCCCCGCCGCGCTGTGCGCTGACCCGGGACACCTGGCGCGCTCGGAACGATCCGAGCGCAGCCTTGGCTGTACCCTGTTCGGCGCCCGATTGTTTCAGGCGCCCGAAATTGTACCCCAAAAGGGTATTTTTCTCCACCCCCCTTACGCTATAAATAAGCTTTCCACTGCTTTGTTGGGGCTTTTCCCGAGCTCCTCTGTGAATGAGTCCTTAAGCATAGTACTTCCTCATCTTGTGCCCCATCTCTTGAAGGAGTTTCGGAATTTTTGGAAGCCACGACATCGGTGATTTCTGCGATTCGGCGCACTACGACGTTCTTCTTCCGTTGTTCTTTTCCGTCGCATTTTGGTCCGCAGGCTCCCCTGAGCTACTCCGAGGGAATTTTTGAGTAATTCTTGAGGTATTATCTTCACGATAGGTAGGGCTACATTTCTTGTATTTACCACTTCCGCCCGTTTCGAGGTTTAACTAGGTTTTCTGGAGCTTCTTTAAGCCACCCTTTTCTGAGACAATTTTTGGACAGCGGCGGAGTATTTATGGATTTTCTCGGCCTACGAGTATCGGAATAAGGCGTATAAATACTCGATTCGTATCTACACTTCGCAAGGAACGCAACGATGATTTTTCTGCATTTTTCTGAGGATTGCACTGTGACACCCCCGGAATTTGGATTAGTCCTATATATAAATGATATAATAGGACTAAATCTCTAACCCGGCTATAGCATTTTGGATGGTAGCAAGATCCAAGAGGAACATGAGAGTTAAGCGTGCTAGAGCTAGAGTAGTTCTAGGATGGGTGACCCCCTGGGAAGTGGGGCGTCACAGTTGGTATCAGAGCCATTCACCAGCCGGAAATGTGAGATGAGTCTCGGCTGAGCCAGGGTTATATAGCGGGTAGAGTGTGGCTCCCCGGCTAATGACCGTTGTAGGTGGAGTGCAGCTCCCTACAAGGTCGGCTAAGGCTAGCGAGACGAGTCTCACATCGCCTGGTGCTTGTGAGTGTGCTTGAGCCTGACGTGGACGTCAGGGCTTAAAGGGGGGAAGAATGTGACACCCCCGGAATTTGGATTAGTCCTATATATAAATGATATAATAGGACTAAATCTCTAACCCGGCTATAGCATTTTGGATGGTAGCAAGATCCAAGAGGAACATGAGAGTTAAGCGTGCTAGAGCTAGAGTAGTTCTAGGATGGGTGACCCCCTGGGAAGTGGGGCGTCACATGCACAGAGGTGAAACTCCTCATTTTCTGTGCAGTTTTTGCAAAACAGCAAGTGCTGTTTTTGGAGCTGCTACCGTCGATGCTAAAGGCGATACTTTTTGCAGTGGTTCGCAGATTTGGTGTTCTTGGACTCGTTGGAATCATCAGAACCTGAGGATTATCCACGTTCAGTTGGACCTTGGATCGACACGCATTTTCAGGTGGGTTGCTTCGTCTCCAATACCGGCGGATGGTTCATTAATTCTATTATATAGAAAACATGCATGATTGTGAGATGTGTTAGAATGAATGTTAGAGAGTGAGATGTTGTCTTTCTTGGGCCGTTATTGAAATCATGTTGGTTAATGTTCCCTGATCTTACTTTAGTTAAACTAAATGCTATTATTGGAACTCTGACCTAGTACCCTGTCATATGTTGCATGTTTCAACCAGACTAGTAGAAAACTTCAACTTAGGCTAAGTTTATTTATGCTTTAGACATCCACACTTTACATTTTATCCCTGGACATAGTGTTTTCCTCGCCCTGGTTGTGGGCTGAGTGGTCAGGATTTCTCTTAGTGTAGGATGCATGTTACACTCATGTGCTTGGGGGCCGAGTGGAGTCTGGTAGATCGATGTAGCTAGTCTTGTACCAGCAGCGGGAGCCGTTTGGGTAAACGGTGGTCCCGGGTTGTCAAGTTCTTCGATTTGTTTGTCGCCACCGTGTTCGTGGCAGTGGTGTACCAGTGATAGCTGGGCATTGAATCCAGAATCTTTTTGGACACACATGATTTCAGTAAACCAATATTTTTCTTCCAAATGTCGAAGGGTTGCCGGAGTCTGTTTTTGTCTGATTGGGCGATGGCATTAGCCCTTCGAGGTTTGAAAATAAAACTTATTTTCTAACTGATTTTCCTAAAATAGCCAAAATTCATTAAAATAGGTTTTCTTAAATCAAGATGGTTTTACAAAAAGGAACTACTTTTAATCCTCACCTCGCGTTGGCTCGAGTGAAAATGATTTTCAGTAATAAATATCACATTTTTCTGTAAACTTCCTTACCCGAGAGGGTTCGAGTGATCTGGATTCTAAGGGTTGTCTTTTTTTTTGGGTCGAGAACAATGAGAGGCTATGCCTAGAGCCTGTTCTTATTTGATTTGGGTTGTAGGATCTAGTCTTTCGGGATTTTCGGACCCTTCATTATTGTCGGCTGTGGAGTATACCCTGTTAGTGAGTTTGTATGTTGGGTTGATGTCCTATTTGGGGAGCCGTTGGGTTGACGGCGGTCCCGGCTGTCGAGTATTTCCAGTCAGTGAGTTAGAGATGTGATTTGAGTACAGTCGATCTTGTTGATCATGGATTTGGATTATAGCCTGCATGAGACATATTGAGCTCGACAGAGATTCGCAGATACTTTCCTCGGTGGGGTCGCGCCCCTCGAGTGCCACTCCGGAGCAGAGCATGATACTTTACTATCGCGACTTGTCGACGTAGTCCCTCTGGCTGGGCCTTTTTTAGGCAGTCACGGATGCCCTATGTAAGTCCAGTCCCTCGTGGATGTAATGGCAGTAGATGGGGGCAGGTTTGACTGGACCCTATGTGGCAGTCACTGTGATTGGGTTGATTGAGTATATTGGGTTAGAGTCGATGCATCATGTTTCATCTGTATCACCCTTTGAGCATTTAGATAGAGGCATGGTAGCTGTAGAGTTATTTCCAGTCTTTTCCTTATAGTACTGTATCTGTTACTTTATGCCTCTAATAGACTTAGTGGGCAGACCGTCGGGCTTGGTGGCGGTACCCACTGAGAACTACGCGTTGGTGTAGTTCTCACACCCGCTGGGGGTTCTCCCCCCCCACCCCCCCCATCCTCTTTCCTTCCCTTCTTTTGCAGAGTCTTCTGCAGGTGTTGCTGATCCTTTTGTTGCTGATCGAGGCGAGGGAGTCACGAGTTAGTTCCCTACCCGTCCTTGGAGTATAGTGGTACCCTTTTTGGAGCTTTGTAGTACAGTCTGCTGGATTATAGCAGATAGTTTTTTTTGAGAGTTTTATTTTTGAGAGACTTATGTATTATGAGGTTCAGACTTGTACTATTTGGAGATGTTTTATCTTATTTCAGTAGTTTAATTTTCAGCTCTGATATTTGTATAGTTGTAGTTTTATCTTTTGCAGGTTAGACGTTTCGTCTATACGGGGCTTCCCGTATGGGCGGCGGATCTGTTAGCGAGCCCGGGTCACAGTTTCGACTCCGGGGCGTGACAAATTAGGGTGGTATCAGAGCCTAGGTTGTAGGTCATTGTGGACTTAGAAACCCTAGGCTTGTGGATGGACCTTAGGATGACTACGTGAGAGTTGTGACTTATAGTGAGAGTCCTGATTGAGCTTTATACCTCTCCCAAGGGACGGGATGAGTGATTAACATGTTTATTCTCCTAAGCGATTATGTTGGCTATAGACAATATAATGCTATGGAATGGATGACATGTCTTAGGCTTTCGCTGGATTGGGTCGAATAGTTGTTGTGTCCTGATGTTTGTTATTGTGCAGTGGACTACGATGCCCCTGAGACGTCGTGCAGTGAGGAGGGCACATCCCGCATCTGATGAGTAACCAGAGCAGCGGGAGGCAGAGCTATCAGAGCAAAGCGAGACCCAGGAGTTACGGGCCCAAATGGCATAGATGTTGGAGGCTGTCCGACGCCAGGAGGAGGCCATGGAACGTTTGATGCGCATGTCAGAGCAGAGAGCACAGCTAGTTGCAGCACCGCCTTAGTGTCCTCCAGCACTTTCTTCCCATGCAGTGGCATCTCCAGCTGTACCAGTGGCACCGATTGAGCGAGCAGCCCCTTCCGTGCTGACGAGTTGTGCCGAGGCACTGAGGCAGGGTGGATAGCGGATAGTAGATGAGCTTTGGGACATCATCAATCAATGGAGCCGGTCCTGGCAATTTGAACCACCCCGATTCGCAGGATTGAGCTTGGAGCCATGGGAGGTAGAGTCTTGGATCATGGCGATGGAGCGACTTTTCGAGAGCCTTTTTATTGAGGAGTGGTTTCAGGTTCTTTTGGCGACAAACTTGTTGGAGCACAATGCCGAGGCTTGGTGGCGCCGAGTGCGACTTGTTGGTTCGCCTGGGACCCAGCTGCTTACTTGGGCGGAGTTACGCAGCCTTCTTCTTGGAGCTTTCTTCCCCGAGAGTGTTAGACAGAAGCTGGAATAGGATCTGAAGAACCTCCAACAGGGAGACCGTTCTGTACACGAGTACGTCGTGGATTTCAACCGGCTATTGGACAGTGTACCATACACGGCCTGGGACGAGGCGCATCGGATTTACATGTTCGAGCGGGGATTGCGCTAAGATATCTATCAGTTTGTTCGGTCACGCAGACTGCAGACTTTGGACGCCTCGAAGGTGCAGGCCCTTTATGTGGAACGAGGGAATATGATTATGACTGAGAGGAACACAGCCCCAGGTGGGAGTTCGGGCGTGAAGCGCCCAGCGCCTGATGACGGAGGACAGACGAGTAGGCAGGAGCCTCCGAGAACTCCATGATTTCGCCCTGAGGATCGTGGGATTCAGAGGCGCCAGAGATTTGGTAGACCCCAGCAGCAGCCGCAGTACCAGCAGTCTCAGCAGCCATATCCCCGCCAGCAGCAGTATCAGTATCAGCAGCGGCGGTAGCATGGATGTGTTATTTGCGGAGGGCCCCATTTGTCGCCCCAGTGTGAGCAGAGGCAGAGGCCGTGCTCCCTATGTGGATAGTCTAGATATTTTCTGACAGACTGGACTTTGACGTCGAGGCAGACTGAGCGACGACCACCTGCATCGAGCGGATGAGTCTGTGCCGCCCGGTTGGAGGGCGCCACGGCAATGGATCGGGTTGTCCCAGGCATGATTTCATTACAACAGTCTGAGTTGGAATATTTTTGCTTTCCTGCATGGACTAGAGGTAGAGTCGTTACCACATGCACACGGCAGTGGATCATGTCCAGTACAGTTGAGACTTGGGATTATATCGACAGACATGACGGTTTGGTGGTAGCTCCAAGACTCTAACCGAGCACACGGGATGGACTGGTTGGCGCGTTATCATGCGACGACTAATTGTGGAATGAGAACAGTGACCCTTCCGCGAGTTGGACAGGAGGAGTTCATTTTCACTTGTTGCCGAAGTACCATTCCTACAGCGATGGTTTCAGCGGCAGTAGACAGATGCCACCACTTGAGCAGATGTAACGATTAGAATTAGAGGTTGCGTCTCTAGAGGTCACGGTTAGATCGTAGCTTTCGTTTTTGTAGCCACAGCAGGAACGGCTTCAACACTTCTCTCACTTTTTCTCGCCTTTATGCTGAAACTTCCGAACGGAACGAAAACTTCGAAAGGCTACTCCAGAAATGGAGACAGTGCCCGAACCTATTCTTGTTTGATTTGGGCGAAGGCACCGGCCTTTCGGAATTTTCGGACCTTTAGCTATTTTCGGCTGCTTTCCAAATAGAGAGTTGGAGTTGATGGTGTTCCTATTGGTGGGGCCTTTACCTTTCTTGATTGATTGTGTTGGCCTACTTTGAGTAGTTTTGGACGAGTTGGTTTTGTGGTTGTGGTGCGTTTTAGTTTCGGGGACGAAACTTTTTTTTAGTGGGGGAGGATGTAGTGACACCGATCCTCGTGCAGTTTTTTCCCATGATCCTTGTTGTGGAACACCTATTATTGGTGTGTCGGACCCGCAACGCGTCAAATGGACACGTTGGACGGACTCAGTGAGGTTTCTAGATCGAGCCTGTCTTTCAGCTATTTTTGCCAAATTTTAGAAAGGGTTTCAGGATAGTCCGAGATCGAATTTGGATTCAGCGCGGAAAAACGTCGAAAATCGGCTATTTACTTGTATTTTTTGGAGTCCGGATGCCTAAAAGCGGACCCCCGGAAGTTTTCTGCGCGTTTTGGTGCATGGGGGGAGCTGTGAACCGAAGGGAGGACACGTGGCCGAACTGGATTGGCCGGCACAGCGCACGTGGTCCACGGAGACGCGCGGCCGGGTGCATGGACCGGCGCGGGGACTCGTGGCGGCTCGGGAGAGGCCGGCTTACACGGCACGGTCCACGCAGCGCTGCAGGGTGGCGCGATCCATGGCAGGCGCGTTCGCTGGGCGCAGCGAGCGACGGCGTGGGACACGTGGCAGCGGATCATTGGAGGGGGCAGGTCGGGGCAGTTGGGGCAGGTGCGGGGCAGGTGGGGCGGAATGGGACCCACGCGAGGGGGCGCCACGTGGCGCCCGGCTACTCGCCAGCGCCGCCCCACCCCTCCGCCTTGTCAGGCCACGCGGCGTGGCCCAATTGGCCGCGCCGCGCTATGCGCTGACCCGAGACACCTGGCGCGCCCGGAATGATCCGGGCGCAGCCTTGGCTGTACCCTGTTCGGCGCTCGATTATTTCGGGCTCCCGAAATCATACCCCAAAAGGGTATTTTTCTCCCCCCCCCCCCCAAGGCTATAAATAGGCTTTCCACTGCTTTGTTTGGGCTTTTCCCGAGCTCCTCTGTGAATGAGTCCTTAAGCATAGTTGTTCCTCATCTTGTGCCCGATCTCTCGAAGGAGTTTCGAAATTTTTGGAAGGCGCAACATCGGCGATTTCTGCGATTCGGCGCACTGCGACGTTCTTCTTCCGGTGTTCTTTTCCGTCGCATTTTGGTCCGCGGGCTCCCCTGGGCTACTCCGAGGGACTTTTTCAGTGATTCTTATGGCATTATCTTCACGACTGGTAGGGCTGCATTTCTTGTATTTACTACTTCCGCACATTTCGAGGTTTTACTGGGTTTCTGGAGCTTCTTTAAACCCCCTTTTTCTGTGGCAATTTTTGGACAGCGGCGGAGTATTTATGGATTTTCTCGGCCTTCGAGTATCGGAATGAGGCATATAAATACTCGATTCGTATCTACACTTCGCAAGGAACGCAACAATGATTTTTCTGTATTTTTCTGAGTAGTACACAGAGGTGAAATCCCTCGTTTTCTATGCTATTTTTGCAAAAAAGCAAGTGCTATTTTTTGAGCTGCTACCGTTGATGCTAAAGGCGATACTTTTTGTAGTGGTTCGCAGATTGGGTGTTCTTGGACTCGTTGGAATCGTGGGAACCTGAGGATTATCCACATTCAGTTGGACCTTGGATCGACACGCATTTTCAGGTGGGTTGCTTCGTCTTCAATACCGGCGGATGGTTCATTAATTCTATTATATAGAAAACATGCATGATTGTGAGATGTGTTAGAATGAATGTTAGAGAGTGAGATGTTGTCTTTCTTGGGCCGTTATTGAAATCATGTTGGTTAATGTTCCCTGATCTTACTTTAGTTAAACTAAATGCTATTATTGGAACTCTGACCTAGTACCCTATCATATGTTGCATGTTTCAACCAGACTAGTAGAAAACTTCAACTTAGGCTAAGTTTATTTATGCTTTAGACATCCACACTTTACATTTTATCCCTGGACATAGTGTTTTCCTCGCCCTGGTTGTGGGCTGAGTGGTCAAGATTTCTCTTAGTGTAGGATGCATGTTACACTCATGTGCTTGGGGGCCGAGTGGAGTCTGGTAGATCGATGTAGCTAGTCTTGTACCAGCAGCGGGAGCCGTTTGGGTAAACGGTGGTCCCGGGTTGTCAAGTTCTTCGATTTGTTTGTCGCCACCGTGTTCGTGGCAGTGGTGTACCAGTGATAGCTGGGCATTGAATCCAGAATCTTTTTGGACACACAAGATTCTGGATCTGGATTCTAAGGGTTGTCTTTTTTTTTGGGTCGAGAACAATGAGAGGCTATGCCTAGAGCCTGTTCTTATTTGATTTGGGTTGTAGGATCTAGTCTTTCGGGATTTTCGGCCCCTTCATTATTGTCGGCTGTGGAGTATACCCTGTTAGTGAGTTTGTATGTTGGGTTGATGTCCTATTTGGGGAGCCGTTGGGTTGACGGCGGTCCCGGCTGTCGAGTATTTCCAGCCAGTGAGTTAGAGATGTGATTTGAGTAATGTCGATCTTGTTGATCGTGGATTTGAGTTATAGCCTGCATGAGCTATATTGAGCTCGACAGAGATGCGCAGATACTTTCCTCGGTGGGGTCGCGCCCCTTGAGTGCCACTCCGGAGTAGAGCCTGTTACTATACTATCGCAACTTCTCGACGCAGTCCCTCTGGCTGGGCCTTTTTTAGGTAGTCACGGACGCCCTACGTAAGTCCATTCCCTCGTGGATGTAATGGCAGTAGGTGGGCGTAGGTTTGACTGGACCCTATGTGGCAGTCACAGTGATTGGGTTGATTGAGTAAATTGCGTTAAAGTCGATGCATCATGTTTCATCTGTATCACTCTTTGAGCATTTAGATAGAGGCACAGTAGCTGTAGAGTTATTTTCAGCCTTTCCCTTATAGTACTGCATCCGTTACTTTATTCCTCTAGTAGACTTAGTGGGCAGACCGTCGGGCTTGGTGGCGGTACCCACTGAGAACTACGTGTTGGTGTAGTTCTCACACCCGTTGGGGGTTCTCCCCCCTTCTTCTTTCCTCTCCTTTGTTTTGTAGAGTCTTCTGCGGGTGCTGCTGATCCTTCTGTTGCTGATCGAGGCGAGGGAGTCGCGAGTTAGTTCCCTACCCGTCCTTAGAGTATAGTGTTTCCCTTTTTGGAGCTTTGTAGTACAGTCTGCTGGATTATAGTAGATAGTTACTTTTGAGAGTTTTATTTTTGAGAGACTTATGTATTGTGAGGTTCAGACTTGTACTATTTGGAGATATTTTATCTTATTTCAGTAATTTACTTTTCAGCTTTGATATTTGTATATTTGAAGTTTTATCTTTTGCAGGTTAGACGTTTCGTCTCTGCGGGGCTTCCCGTATGGGCGACGGATCTGTTAGTGAGCCCGGGTCGCAATTTTGACTCCGGGGCGTGACACTTTCATCCAAAAGCTGAAAACTTTGTAGCACCAATTGCATGGTGCTACCGATAGTATTCCAGCCGGACTCTAAATATAGGACTAGGCTGGAATACTAACGATAGCACCATGTCATCGGTGCTACCAATTTTTTAGCCCTCGGATTAAGGGAGGTGCGGCTAGGATGATAGTGGTCTCCTAGGGTTTAGTGGGTGGTTGGTTGAATAGTAAAAATTCTGGGGGACCACTATAATCCCAACCACACATCCTTTCATCCAAAAGAAGAAAACTTGGTAGCACCAATTGCTTGGTGCTATCAAAAGTATTCCAGCCGGACTCTATATATAGGACTAGGCTGGAATACTATCGATAGCACCAAGTCATTGGTGCTACCAATTTTTTAGCCCTCGGATTAAGGGATGTGCGGCTAGGATGATAGTGCCCCTAGGGTTTAGCAGGAGATGGGTTGAATAGTAAAAATTCTAAAGAACCACTATAATCCCAACCGCACATCATTTCTTCCAAAAGCTGAAAACATTGTAGCACCAATTTGCTTGGTGCTATTGATAGTATTCCAGCCAGACTCTATATATAGGACAAGGCTGGAATACTATTGATAGCATCAACTCATTGGTGCTACCAATTTTTTTGTCACGCCCCGAGCTCAAAAAATCAGCGTCTAATATATATATATATATATATATATATATATATATATATATATATATATATATATATATATATATATATATATATATATATATATATATATATATATATATATATATATATTTTTTTTTTTTTTTTTTTAAAACTCAGAGTTACAACCAATCAGGGCATGACAAACCGCCACATATATAGAAGAGTCCCAACCCCCTTTGGGATTGAGCCTTTTCTATATATGCACGGCTAGCTTGGCAACATCATCAGAGTTACTAACTACGTAACAACTATAAACAAAGATTACAAATTAACTTTTCAATTATTTACATCTGAATTACAACTCTTTCCTTCAACATCAAATAATACATGAACTTTCGGCTGTCCAGGGTCAACATCTAACACGGAACCTCACCAAACACGTCCCGACATCCCAGCACCCGATCGACCTAAAAAAATAGTCACCCGAGGGTGTGAGATACACTGTAAATGTGTCCCAGTGGGCACGACGAGCCGAGAAATAGCAGATCGTACCTACTGGTATACAATACTAGCGGATAGTAATAGTCAACATGTTAGGATAAGCATATATAGTTTTGAAGCTGTAATTAAAAGCAAACTTACAAAATCTTGAAGCAAGCATAGGTTGATAACTATAACAGGAATAGGAACCAGGTAATCATGAGATATGATAAAAGCAGGTTATGACAAAACAGGCTAAACAGGCAACACATGCATCAATAACTGAAATAACAAGTTACCCAATCATAAGCCACCATATTGATCTACAAGACCTCAGGCAAACTGCCCACCTGGCACCACCTGGTTGACATTTCCCCCCTGGGGGTCACGGGTTGCCACTGCTAACCACTTTACCGGTAAAGAACATCCACACGGGTCATGACTCCGCTGATGTCACGCCCCGGGTGTAAACCAGAACCCGGGCCCGTCTACAGATCCGCCGTGCACACGGTATTTCCCGTGTACACGAAGCGCCAAGCCTGCTCAGATAAAAGAGATAACAATAAAAGAGCAATAAAAACAGAGCTGAACTAAAACTAATACATCTCAGACTGAAGCTGGAAATAAAATACAATACATTTGTATAAATGATACATCTGTCTCTCCCAGCTCACCAACATAAATACAACCTGCTGGCAAAAGCCAGTCCCAAATGAAAGAGTACAACCGTCTGAGGAAAACCTGGGTACACCAACAGTCCAGCTAACACGCTCATCCTGCCTCGAGATCTATCTACTCAGCCGTCCTCTCTCCTCGACCTGCCGCTGAAAGCCTAGCAGCACCCGCAGAAGACACTGCAAAACAAGGAAGAAGCAAAAGAGGAAAGAAGAATGGGGGTGAGAACTACTAGTAAACCAGTAGCCTCCCCTAGTGGGTAAATCCTCAAACTCTGACACACCCACTAGGTCTACCAGAGGCTAAAGAATAAAGAAGAGTGGTAAGAAATGAAACCGCTACCAACAGGGAAATCTACCACTACAATGCCTCTACCTGCCCAGCTAAAGATAGCTAAGTGTATGCATCAGAAAATCGAAGCCTGCCACATCGGGTATGCCAGCCTACGCATAACACCGGTGTGGGATAGGAGTCTCAATGTCTGCCAAATCGGGTATGCCAGCCTACGCATAGCACCGATAAGGGGTAGGGTTCTCAATGTCTGCCAAATCGGGTATGCCAGCCTACGCATAGCACCGATAAGGGGTAGGGTTCTCAATGTCTGCCAAATCGGGTATGCCAGCCTACGCATAACACCGATAAGGGGTAGGGTTCTCAATGTCTGCCAAATCGGGTATGCCAGCCTACGCATAGCACCGATAAGGGGTAGGGTTCTCAATGTCTGCCAAATCGGGTATGCCAGCCTACGCATAACTCCGATATGGGACAGGAGTCCCAGGGTCTCAAGTCTGCAAATTGCGCACTCAGCTCTAAAAGGAAAAGTACCGTCTCCCGAAGGAAGCCCAAAACCCTCTCCCCGAAACCCAAGTATCTGACTACACTAACCCAGCCCCTGCTCTGACCCGAGCATAATATCCCCTATGTTTAAGTGACTGAAGAAAGAATGCAACATGGTTTCTCCTAAGTCAATTCCAGCATGATAGTGTAGCAGAAAAGAAGGTGGCCTATCTAGGTGACCATTCAAGCATGCAAAAGTCATTAACTTGTTGAACCATTTTAAGTACCCTAACCACATACCTCAGCCTTTCATTTAATCAATCAACAAGACAGGGATTTAGCATAAATTCCAAGTAATTCTACTACATGTTTAAAGCATGGACTCATCATTAATTAACTTGTAGTTTTCTAACAGTGCGATTATCAACAAAGAAACCAGGACTTCATACAAGCATGCTAGGTCCATTCCACAGATTTACTAACAGCAAAATCAAGAGCATTCTAATAGGCCTAGTGATAAATCCCAAATGAGAGGTTTACAAAAACACCCACACGAGTAAAGCATCACCGGGCAATAACCGCGCCGGTGTAACAAAAGCATCATCGGGCAATAACCGCGCCGGTGATAAAAGCAGGATTGGATCACAACTATAAAGCCCCAGTGGAACACAACCTTCCACTAAAAGAAAACTGATTCCCAATCAGATGCAAGAGTAACCATCCGGTCAATCGCCCAATATCCGCGATTGCCGCAAAACCCCACAATCCACGACCAGGTCTAACAACCGACCTCCGGTCAACCGCCCAATATCCGCGGTCGCCGGAATAACCCGCAATCAGAATCATGTCCCACATCCGACATCTGGTCAACCGCCTACTATCCGCGGTTGCCACAAAACCCTCTAGTCCATAATCAAGCCTGATCACCGATGTCCTATAACCGACATCCGGTCAACCGCCCAATATCCGCGGTCGCCGCCAAAACCCAAAATTTATAATCATGCCCTATCTCCGATGTCCTATAACCGACATCCGGTCAACCGCCCAATATCCGCGATCGCCGCCAAAACCCATGATCCATAATCCAGGCCCCGGCTACACTATCCCAAACCCCTGCTCAAACCCGAGCAAACCCACCTGACTAACGAAAAGGAGAAAGAAACAAACAAGGTTTCTCCTAAGTCAAGTTTCAGCATGAAAGTGTAGCGATAAAAGATGGCCTACCTAGATGTCCAAACAAGCATGCAAATGTTCTCAAGGAAATAAAGAAAAAGGCGACCAATAGTGGTTCCACATGTGTAACAATTAATAGAGCCGCATAGATATAACCATCATGCAAAAACATTATCCAACCACACATGTCAATGATCCATATTCCATAATAAAGCATCACTATCCACCTATGCATGTCATAAAATCCTCAACTAGTACCAACCACCGTCAGATAATCATAAAGCCCATGATATACATTCCAATCCACATGCAAGATTAACCGCTAACATTCCATCCATACCAACATGTATAAATCCCAACCACCATCAGATATCCACAATAGTATATGACTTAAGCGTGCATGTCCAAAAAGAGAGATCACTCTAATATTCCTAGTGAGCATGTCAAAATAGAGGTAAGCAACAACCACCCACCTCGATCGCTAATTCCAAGTCCAAGAAGTGCTCTCGCCCAAACCAATCAGCCGCCATGATCGCTGTACAAAATTACCCCAACCATACACACAAATAAGCACACAAGTACCCATACATGCTGTCCAGAATTCAGTCCCAAAGATGCCCTGTTTTTACCTGCGAGAATTGCCCAGAAAATTCCAAGAAAAATACTCTCACGATCCTCGCGACGAACCCGTCGAAACGAGTACCTGCACGCTCAATTCCGAGCTTCCTACACTGAGAAACAATTCCGACAAGGGAACCACCCCGAATTAAACTACTCTCAAAAACTGTAGCAATAACTACTGTTCACAGATATTCCTCACCTTCGAGAAATATTCAGAAAATTCCAAGAAAATTTGGGCATATTCCTCGTGATGTGTAGATGCAAATCGCCTCTTGAATCGCCCCAATCCGATGCCTGTGCGCGAAGATATCGCCAAAATACCACACCGCTGTCCCAAAACTCCGCCCAGAAAATGAGGTCACAAGATGATCCGAAAAACCCATGAAAAGCTCGGAATGGGAAAAACCAGTAAACATGGGAAACATAGCCCTACCTGTCGTGAAGCCAACGACGCAAGAATCACAGAAAAAGGTGCTCGGGGTAAGCCGGGGGAGTCCTCGCACCGAAATGCGACGAAGAAGAACACAAACGAACGAGCGTCGCGCCGCGCCGTAAAAATGGTAACCTCGGGATGCGTGCTGCCGAAAAATATGGAACTCTGCAGATGGATCCGCCACAGGGAGATGAAGAAAACTCGTGAAGGTGGCACTGTGAAAGGAGGAACAGGCAAAAAGTTCTCTTCAGTAGAACTCGGCCCTATATATAGCCTGAAGAAACAGCCTGAAAACAAATCCGGAAATACCCGCTATGTCCCAACTTCCGGGCGCCCCAACTTTCGGGCGGCTACAGTGTTGGGCCCGGCCCAACACTGTGCGCGCCCGAAAACTCCTCCTGCCTCCACGTCGCCCCCGCAACAGCGGACAGCCGCGCTGGCCGCCCACTGCGCGACGCGTGGGCCAACGCTGCGGCGACACGTGGCGGCCCACGCGCGGGAACCTGGCGTCAACGCGCCCACGTGCGCCTGACGCGCCGCCTGCCACCCGCCCTGCCGCGCACTGTTCCGAGGCACCCGGTGCACCTCCGTGGACCCGGCCTGCAAGAGCCCGCCAACCACACGACGCCACGTGTCCCGCCGGTCCACTGCACCACGCCCGCCCGTTCCGTAGACCCAGTCCACTAAACCGCCCACTCCGACACTGCCACGTGTCCACCCCCTGGTCCACCGTGCGCCCCGCACTCTCTGTGGACCGCGCCCCGCGGACCGGCCCACTCCCGAGCCGCCACGCGTCCCGCCCCCGGTGCACGCCTGCCGCGTGGACCGGGCGGCCCGCGCCTCCGTCCGCCGCGCCGCCTGCGGCCGCTCCGCCGCCGCCGCCGTCGCCGGAAACACTGTTCCGGCATGAACAGTGTCCGAAGCTCAAAAAATCACAAATGGGTAGTCCGTTTTGACCGTTTTCGCGCGCTGAATCCGAATTTGACGTCCATTTTGCCAAATTCCAACTCCAAAATTTGCCGAAGGCATCCGGAAAGGTATTCCTTGGTCCAAACTTCGCGCTGAGTCCATTTTTAATATCCGCATCGCGCAAAGCCACTTCTAACGATCCGACAGAGTCCATTGATCACCCACGTGATCCAATAAGCCCGAAGTCCGCCACTTGTCTCCAATTGGTGCACAAACACCTCCAACACACAGTACAGGCTCCCAAGATGCCACCAATGACTCTACCACAGCTCTGCAGAGATCCAGGTCATCACAGCTGATGTTCGTGAAGAACAACGGTGCGGGCGATCATAATGCAAATGCTCAAGCTCTCGGTCCACTGACCGGGTAATTCGGCAACAAGCCGGGAAAATTCCCACTGGGATGCAACAGTATAAGCTAACAGAATCACAACTCAAAAGAACAGCAACAAGATGAAACAATCTCCAACAAGGATGCAAACTCAAAACCAACTGAAACTCTACTCATATGCAGGAATAATCAGCAACATGAATCATGGATCAGATATAATCAGAAGTACTGATAATCAGGTAAATATCCAGGTCTGAAAGCAACTAAATACCAATCATGCAGGCTAACCAATCAGGCAAAACTAAACACATGTTTTTGAGAAAACCATTTTGAAAATAAGTTTTAGGTCCAAACCTCGAAGAGCAATGTCTTTGTCCTATCAAACAAGAACAGACTCAGGCGACCCTACGATGCTTGGTAAAAATATTCATTGAATTAAATCATGTGTTTAGCAGCATAACAGGAAAAACAGGCTCAACATCTAATGACCATCCAGGCATGGCAATGTCTAGAATAATGATATAAATACTGGAAGCAACTGAGATCAATCATGTAAGGCAACAGATAACTGATAAAGGTCATAAATCAGGCGTAAAGCAGTATGAAACTGATCAAAAGGAAGGCAGGCTCAAAGTAATACTAAGCTACAAAAACAGGGGTCCAACCAATACGGTACCCCAAAGGGCCGAAATGATAAAGCCCGGACCGAAGATAAACCCACCTGTCGTTTGCAGGCGACTAAACTGCATCGACTGAACGCTCGAAAACCAGATGCAAACCGAGCCAACCTGAATCAAACATACTGATCAGGGAAACAACTCAATCCCACTAACCACAACTTAAACCCAGATCAACTCGAAACCTCAAACTACTTAAACCTCAGTGTTTGACAACAACACTTAGACCAACACCACCCTATATTCAATTATTGGTGAAATTACCAAAATGCCCCTCCCGGGAATTCCTTTTGGATTTCCGGGAGACTCGGGCTTAAACTCTTTGCCGCTGGCTCAACCAGATTCTACTGGAACTCAACAGTCGGCTTGGTGAAACCGCCGCAATTTACCGAATTGCGCGATTGCCACCGGAATGCCGTTAAATCGACGATTTTGCCTATTCTCAGACCGATATCCGATTTCCGCTCAACGGGAGCCATTGGATTCCTAACGAAAAGCTTAGGAATCAATTCTACACTGCCCTAGGCAGTACACAAAGCTACAATTGCATTTAGACCCTTAAGGTTTCCAAAAATCATACTTTTAATGCATTTTGTGCACTATTTTCGCTCGTTCTCTTAACTCGAAAATCATTTTTACGAACCGTCACTTCCAGTAGGTGACATTCGACTTGCTGAACACCGTGCTCACCCATTTCAGGCAGCACGGAACCCGAGGAAAACTTCGGGCCATAATTCACTCTTCTAACATAGCCTAAAGGCATTTTCATTTCTTTGGCTCAGCAAAACCCAAATCCGACGCGAGCATCGCGTC
Organism: Tillandsia leiboldiana; assembly: GCA_029204045.2. Lineage (NCBI taxonomy): Eukaryota > Viridiplantae > Streptophyta > Magnoliopsida > Poales > Bromeliaceae > Tillandsia > Tillandsia leiboldiana. The sequence goes on from CM055061.1 coordinate 8,915,697, forward strand.
CAGTGACCCAAAAAACCAGGAGCTCACTGTCGCAGCTTTGCTACAAGCCCAAAACAGACCCATGGCCATCCATTCAACATAAGGTTTATTAATACTATAACTTAATGTTTACTTGTGCCATTTTCAAAACAACTTGAGCATCTTGCTCAGGGCACCACAGGGACTCGAGGGCTTGCCCTAGTGCAACCCAAAAACTGCTGGATCAAAAGATCCAAGTCCCTAGCTCTCTAACATTACAACATTGCTCCACACACCAATCCACACAGACCACAATTGATCTGAAGTGAGCATAAAGCTCAGGGAACAGCATGGAGAAACTTTCATTTTTAAATCGAAGCCTAATTCCAAATAAATCTTCTCTGTGGCATTTCATAAATCACATGGTGTGCATCTTTCCTACACAAACACCCAAACAAAAATCCCAAGTTGGTTCTCTGCAACCACTGCACCAAAAGCCCTCTAACTTGGAAGGGAATGCTTCTTAGGGTTTAATCTTCCTCTCCTGCAAGCCTGGGCCAAGCTTACTGCATGGGTTGGCCGCGGCTTGAGGTTGAAGATGAAGCCTTTTGCTTTGAAATTTGTGACCATCCAACCAGTGCATCTGGGCCTCAACTACTTGACCAAAGAGCTGCTAAAGCTCATAACAAACTCACCTGGACCCGTGCCCGGCGACAGGGCATGGCGGCGACGGCGGCGGAGCAAGCTCGGTTTGGAGCTTCTTCACCTCTAATGGTGAAATTCCACCAAGACTCCAAAAGCTTCAAAATAAATCATGACTGAGATCTATTTGATCCCAGGAAGCTTCTGGACCATCCCATCCCTGCCGGAGATGGCCGGAACACCGGCGGCCGCAATTTGGTCTCTTCTCGGGTTATCCATGGCACCTTGGTTTTCAAGCTGCATGGATGCCATGCAAGTACATGGTTGAAGTCTCCTCACTCCCAGGAAGTTTTCTGGGCAAGTGGCCGGCGATGGGGTGGCTCACCGGCGCCGGAGCAACAAGCTCGGCCGAAGTGCATAATACACAGAATTAGGGTTTTGATCTGCGATTGATCTACTTGATCAAACTCCTCCAAATTTGGTGGAGATGATCACTAAGCCCAACAGTAACTTCCCATCATTTTGGTTTCCGTATTGGCCCACTGGTTGTGGAGAACGGCCGCGGCGGAGCTTGGTTAGGTTTCCGGCGAGGGCTTTCTCCCGCCGGCAACCTAGCTTGCATGGGGGCTTGGGGTTGTGCATGGAGCATCCAAATGTCCTAAGAAGTCTACTGCTAATGGTCTCGGGCTCTTACAACCAGAGGTTTGAGAGCCTTACCTCGCCGGAGTTGATGAAGATAAGGAAGAAGCCGGTTTCTCTTCTCCTTCTTCGCGCGGCCACGGCAACCACCAAGATGTTCTTCCAATCACAGAGGAACACCCCAGAACGCTCCAGGACCAACTTGGAAAAGTTTGGTTCCAACTTTCTTCCCTCACTCTCTCTCGGATTTCTTCAATGGGGTTGTGTCCTCGGCCACCCCAGTAACCCAGGCATCAAGTGGAGATTGCAGAGGGGATGTTGATGCCTCGAATTCTCCCACAGACCCCTCGTGCTCCCAGCCAAAAGAACCCAAGAGTCAAGTTGCCATAAATGTAAGAATTTGCAATTTTGTAATTAACCCCTTGTACAAGCTACCCTAAACACCAAGGTCCCTCCCGCTTTTTCGGCACTTTTCACGCATTTCGGGACAAACTGTTCTTCGAATTACGAAACAGACTTCGCCACGACGTCCGGCTCGTCGAGACCTTTCAAGTAGCATATTTGCTTGCTTGATTCGGCGCTCGAATAAAATCTCGGGCCATAAAGTTCTTTATGTTATAGAACGACCGCGCATTTCGATGCACTCGGATCGCCAAACGCAAATTCCGTCAGTGCCATTGCACTCAGAACGTCGAAAATAGCTAGGATTGACTACTCATACCCCTATGTTTGGGGTCCAGACGGCGAAACGGGCGACGTTGGTCAAAAGGGCAATTGAAATAGGGGTTACTATTCACAACTTAAGTTGTGGGACCCGCTTTTTCTTCGCTATTTTGCGGAAGATCCGACCGTTGGATCGAAGACATGTGAATATCAACTTTTCATGTTTCGACGAGACGGACGCACTGGTGATCTCAGATTTTTAAGATCAGACTCCGATCAAAAGTTGGTGTTTTTCTAGCCACTATTGCACTATTAATTATCAACTTTTGCCAAATAATTAATTCCGAAAATTTATTTAAACTTAAAATCTTGTTTTAAAAATCATGGTTACTACATTTTTAGCCCTCGGATTAAGGGATGTGCGGCTTGGATGATAGTTGTCCCCTAAGGTTTTGTGGTTGGTTGGTTGAATAGTAAAAATTTTAGGGGACCACTATAATTCCAACCGCACATCCTTTCATCCAAAAGCAGAAAAGTTGGTAGCACCAAGTGCTTAGAGCTATCGATAGTATTCCTGCTGGACTCTATATATAGGACTAGGCTGGAATAATTTCGATAGCACCAAGTCGTTGGTGCTACCAATTTTTTAGCCCTCAGATTAAAGGATGTGCTGTAGAGTACTGGGACTTCGGATTGTGTACTGACCTCGCAGGATGGCGTGGTGCGGAGGATTTGCTTTGGACGAGTTCAAATTATGTTTACAGTTGAGTTCGGATCAACGCGGAAGCCCCAGCTTGTATCGGAATTTTCCAGGCATTGTGCGTCGTTAGAGGACTGGTTTTGTTGAGCCCCGACTCCACAATGGTGCGCAGAAAATATTATAAATGTTTGGAACAGGTGTATTTTCAGATTACAGAGGAGTTCGGGAGGTTCCGGATTGATGCGGAGGCCCCGAAGGTAAAGAGTGAGTTGGAGTTGGCAGTTATGGGGGTCGGTTTTTGGATTGAGCACATCAACTCTACGGTTGAGCTTTTTGAGTGGAGAAAGCTTTGGACATGTGTATTTTTATATTACAGCGAAGTTCGGGAGGTTCCGGACTGATGCGGAGGCCCCGAGGGCAAAATGTGAGTTGGAGTTGACTTAATTTGGATTAATTAATTAATTAATTAAATTAAGTAATCTTAGCCTGTGAGGAAATTAGAGAAAGAGAAGATGGAATTAAGAATGGGTTTTTTTAAAGTAAATGGATTGAGATATTTTGATGGAGGACTTTTTGGTCATTTCTCATTTGCCTTGCTGCTCACTCCCAGCCACTTAATTAAGTATCCTTAATTAAGTTGCCTAGTCTTCGTCTTCTTCACTCCATGCAAACAAAGGAGAATAGAGGAAACAAGAAGAAGCAAAGTAAGAGAGAAAAAGTGAAAGAAGAAGAAAGGAAGAGGAAGAAAGAGAGGACTTAGATGAGAAATGTGATGGTGGACTCCGCTAGTAGCCGTGTGAAGCCGAGTGGAGAGATTGTAGCACGCGCGCGTCGAGCCTCCAACAAAGGTATGTGCTGTTTGTTTTAGAGAGAGAGAGAGAGAGCTTGGATTGTGTGTGGTTGGGAGGTTTGGTTTTTGGATGTGTTGGAGCACAACCACCATTGTTGGATTTTCGGAGCTCCACCGTCGCAGTTTAGTGCAAAAATTCTCCAGGCTTTGTTTCTTGAAATTTCAAGCTGAAATTTGGAGGAGATCTCCAGGACAGGTAAATCTACAACTTTGATATTCAGTGTTCTACTTGGATCATGAGATTTCTTGGAGAATATTTGGGTTTTCTACAACCTTCACGCACAGATTTTTGTATTGGACACCTTGGAGTAATTTTGGGTTTTCTCTCTCATACGAGCTCGGAATTAGGTGTTCTTTAGCTCGATCTTTATCTACTCTCGACAAGGAATCCATTGCCACCTTCCTCACTATATTTGGAGCTCGTTTGGATAGGTAAAACTCCCAATCTTTCCAGCCCTGTAGCGCTGGTTTTTACAGAGCAGATTTTTCTTGGAATAGCATGTTTGTATGGTGATATCTTTGAGTTCAACATGTTTTTGGGGGATTTCTTTGTATGGATCTGTTAACAGGGTTAAGAGGAACATTTCTCATGTTGATACTTAAGTGTAATTCCTGCTAGATTAATTCCTAAAAATCTGCGAACATTATGCCGAAATTTTGGATGTTACCGTGTTGTTTCGGGTGTGTCTTGGCCTACAGGTGTCGGAACGGGGCGTATAAATACTCGTTTTGGGGCTACTCGTCGCGAGGATCGCAACCGTGAATTTTTTGAAATTTTTGGAGCACTGTACGCAGGTGAAATTCCCTATTTCCCCTGCTGGTTTGTTCTAACTGCATGTGCTGTTTGGGAGTGTGTTGTGATGTTGTTATTGTTTGTGTTGCGATGTTGGGATTGTGTGCATTGGAGCTTGTAGAGAGTGGATTGTGGGTTTTTGGTAAATTGTATTATATGAGCATATACTTATGAGTGTGCAGATGTTATGGTGGTCTTAGTGTGGGTTGTGGGCAATTGTTGAGTGCAGTGAAAATTATTAGAGGGTCGCAGCAGTGTGCGCGCGCAGCGCGGTTTGGTGTTTCGGCAGATTTTGGACAACGGGCGGTCCGGCGCTTCACCGACTTCAGCTTTGCCTACGGAAAGCGTTCCAGGTGGGTTAGAATTTCTTCCAAAATATACGGAATGCCCTTTAATTCTTCTGAATGCAATTTGAGCATGTCTAGTGTAATATTTTTACTGTTTTAAAATCTGATAGTTGCCTGGAATTTTCTGAAAAATTTATCGGAACGCCAGATTATTTTTAGTATACTTCTGACATTGTATGACACTAGGTTTCATGTTTGGTTTGCATTATAATTGCACCTGAATCGTTTTAAAAATCGAGAAAATCCCGTTTTACGAAAAAATTAGCTTTTTAAATGTGGTTTTTAAAATATGAGTTTGCGAGAGGTATGGTTTAGACTCAGGGTGCATTTGACCTCGCGCCTGGGGGCCGAGTGGATTTTTAGAGTTCTGTGGGGTGAGTTTCTAGTGTTATGTGAGTTTGACCTTCCTTGTGGATTGATGAGATTATTTTAGATCTTGGGTCAGGTTTTCCGATTTGAGTCGTGGAGGTGGTTCTCCGACTTGCTATGAGAGTTTGGGTTCTGGCAGATCGAGTCGTGGAGGTTTCCCGACTTAGCCATGGGTTGTGCATTACCAGATTGAGTCGTAGAGGGTTCTCCGACAGATTATGTGAGGATTTGGGCATTACCTGATTGAGTCGTGGAGTCTTTTTATGACTGAGTTGTGCTATTTGAGCATTGAGCTTCCGATCTGTTTGATCGTGGATCATAGCCTGCATGTGCCGCTTGTTGAGACAGTTGAGACTGATGAGATACTTGAGTTCGGTGGGGTCGCTCCCCTCGAGCTACGCCCCGGGTGCGTGTTGTTGATGCGACTAGTTGATACACTAGAGTTCGCTTTGAGATTGAGATAGTTCGATTGGACACCCTAGTTGATACAAGAGGGGCCCTAGTTGATACACTAGGGGGCGCAGGCTTGACTGGACCCGATGTGGCAGTCATTGAGATTGGGTCATATGAGCGGGTGGTTACATATTATGTTCTTAGATGGGTTTCTTTTCTTTGAGCATTGTTACTGAGGCATTTTAGCAGTAGCGAGGGTATGCATAGCATGTTTATAGTAGAGTTTCCTTGGGCTTAATGATTTTGACATATTAGCTGTAGTTTCTTCCTGCTTTCCTATCTATCTATTTGCATATCTATCTGTTTACCTCCAGTAGACTTAGTGGTCATACCGTGGATATTGGTGACGGTACCTACTGGGATCTACCTTCTGCAGTAGATCTCACACCCGCTGCGGTGACAGGTTTACCGAGGTAGTTGTTCCGGCTTGGTTCGCGCGGAGACAGCTGATCGAGGTGAGGACGTGGCCGATTAGTTCCTTACCAGCATTGAGGTCAGAGGTAGATGTACCCTATATATTTTTTGATTCCACTTTTGTACTGGACAGTCTGAGAGATCTGTAAGGATTGTTTTATTTTTCTTAGCTGAGAGACTGTGTACTGAGATTCTACTTATTTATTCAGATGTTCAGTTGATTTTTGTAGCTATTAGTTCTTTTTCAGTTCTGATACATGCTTAGCTATAGATCTTTTGCAGGGTATATAGACACTTCGTCTGTGCGGCAGTTTCCGTACAGACGGCAGATCTGTTGGCGAGCCCGGGTCACAGTTTCGACCCCGGGGCGTGACATGTGCGGCATGGATGATAGTGGTCCCCCAGGGTTTAGCGGGTGGTTGGTTGATTAGTAAAAATCCTAGGGGACAACTATAATCCCAACCGCACATCCTTTCTTCTAAAAGCTGAAACTTGGTAGCACCAATTGCTTCGTGCTATCGATAGTATTCCAGCAGGACTCTATATACAGGACGAAGCTGGAATACTAGATAGCACCAACTCATTGGTTCTACCAATTTTTTAGCACTCGGATTAAGGGATATGCGGCTAGGATGATAGTGGTCCCCTAGGGTTTAGTGGGTGGTTGGTTGAATAGTAAATATTTTAGGGGACCACTATATTACCAACCGCACATCCTTTCATCCGAAAGGTGAAAACTTGGTAGCACCAATTACTTGGTGCTATCGATAGTATTCCAGCTGGACTCTATATATAGGACTAGGCTGGAATACTATAGATAACACCAAATCATTGGTGCTACCAATTTTTTAGCCATCGGATTAAAGGATGTGCGGCTAGGATGATAGTGGTCCCCTTGGGTTTAGTGGGTGGTTGGTTGAATAATAAAGTTTCTAGGGGACCACTATAATCCCAACAGCACATCCTTTCATCTAAAAGCAGAAAACTTGGAAGCACCAAGTGCTTGGTGCTATCGATAGTATTCCAGCCGGACTCTATATATAGGATTAGGCTGGAATACAATCGATAGCACCAAGTCATTGGTGCTACTAATTTTTTAGCCCTAGGATTAAGGGATGTGCGGCTAGGATGATAGTGGTCCCCTCGGGTTTAGTGGGTGGTTGGTTGAATGGTAAAAACCCTAGAGGAGCACTATAATTCCAACCGCACATCCTTTTATCCAAAAGTTGAAAACTTGGTACCACCAAGTGCTTGATGCTATCAATAGTATTCCAGCCACACTCTATATATAGGACTAGGCTGGAATACTATCGATAGCACTAAGTCATTGGTGCTAATAATTTTTTAACCCTCGGATTAAGGGATGTGCAGATATGATGATAGTGGTCCCCTAGGGTTTAGTGGGTGGCTCGTTGAATAGTAAAAATCCTAGGGGACCACTATAATCCCATCCGCACATCATTTCATCCAAAAGCTGAAAACTTGGTAACACCAAGTGCTTGGTGCTATCGATAGTATTCTAACCGGACTCTATATATAGGACTAGGCTGGATTACTATCGATAGCACCAAGTCATTCGTGCTACAATTTTTTTAGCCCTCGGATTAAAGGATGTGCGGCTAGTATTATAGTGGTCCCCTAGGGTTAAGTGGATAGTTGGTTGAATAGTAAAAATCCTGGAGGACCACTATAATCCAAACCGCACATCCTTTCATCCAAAAGCTGAAAATTTGGTAGCACTAATTGCTTGGTGCTATCGATAGTATTCCAGCCGGATTCTATATATAGGACTAGGCTGGAATACTATCAATAGCACCAAGTCATTGGTGCTACCAAATTTTTTTCCCTCGGATTAAGGGATGTGTGGCTAGGATGATAGTGGTCCCCTAGGGTTTAGTAAGTGATTGGCTGAATAGTTAAAATCCTAGGGGACCACTATAATCCCAACCGCACATCCTTTCATCTAAAAGCTGAAAACTTGGTAGCACCAATTGCTTGGTGCTATCGGTAGTATTCCAGTCGGACTCTATATGTAGGACTAGGCTGGAATACTATCGATAGCGCCGAGTCATTAGTGCTACTGTGACACCCCCGGAATTTGGATTAGTCCTATATATAAATGATATAATAGGACTAAATCTCTAACCCGGCTATAGCATTTTGGATGGTAGCAAGATCCAAGAGGAACATGAGAGTTAAGCGTGCTAGAGCTAGAGTAGTTCTAGGATGGGTGACCCCCTGGGGGGTGGGGCGTCACAGTTGGTATCAGAGCCATTCACCAGCCGAAAATGTGAGATGAGTCTCGGCTGAGCCAGGGTTATTTAGCGGGTAGAGCGAGGCTCCCCGGCTAATGACCGTTGTGAGTGGAGTGCAGCTCCTCACAAGGTCGGCTAAGGCTAGCGAGACGAGTCTCACATCGCCTGGTGCTTGTGAGTGTGCTTGAGCCTGACGTGGACGTCAGGGCTTAAAGGGGGGAAGAATGTGACACCCCCGGAATTTGGATTAGTCCTATATATAAATGATATAATAGGACTAAATCTCTAACCCGGCTACAGCATTTTGGATGGTAGCAAGATCCAAGAGGAACATGAGAGTTAAGCGTGCTAGAGCTAGAGTAGTTCTAGGATGGGTGACCCCCTGGGGGGTGGGGCGTCACAGCTACCAATTTTTTTGCCCTCGGATTAAGGGATGTGCGGCTAGGATGATAGTGGTCCCCTAGGGTTTAGTGGGTGGTAGGTTGAATAGTAAAAATCCTAGATGACCACTATAATCCCAACCGCACATCATTTCATCAAAAAGCTGAAAACTTGGTAGCACCAATTGTTTGGTGCGATCGATAGTATTCCAGCCGGACTCTATATATAGGACTAGGCTGGAATACTATCGATAACACCAAGTTATTGGTGCTTCCAATTTTTTAGTCCTCGGATTAAGGGAAGAGCGGCTAGGATGATAGTGGTCCCCTAGGGTTTAGTGGGTGGTTGGTTGAATAGTAAAAATCCAAGGGAACTACTATTATCCAAACCGCACATCCTTTCATCCAAAAGCTGAAAACTTGGTAGCACCAATTGCTTTGTGGTATCGATTGTATTCCAGCCTGACTATATATATAATACTAGGCTGGAATACTATCGATAGCACCAAGTCATTGGTGGTACCAAATTTTTAGCCCTCGGATTAAGGGCTGTGCAACTAGGATGATAGTTGTTCCCTAGGGTTTAGTCGGTGGTTGGTTGAATAGTAAAAATTTTAGAGGACCACTATAATCCCAACCGCACATCCTTTCATCCAAAAGCAGAAACTTGGTAGCACTAATTGTTTGGTTCTATCGATAGTATTCCAGCCGGACTATATATATATATATATATATATATATATATTTATATATGAGCTTATATATTTTCAAAAGTATAAGCCAATCTATATTTGTGAATTTTTTACCATTAGATTTGTATTGAGATTTGAGCTATTATAAAGTCAACTAAAGAAAGAGAAAGAGAAAGTATAATAGCACAAATTTCATTGCAAGTCGAATGGTAAAAAATTAACAAAGATAGTTAAGCTTGTGTTTTTGAAAGTATATAAACCCTAATATATATATATATAATCTGGCTACTATGCTTGTACAAGTGCCAAGCAATTGGTGCATGTATGTTTTGTACCGTTAAATCTACCCCTTTGACTAATTTCATCACTTAAATTATCCTATTCCACCAACCACTCACTTAAACTAAGGAATCAACTATCATACTAACCACACATCTTTCCATCCAACGGCTAAAAATCTATAAGCACTAATGAGTTGGTAATTTTAAAAGCATAGGAACTCAATCATATATATATATATATATATATATATATATATATATATATATATATATATGTATATATACATATATATATATATATATATATATATATATATATATATATACATATATATATATATATATACATATATATATATATATATATATATATATACATATATATATATATACATATACATATATATATATATATATATATATATATATATATATATATATATATATATATATATATACATATACATATATATATATATATATATATATATATATATATATATATATATATATATATATATATATATATATATATATATATATATAGAGTTGGGCTGGAATGCTATTGATAGCACCAACCCAACTTTGCCACCCATTTTTTAGCCTTTAGATCGCATTGAGATTTGTGCATGCTCTTTAATGAAAAAGAAAAGCTTTTACTTTTTACTTTTTCTTTTTACTTTTTCTTTTTTCTCTTTTTCATTAAAGAGCATGCACAAATCTCAATGCGATCTAAAGGCTAAAAAATGGGTGGCACAGTTGGGTTGGTGCTATCAATAGCATTCCAGCCCAACTCTATATATATATATATATATATATATGTATATATATATATATATATACATATGTATATATATATATATATATACATATGTATATATATATATATATACATATGTATATATATACATATATATACATATAGAGTAGAGCTTATATGCATTTAAAAGCACAAGTCCATGCATGCTTGTGAATTTTTTACCATCGGATTTGCATTGAGATTTGTGATTTTGTAAAGTCAACTAAAAAGAGAGAAAGAAAAGTAAATAGCACAAATCTCAATGCAAATCCAATGGTAAAAAATTTACGTACAAGCATATTTTTTCTTGTGTTTTTGAAAGCTGATAAGCTCTACTCTATATACATATACATATACATATACATATAAATATATATATATATATATATATATATATATATATATATATATATATATATACATATATATATATATATATATATATATATATATATATATATACATATATATATATATATATATGTATGTATATATATATATATATATATATATATATATATATATATATATATATATATATATATATATATATATGTATATATATATATATATATATATATATATATATATGTATATATATATATATATATATATATATATGTATATATATGTATATATATATATATATATATATATATATGTATGTATATATATATATATATATATATATATATATATGTATGTATATATATATATATATATATATATATATATATATATATATATATATATATATATATATATATATATATATATATGTATGTATATATATATATATATATATATATATATATATATATATATATATATATATATATATATATATATATATATATAGAGTTGGGCTGGAATGCTATTGATAGCACTAACCCAACTTTGCCACCCATTTTTTAGCCTTTAGATCGCATTGAGATTTGTGCATGCTCTTTAATGAAAAAGAAAAGCTTTTTACTTTTTACTTTTTCTTTTTACTTTTTCTTTTTTCTCTTTTTCATTAAAGAGCATGCACAAATCTCAATGCGATCTAAAGGCTAAAAAATGGGTGGCAAAGTTGGGTTGGTGCTATCAATAGCATTCCAGCCCAATGTAGTACTCGAGAAATTTAAATTTGAATTTGAAGAATTCAAATGGGAATGTGAATGAGAAAATGCAAGGTTAAACCTAAATGGTTGTATACCGGTGTGCAAATTGCACAGTTTTCAGAGCAATATTTCTGCCTTTCAGATCCGAGTCTAATCTCGAAAATTTGGAATCACCAGTGCGACCGTCTCGTCGAATCGATCAAAAATGGTATAGAAAGATTTTCGATCCGACGGTCAGATCGTTCAGAAATCAGCGAAGAAGCTTATGGGGCCCACAACTTAAGTTGTGAATAGTAACCCCTAATTCAAATGCCCTTTTGATCATCGACGGCTGTTTCGCCGTCTGGTCCCCAGACATAGGGGTATGAGTAGTCAATTCTAACTATTTTCGACGTTCTGAGCACAATGGCACTGACGGAATTCACGTTTGGCGATCCGGGTGCATCGAAGTGCGTGCGTCATACTGCAACTTACAGAACTTTATGGTCCGAGATTTTATTCGAGCGCCGAATCAAGCAAGCAAATACGCTACTTGATAGGTCTCGACGAGCCGGACGTCGTGGCGAAGTCTGTTTCGCAGTTTGACGACCCGGTTGTCTCGAAATGCGTGAAATGTGGTAAAATTTACTGTATTTTCGGTGTAAACTCAATAATTTATGCACCATGTCTAGGGAAACTTGGTGTAGAAGATCTATTATGCAAGATGAATCTACAATAGGGGTCTTAGTGCAAGGGGTGATGTGTGGAAGGTGTAAAATGCAAAGAAAGTGGAAAAGTGCACTACAGGGTACTATGTCTTTGTGTCGTGTGTTGGGGGCAGTTGCAACTGCTTGTCCACCTTCCCCACTCCCCTCTGCCACGACGCCAAGCTTCCAGAACCGCTCTCTCCTTTTGGGTGGCTCGAAGTAAGGTGAGGAAGGTACATTTGTATGGAACCGAAGGGAAGTGAGGAAGAACCATCACACAGGGGTTTTATTGCGCCCAACCTCCATCAAAGGTTCCTTAATCTTCCTCTGCATCTCCCCCGTGAGCCGCACCATCAGCTGCCGCCGAGGATCGCCGGAAAATCAAGATAATTCAAGAAATCAATTGATCTCGGGTGTGGTGGAGTGAGGTTTCACCAAGTTGGTTGGGACTGCTTCTAGAGCATCCAGAGGACGTCTTCTACCTCCAGAAGCCGAGCCCAGGTGCTCCTGCTCACTGCCGTGGCCGCGCGGCGCGGGGAGGTGCATCCCTTCTTCTCCAACTCCGGCGAGGTGAGTCCTCTTTAACCAAAGGTTCTCTGGACCCAAGACCTTTGGAAGTGGTCTCTGTAGGTTCTAAGTATGCTCCACGCCCAGCCCCAAAAAATGGGAAACCATCGGTTGGTCGGCGGCCAAGTTGCACCGCCGAGAGCTCCGCCTCGAGTTTTCTTTGCTCCCGGAGATTTTTAATGAAAAGTAAAGCGATGGTATTCTTCATCTTGATCTACTTTTTCTCTCCTCCAAATTTGGAGTGTTTTGGTGCACTGTGGACACCGTACCATGATGCCCTAGTTTCGGGAAAAAGTCACACTCAACCGAGCTTCTTGCTCCGGCGCCGGCGACGCTTCCCACCGCCGGCCACAAGCCCAGAATTGTTCTTGGGACCGAGAGGAGTCCGTCCATGCCTTTGCATGGCAACCATGCAGCCCGAAACGTCGGATGCCATGGATGACCCGAAATGGGTTCGAGTTGTGGTTGCCGGCGTTCCGGCCATCTCCGGCTTGCGGGGAGTGGTCGGAAAGCTTTCTGGGATCAAGTAGATCCCATCCATGCTATTGCATGGGCTTTATGGAGCCTTGGTGGAAATCCGCCATTAGAGGTGGAAGCTCCAAACCCGAGCTTGCTCCACCGCCGCCGCCGCCGTGTCCTGTCGCCGGGCATGGGTTCAGGTAAGCTTGTGGAGTGTTTTGGCACCTGTTGGTGCAAGTGGTTGAGTCCCAGAATCCTTAGATGAATGGTCACAAGTTTCGAAGCTTTAGCTTCATCTTCCTCACTTTGCCCGCGGCCAACCAAGGGTGCAAGGATGGCCCAGACTTATTGGGGATACTCTTGCAACTCTAAGAAGTATTTCCTTCTAAGTTAAAAGCTTCCAGGTTGCCTCCTTGCTGAGAACAAGCTCGGGCAATGGCTTCTTGTGTTTTGTGTAATGGTGCACACTAGGTGTTTGTGATAATGCCTCAATGAGGTTTTGTATGGAATTGGACTTCGAGTATAATATGAAAGTTACTCCATTATATCCCCTGAGCTTGATGCTCACTTCAGATCAAAGCATATCTGTGTGGATTTGTGTATAGAGCATTGTCGTAATGTTAGTAAGCAAAGGTTTTGGATCTGCTTGATCCAGCAGTTCTGGGTTGCAATTAGGGCAAGCCCTTGGGTCCCTGTGATTCCCTGAGCAAGATGCTCAAGTTGGTTTGGGTTTGGCACAAGTGGATTTAAAGTTTTATAGTTTAAAGCCTTAAATGAGGCTAATTGGCCTAAGTCCTGTTCTGGGCTGTTTGCGAAGCCGCGACAGTGAGCTCCTAGCTAATTTGGGGTCACTAGACGCGATGCTCGTGTTTAAATTAAGTTTCGTTGAGCCGAAGAAACAAAAATACCTTTAGGCTATGTTAGAGAAGTGTATTATGGCCCGAAGTTTTCCTCGGGTTCCGTGCTGCTGCAAATAGGTGAGCACAGTGTTCAGCAAGTCGAGGGTCACCTATTGGAGGTGACGGTTCATAAAAATAATGTCCCAGTTAAGAGAACGAGCGAAAACGGCTCTCAAAAATCTTTAAAAGTGCGATTTTAGGAAACCCTAGGGGTCTAATTGCAATTGTAGCCTCATGGGCTGTTTTGGGCTGTACGCCCATGATCTCTAAACCCTTCGTTGGAAATCCAATGGCTTTCGTTGAGCGGGAATCGGATTTCCGAAAAAATTCCGGCAAAATCCCGGTACTTCGGCGAAGTTTTCCATATAGCTTGTTCACACAGTGAGTTAGTGGGATGGACATGAGAGAGAGTCTATTATTGACTTGTATTTATTATTCAGGTACTAGCAGTCAGCCGCTAGCCAGTGAGCCTCCCAGCGGATTTCAGGATCGCTTGTGTTGAGGTGGGTTTATCTTCGGTCCGGGCTTTATCATTTCGGCCCTACGGGTACCGTGGTAGGACGGACCCCTGTTCTGTTGATATCCTTGATCCCACAGATGAGCCTTTCGTTATGCTTATTATTTCCAGTATTGATTGATATATCTGGTTACATGTCTTATACTCTATTCTTCACTGCATGTTTAGAATAGGAGTACTAGTTTCAGTACTTGGCATGATTTACATCAGTATCGATATCCCAGTGGGGATTCCCTCGGCTTCTCGCCGACTGTCCGGTCTACCGACCGTGGATTGAGATTCAGTATTATGGTTGCTATTGAGTGTTTACTTGCTTCTTACTATTTACTTGCATTCCAACACTTAATCCTTATATCTATATAGCCTTGATTCCACATGTGAGCTTTTCTTATGCATTTTGCTTTCAGTATCAGTAGATATGTATCTGGACATATGTCCTGCATGATTGGTCATCAGTTCAGTTTATTCAGCATTCTTGTTCTATACTGCATGTTAGAATAGGAGTTTCGTTTCGGTATACAGTTTCTAGTATATAGCTTCTGTTATACAGTTTCAGTTATACTGCATCAGTTGAGATTACAGCTTTCAGCATCCTGAGTGGGATTTTTCCGGCTTGTAGCCGATGGTTCGGTCATTGGACCGCGAGTTTGAGCATCAGCATTATGATTGCCAGAGCACCAGCTTTTCATTCACGATCGCAGTGGGTCTGATCCCCCACAATGCGTTCTTTACCGGTAAAGTGGTCGTCACATAGACCCGTGAGCCCGTTGGGGTTATGATAGCATGTTTAGTGACCAACAGTGGCAATTGCCTGAGGTCCTGTTCTATGGCAGCTTAGCCTGAGGTCCTGGTGTCCAGTGGTGGCATTAGCCTGAGGCACTAGTGACCAACAGTGGCATGGATTGGGTACTTGATTTCTATCATTGATGCATGATTTGCATTGATTACTCCAGCATTTATTGGCATGACTGGCACATGACTGTTCGTACTCTTTGTTTACAACTTTGATATTATGTTATCATCCTTGCTCTGTTCTATAGCATGATCAGTATTATTGAGATTGACCAGGTTTACATGATTGCCAGTTATAGCTTACTCAGCTTTATATGTGATACTAGCTTTATTGCTTAGCACATGATCATGGTACCCTACTTTCCCTATTGCTTATTACATAGCATGCTTAGTACAGTACAGCATACAGTTATTCAGCTCCTTTTGCTTATTACTCAGCATGATTATATCAGTACAGTATACAGTTATTCAGCCTTGTGATTATAGCCTATTTTGCTATCCGCTTATTACAGTATCCAGTAGGTACGACTTGCTATTTCTCGGCCCGTCGTGCCCACTGGGATACATGTAGAGTGTATCTCACACCCCCTGGGTGACTATTTTTCAGGTCAGTCGGGTGTTGAGAGATTGGGACGATCCAGTGAGCTGTCACGGTAGAGTTGACCCTGTTATCGACTACAGATTTCCAGTATTTCATATTCAGTGATTAGTCTGTATATATTTTGGAGATGTGGATTATGTGTTGTATGTTCGAAATGTACTAGTTACATTCAGTTGTTGTTTACGTCGCCTCTGATTCAGTATTGTATTTGTATAGCCGAGCATGTACAGGGGAGACTTTATCCCAGTGGACAGAGGGTCCCCTGTGCATGTGGCGGTCTGTCTACGTCACGGGTTTCAATATGTACTCTGAGGATTTTAAAAAAAAAATTCTACCGCTGTTTTGAAACTCGGGGCGTGACAGATTAGATAGTATCAGAGACAGGTTTAAGAAACCTAAGTATTTGGTTAGGATTGAGCCCTAGGGTGACATGAGTCTGACGCGAGTGCGTGGGGTTTATTGTGGCTGGGGTTAGGAACTCAAGTGTGCAGTCACTATATGAGTTTATCCTAACCTGTTTGATCGTGTTGCAGATATGGCTCAATCTGGGAGTCATGGTGTCGATGGGCGAGGTGCTGGCAGTGGCCGAGGTGTCGGTCGATTTTCTAGAGTATCGGGGGACCCAGAGGGCTCCGATAGACTCCAGCAGTTGCAGGACCAGATTACTGCACTAACTGCTGTGGTTCAGCAGCTTATACAGCAGCAGACTGTTGCTCCTACTGCACCTGCCCCACCTATTTTGCCACCCATTCTATCTGCTCATGTCCTTGGAGGAGATATTCATCCTTTGTTTGTCCTAGCGCCATCTGAGGTGATGGCTGTGTTGCCCTCGAAGAGGAAGCGAACACGTTCTGGGAAGAAAGGTAAATCCTCAAACAAGGGGAAACCGACTAGACACCCCCGAACCCAGGTACGGGCTACGAGCACTTTTGCTGGCAGTCAGCAGCAGACTCCACGACCTTGTGTCTTCTGTGGTGGACCTCATCGGGGTATTAGATGTGAGCAGCGCCATGGCCGTTGTTACAGGTGTGGCCATGCCGGGCACATGGTGGCTAATTGCCCACAGACATCCGCATTTATACATTCTACTATCGCTGCTTGGGATGATCCACCAACGGAGGACTTAGCAGGTATGTTTAGTTTTGGTTGTTATCACGTCGTGTTAGTGGCATCTGATGTTTGTTTCAGTATTGGTATTGAGATTGGTGTTGTAAGGTACGTTGGTACCTTCTGTTGGTTCGCTGTGTGTTATGTCTCCGACTAGTTGTTGGCGATAGATTGTGGGTATTTTTCTATTCTTTTGATAAGCACGTTGGCTGCAGACAACGTACTGTCGAAAGAGTGGATGAAATACTCTACCCCGCAAAAAGGTGGCGTATTATGATTGGGTCTATATGTGTACCTTCTTATAAGTTAGCCTTGCAGTTGCCTTTTGAGCACAGTGTGATTACTCTAGAGATGATATCACAGTCTGTGATTGTATTTTGGACAGATCTCGACCGTACATGTGCGCAGTTAACTAGTTGTCACTGTGGTTGTTGGACGTCTATACAAGCGACGTCGGCCTTTACAAGTAAACTGTCGAAACTAGCAGCTCAGAGTTGTTCCAAACAGTGCTGATGTTTCAGTGAGCTTTCCAGTTTATTATGTGCCTTGTGACTGATTGTCGCTGTGGTTGAGTTGGATGGGGTAGATGTTCTGCGATTAGTTGTCGCTGTTTACCTGTTAGTCAGACATCATGTATTAGTGGACTGTTCGATGTCCTACTATAGTTAAGTTTCGCGGACGAAACTTCTAATAAGGAGGGGGTAATGTAGTACTCGAGAAATTTAAATTTGAATTTGAAGAATTCAAATGGGAATGTGAATGAGAAAATGCAAGGTTAAACCTAAATGGTTGTATACCGGTGTGCAAATTGCACAGTTTTCAGAGCAATATTTCTGCCTTTCAGATCCGAGTCTAATCTCGAAAATTTGGAATCACCAGTGCGACCGTCTCGTCGAATCGATCAAAAATGGTATAGAAAGATTTTCGATCCGACGGTCAGATCGTTCAGAAATCAGCGAAGAAGCTTATGGGGCCCACAACTTAAGTTGTGAATAGTAACCCCTAATTCAAATGCCCTTTTGATCATCGACGGCTGTTTCGCCGTCTGGTCCCCAGACATAGGGGTATGAGTAGTCAATTCTAACTATTTTCGACGTTCTGAGCACAATGGCACTGACGGAATTCACGTTTGGCGATCCGGGTGCATCGAAGTGCGTGCGTCATACTGCAACTTACAGAACTTTATGGTCCGAGATTTTATTCGAGCGCCGAATCAAGCAAGCAAATATGCTACTTGATAGGTCTCGACGAGCCGGACGTCGTGGCGAAGTCTGTTTCGCAGTTTGACGACCCGGTTGTCTCGAAATGCATGAAATGTGGTAAAATTTACTGTATTTTTGGTGTAAACTCAATAATTTATGCACCATGTCTAGGGAAACTTGGTGTAGAAGATCTATTATGCAAGATGAATCTACAATAGGGGTCTTAGTGCAAGGGGTGATGTGTGGAAGGTGTAAAATGCAAAGAAAGTGGAAAAGTGCACTACAGGGTACTATGTCTTTGTGTCGTGTGTTGGGGGCAGTTGCAACTGCTTGTCCACCTTCCCCACTCCCCTCTGCCACGACGCCAAGCTTCCAGAACCGCTCTCTCCTTTTGGGTGGCTCGAAGTAAGGTGAGGAAGGTACATTTGTATGGAACCGAAGGGAAGTGAGGAAGAACCATCACACAGGGGTTTTATTGCGCCCAACCTCCATCAAAGGTTCCTTAATCTTCCTCTGCATCTCCCCCGTGAGCCGCACCATCAGCTGCCGCCGAGGATCGCCGGAAAATCAAGATAATTCAAGAAATCAATTGATCTCGGGTGTGGTGGAGTGAGGTTTCACCAAGTTGGTTGGGACTGCTTCTAGAGCATCCAGAGGACGTCTTCTACCTCCAGAAGCCGAGCCCAGGTGCTCCTGCTCACTGCCGTGGCCGCGCGGCGCGGGGAGGTGCATCCCTTCTTCTCCAACTCCGGCGAGGTGAGTCCTCTTTAACCAAAGGTTCTCTGGACCCAAGACCTTTGGAAGTGGTCTCTGTAGGTTCTAAGTATGCTCCACGCCCAGCCCCAAAAAATGGGAAACCATCGGTTGGTCGGCGGCCAAGTTGCACCGCCGAGAGCTCCGCCTCGAGTTTTCTTTGCTCCCGGAGATTTTTAATGAAAAGTAAAGCGATGGTATTCTTCATCTTGATCTACTTTTTCTCTCCTCCAAATTTGGAGTGTTTTGGTGCACTGTGGACACAGTACCATGATGCCCTAGTTTCGGGAAAAAGTCACACTCAACCGAGCTTCTTGCTCCGGCGCCGGCGACGCTTCCCACCGCCGGCCACAAGCCCAGAATTGTCTTGGGACCGAGAGGAGTCGTCCATGCCTTTGCATGGCAACCATGCAGCCCGAAACGTCGGATGCCATGGATGACCCGAAATGGGTTCGAGTTGTGGTTGCCGGCGTTCCGGCCATCTCCGGCTTGCGGGGAGTGGTCGGAAAGCTTTCTGGGATCAAGTAGATCCCATCCATGCTATTGCATGGGCTTTATGGAGCCTTGGTGGAAATCCGCCATTAGAGGTGGAAGCTCCAAACCCGAGCTTGCTCCACCGCCGCCGCCGCCGTGTCCTGTCGCCGGGCATGGGTTCAGGTAAGCTTGTGGAGTGTTTTGGCACCTGTTGGTGCAAGTGGTTGAGTCCCAGAATCCTTAGATGAATGGTCACAAGTTTCGAAGCTTTAGCTTCATCTTCCTCACTTTGCCCGCGGCCAACCAAGGGTGCAAGGATGGCCCAGACTTATTGGGGATACTCTTGCAACTCTAAGAAGTATTTCCTTCTAAGTTAAAAGCTTCCAGGTTGCCTCCTTGCTGAGAACAAGCTCGGGCAATGGCTTCTTGTGTTTTGTGTAATGGTGCACACTAGGTGTTTGTGATAATGCCTCAATGAGGTTTTGTATGGAATTGGACTTCGAGTATAATATGAAAGTTACTCCATTATGTCCCCTGAGCTTGATGCTCACTTCAGATCAAAGCATATCTGTGTGGATTTGTGTATAGAGCATTGTCGTAATGTTAGTAAGCAAAGGTTTTGGATCTGCTTGATCCAGCAGTTCTGGGTTGCAATTAGGGCAAGCCCTTGGGTCCCTGTGATTCCCTGAGCAAGATGCTCAAGTTGGTTTGGGTTTGGCACAAGTGGATTTAAAGTTTTATAGTTTAAAGCCTTAAATGAGGCTAATTGGCCTAAGTCCTGTTCTGGGCTGTTTGCGAAGCCGCGACAGTGAGCTCCTAGCTAATTTGGGGTCACTGGACGCGATGCTCGTGTTTAAATTAAGTTTCGTTGAGCCGAAGAAACAAAAATACCTTTAGCTATGTAGAGAAGTGTATTATGGCCCGAAGTTTTCCTCGGGTTCCGTGCTGCTGCAAATAGGTGAGCACGGTGTTCAGCAAGTCGAGGGTCACCTATTGGAGGTGACGGTTCATAAAAATAATGTCCCAGTTAAGAGAACGAGCGAAAACGGCTCTCAAAAATCTTTAAAAGTGCGATTTTAGGAACCCTAGGGGTCTAATTGCAATTGTAGCCTCATGGGCTGTTTTGGGCTGTACGCCCATGATCTCTAAACCCTTCGTTGGAAATCCAATTGGCTTTCGTTGAGCGGGAATCGGATTTCCGAAAAAATTCCGGCAAAATCCCGGTACTTCGGCGAAGTTTTCCATATAGCTTGTTCACACAGTGAGTTAGTGGGATGGACATGAGAGAGAGTCTATTATTGACTTGTATTTATTATTCAGGTACTAGCAGTCAGCCGCTAGCCAGTGAGCCTCCCAGCGGATTTCAGGATCGCTTGTGTTGAGGTGGGTTTATCTTCGGTCCGGGCTTTATCATTTCGGCCCTACGGGTACCGTGGTAGGACGGACCCCTGTTCTGTTGATATCCTTGATCCCACAGATGAGCCTTTCGTTATGCTTATTATTTCCAGTATTGATTGATATATCTGGTTACATGTCTTATACTCTATTCTTCACTGCATGTTTAGAATAGGAGTACTAGTTTCAGTACTTGGCATGATTTACATCAGTATCGATATCCCAGTGGGGATTCCCTCGGCTTCTCGCCGACTGTCCGGTCTACCGACCGTGGATTGAGATTCAGTATTATGGTTGCTATTGAGTGTTTACTTGCTTCTTACTATTTACTTGCATTCCAACACTTAATCCTTATATCTATATAGCCTTGATTCCACATGTGAGCTTTTCTTATGCATTTTGCTTTCAGTATCAGTAGATATGTATCTGGACATATGTCCTGCATGATTGGTCATCAGTTCAGTTTATTCAGCATTCTTGTCTATACTGCATGTTAGAATAGGAGTTTCGTTTCGGTATACAGTTTCTAGTATATAGCTTCTGTTATACAGTTTCAGTTATACTGCATCAGTTGAGATTACAGCTTTCGCATCCTGAGTGGGATTTTTCCGGCTTGTAGCCGATGGTTCGGTCATGGACCGCGAGTTTGAGGCATCAGCATTATGATTGCCAGAGCACCAGCTTTTCAATTCACGATCGCAGTGGGTCTGATCCCCCACAATGCGTTCTTTACCGGTAAAGTGGTCGTCACATAGACCCGTGAGCCCGTTGGGGTTATGATAGCATGTTTAGTGACCAACAGTGGCAATTGCCTGAGGTCCTGTTCTATGGCAGCTTAGCCTGAGGTCCTGGTGTCCAGTGGTGGCATTAGCCTGAGGCACTATGACCAACAGTGGCATGGATTGGGTACTTGATTTCTATCATTGATGCATGATTGCATTGATTACTCCAGCATTTATTGGCATGACTGGCACATGACTGTTCGTACTCTTTGTTTACAACTTTGATATTATGTTATCATCCTTGCTCTGTTCTATAGCATGATCAGTATTATTGAGATTGACCAGGTTTACATGATTGCCAGTTATAGCTTACTCAGCTTTATATGTGATACTAGCTTATTGCTTAGCACATGATCATGGTACCCTACTTCCCTATTGCTTATTACATAGCATGCTTAGTACAGTACAGCATACAGTTATTCAGCTCCTTTTGCTTATTACTCAGCATGATTATATCAGTACAGTATACAGTTATTCAGCCTTGTGATTATAGCCTATTTTGCTATCCGCTTATTACAGTATCCAGTAGGTACGACTTGCTATTTCTCGGGCCCGTCGTGCCCACTGGGATACATGTAGAGTGTATCTCACACCCCCTGGGGTGACTATTTTCAGGTCAGTCGGGTGTTGAGAGATTGGGACGATCCAGTGAGGCTGTCACGGTAGAGTTGACCCTGTTATCGACTACAGATTTCCAGTATTTCATATTCAGTGATTAGTCTGTATATATTTTGGAGATGTGGATTAGTGTTGTATGTTCGAAATGTACTAGTTACATTCAGTTGTTGTTTACGTCGCCTCTGATTCAGTATTGTATTTGTATAGTCCGAGCATGTACAGGGGGAGACTTTATCCCAGTGGACAGAGGGTCCCCTGTGCATGTGGCGGTCTGTCTACGTCACGGGTTTCAATATGTACTCTGAGGATTTTAAAAAAAAAATTCTACCGCTGTTTTGAAACTCGGGGCGTGACAGATTAGATGGTATCAGAGACAGGTTTAAGAACCTAAGTATTTGGTTAGGATTGAGCCCTAGGGTGACATGAGTCTGACGCGAGTGCGTGGGGTTTATTGTGGCTGGGTTAGGAACTCAAGTGTGCAGTCACTATATGAGTTTATCCTAACCTGTTTGATCGTGTTGCAGATATGGCTCAATCTGGAGTCATGGTGTCGATGGGGCGAGGTGCTGGCAGTGGCCGAGGTGGTCGGTCGATTTTCTAGAGTATCGGGGGGACCCAGAGGGCTTCCGATAGACTCCAGCAGTTCTGCAGGACCAGATTACTGCACTAACTGCTTGTGGTTCAGCAGCTTATACAGCAGCAGACGTTGCTCCTACTGCACCTGCCCCACCTATTTTGCCACCCATTCTATCTGCTCATGTCCTTGGAGGAGATATTCCTCTTTGTTGTCCTAGCGCCATCTGAGGTGATGGCTGTGTTGCCCTCGAAGAGGAAGCGAACACGTTCTGGGAAGAAAGGTAAATCCTCAAACAAGGGGAAACCGACTAGACACCCCCGAACCCAGGTACGGGCTACGAGCCCTTTGCTGGCAGTCAGCAGCAGACTCCACGACCTTGTGTCTTCTGTGGTGGACCTCATCGGGGTATTAGATGTGAGCAGCGCCATGGCCGTTGTTACAGGTGTGGCCATGCCGGGCACATGGTGGCTAATTGCCCACAGACATCCGCATTTATACATTCTACTATCGCTGCTTGGGATGATCCACCAACGGAGGACTTAGCAGGTATGTTTAGTTTGGTTGTTATCACGTGTGTTAGTGGCATCTGATGTTTGTTTTCAGTATTGGTATTGAGATTGGTGTTGTAAGGTACGTGGTACCTTCTGTTGGTTCGCTGTGTGTTATGTCTCCGACTAGTTGTTGGCGATAGATTGTGGGTATTTTTCTATTCTTTTGATAAGCACGTTGGCTGCAGACAACGTACTGTCGAAAGAGTGGATGAAATACTCTACCCCGCAAAAAGGTGGCGTATTATGATTGGGTCTATATGTGTACCTTCTTATAAGTTAGCCTGCAGTTGCCTTTTGAGCACAGTGTGATTACTCTAGAGATGATATCACAGTCTGTGTTGTATTTTGGACAGATCTCGACCGTACATGTGCGCAGTTAACTAGTTGTCACTGTGGTTGTTGGACGTCTATACAAGCGACGTCGGCCTTTACAAGTAAACTGTCGAAACTAGCAGCTCAGAGTTGTTCCAAACAGTGCTGATGTTTCAGTGAGCTTTCCAGTTATTATGTGCCTTGTGACTGATTGTCGCTGTGGTTGAGTTGGATGGGGTAGATGTTCTGCGATTAGTTGTCGCTGTTTACCTGTTAGTCAGACATCATGTATAGTGGACTGTTCGATGTCTACTATAGTTAAGTTTCGCGGACGAAACTTCTAATAAGGAGGGGGTAATGTAGTACTCGAGAAATTTAAATTTGAATTTGAAGAATTCAAATGGGAATGTGAATGAGAAAAATGCAAGGTTAAACCTAAAGGGGTATACCGGTGTGCAAATTGCACAGTTTCAGAGCAATATTTCTGCCTTTCAGATCCGAGTCAATCTCGAAAATTTTGGAATCACCAGTGCGACCGTCTCGTCGAATCGATCCAAAAATGGTATAGAAAGATTTTCGATCCGACGGTCAGATCGTTCAGAAATCAGCGAAGAAGCTTATGGGGCCCACAA
>CM055061.1:8940058-8960058 GCA_029204045.2 Tillandsia leiboldiana
ATATACATCTAATCAACATCCATAATAGACAAAAAATACCATCAATTTATAAAGTTTCAGGATATATATCATCTAATTAATCAACATCCATAATAGACAAAAAAATCACCATCAATTTAATTAATTGCAACAAGAAAATTATATCGGCATATATACTTCATAACATATTTGAGTCATATACAAAATGAAGGAAAGGAGGAGATCGACACTTGCAATTAGTCACCAGATTACTTCTCCTTAACTTAATCACCTGCATTAGAAAAAAAAAAACTATTAAGCGACTTTGAAACAACAAAAAGATTTAATTAGCATACTATTTTTCAATCTATATGAGAAGATAAAATTCTAAGAAAATAACCTAATCATTTCCACATTCAACCACAGAATAAATAAATATCGAATATTTACCTTTTACAAATAATGAAAAGAACCATAAAAAAAAAGGCTTAGATCGACATCACTTATAAAAAAAAAGGTCATTACTTTCGATACTATATTTTGTTTTTATCAAAGACTCAACAAACTTCGTCATCTTTTATGGCCACTTTCAAACAGGATTTGGTAAAGTTCTAAATTTTATTGATTGGAATCACTTTGAAGCTTTAAATTGCAAAGCTTAAGTCCCCGTTCGCCGAATCTGCAAAATGGCAAAATGCGGCGAAATGATCTGTAACATATTTTAAATATGATTACAGTCGAGTTCGGTGCTTTTCGGACCGACGCGAGGTGCATCGGGTCGAAAAGTGAGTTGAAGTTCAAGGACTTAGCGAATTTCAGAAATTCTGATTTTTGTTATCGGTAAGCTTTTTCGAGGCCCTATTTTGAAAACTTAAAGTAGTCAAAGAATTAAGAAGAAATCGTGAGGTGTCTCAGAAAGTCTGCTGATTAAAAGGGATGAACTGCATAGGTGAGAGATTGAAAGAAAATAGGAAAACGAAGCGATGCAAAATGCTTCAAAAATTCTGCAACTGCAGTTTTTGCTGATGCAGTTTACGCCAAGCTTTTTCGGAGCCCTATTCCGAGGGCTTAGAGCAGCCCAAAAATTTAAAAGAAATCATGGGGAGTTTAAGAAAAATTTGTAGAATAAAGGGAAGAAGAAAAATTACAATTTCGATTTTCTAGTTGGCGGCAAAACGCAGATGAAAAGAGCTTGCCGATATCAAAAATCAGAATTTATGAAATTGGCTAATTTCTTGAACTTCAACTCACTTTTCGACCCGATGCACTTCGCGTCGGTCCGAAACGCACCGAACTCGACTGTAATCATATTTAAAATATGTTACAGTCATTTCGCCGCATTTCGCCATTTTGCAAATTCGCGAGCGGGCACAAGCTTGAGATTAAGTTGCTGCAGAGCAGGTGCTCTTGCAGAGCAGCAGCAGGTGCTGCTCAAGCTGCTGCTTGAGCAGCAGCAGCAGCACCAGCTGCTTGAGCACTGCTGCTCAAGCAGCAGCTTGCTGCTGCTCAAGCAAAGCAGCAGCAAGGCTGCTGCTTGAGCAGCAGCCTGTGCTGGCTGCTCAAGCACTTGCTGCTGCTTTTGACAGCAGCAAGGCTGCTGCTTGAGCAGCAGCACAGGCTGCTGCTCAGCAGCAGCCTTGGCTGCTGCTTTTGTGCAGCAGGCAGCTGCTTGAGCAGCAGCACAGGCTGCTGCTCAAGCAGCAGCTTGCTGCTTGCTCAAAGCAGCTGCTAGCGCCCTCTGCTCAAGCACCAGCAATGCTGCTGCTCAAAACAGCAGCCCTGTTATATCTCGTGAAAATTGGTTTTTTTCGGCGAATTTTACAATTGATGAAATTCTGCTAATTCCTTGAACTTCAACTCACTTTTCGACCCGTGCCTGCACTTCGCGTCGGTCCGAAACGCACCGAACTCGACTGTAATCATATTAAAATATGTTACAGATCATTTCGCCGCATTTTAAAGCTTAAATTTGCAAAGCTTTGAAGCTTGATTGGAATCACTTTGAAGCTTTAAATTGCAAAGCTTAAATCCCCGTTCGCCGAATCTGCAAAATGGCGAAATGCGGCGAAATGATCTGTAACATATTTTAAATATGATTACAGTCGAGTTCGGTGCGTTTCGGACCGACCGAGGTGCATCGGGTCGAAAAGTGAGTTGAAGTTCAAGGACTTAGCGAATTTCAGAAATTCTGATTTTGTTATCGGTAAGCTTTTTCGATTTTCTAGTTGGCGGCAAAACGCAGATGAAAAGAGCTTGCCGATATCAAAATCAGAATTTATGAAATTGGCTAATTTCTTGAACTTCAACTCACTTTTCGACCCGATGCACTTCGCGTCGGTCCGAACGCACCGAACTCGACTGTAATCATATTTAAAATATGTTACATTCATTTCGCCGCATTTCGCCATTTTGCAAATTCGCGAGCGGGCACAAGCTTGAGATTAAGTTGCTGCAGAGCAGTTGCTGCAGAGCAGCAGCAGGTGCTGCTCAAGCTGCTGCTTGAGCAGCAGCAGCAGCACTAGCTGCTTGAGCAACTGCTGCTCAGCAGCAGCTTGTGCTGCTCAAGCAAAGCAGCAGCAGGGCTGGCTGCTGAGCAGCATCCTGTGCTGCTGCTCAAGCAGCAGCAAGGCTGCTGCTCAAGCATGGCTGCTGCTCAAAGCGCAGCAGTGCTTGGCAGCACAGCTGCTGCTCAGCACAAGCAAGCTGCTTGAGCACAGCACAGCTGCTGCTCATCAGCTGCTGCTGCTCAAAGCACAGCAGCAAGCTGCTTGAGCACAGCTGCTCTTGAGCACACCTTGCTGCTGCTCAAAGCAGCAGCCTGCTGCTTTGAGCACAGCCTGTGCTGCTGCTCAAGCAGCTGCTGCTGCTTTGAGCAGCACCTTGCTGCTGCTCAAAGCAGCAGCCTGCTGCTTTGAGCACCAAGCACTGCGGCTGCTCAAAGCAGCAGCCCTTCTGCTCAAAGCACCAGCAATGCTGCTGCCAAACAGCAGCCCTGTTATATCTCGTGAAAATTGGTTTTTTCGGCGAATTTTACAATTTATGAAATTCGCTGATTCCTTGAACTTCAACTCACTTTTCGACCCGATGACCTTCGCGTCGGTCCGAAACGCACCGAACTCGACTGTAATCATATTTAAAATATGTTACAGGTCAATTCGCCGCATTTCGCCATTTTGCAAATTCGGCGAACGGGACTTAAGCTTTGCAATTTAAAGCTTCAAAACTCTCAATTCCAACCCCTTTTCGAGTCGACCGCTTTGACATCGATTCGAAATGCTTCTAACTAACTTGTAATTACATTATGTCAAATTTATATTAGAACACTATGTCAATTAGAACACTATGCCTAAGCCTATAGTTGAGGAACGTATGTAAAAAAAAAATTCTTAACCTAACAAAACCTAACAAATGTAAAATCTAATAATTGCTCTGACACCATCCATAATATATTTGAGTTGTAAAGAAGATAAATAAACTCACAAATCAAAGACATTATTCAAAGGCTTATCAATTAAAAAATATACTAAATGTGTAAGAATGGTGAAGAAAAAGAACCCACCTAGACTCCCCAAAATCTGTCTCCCTAGCTTAACGTTCTCACTGTTTTAACCTTCTAACTGGCTTAACCTACATTAGAGAAAAAAAAATGAATTGAGATCAATAATTTTCAATATTTACCAAACTAATACATGTCATTGTTTATGTATATATGTATTATACTTACAAGATAGGATGGCCAAGCAATAAATTGTCTTGCAGCATCACCTATCATCTTCATACCATGATAGCTCCGAATCAGGCTCTCTGTAGGAATCATTACTACCTCAACATAGATGTCCCAATATTGATCACCTAATTTTTCGCCTCCCACAATAGTAGAAGGATCCTTACTAAATAAAAGTCCTCGTGCTACAGGGCGATGAGGTTGTCCAAGGGACATCAAGAACACTTCTTTATCATCCCGTCTAGGATTATCCTATATAGAGGCACATATATTTACTATTGGATAACTTTTAAAAATTAATATTAATCAAAATAGATGTTACCTCGGTTTCATGTTCATATCGCACCCTCCTTTCTTCGTTTGGTGCACCTATATATATATAAATTAGAGAATGACATAACATATAATTTCACAATCTAGCTAGACAAGATATTTACTTGATAAGACGGAAATTGGTGATTGGATGATGACGATCGCACTTCTCCTTCAAATGTATCATTAGGAATATTTGTATCAACAACATTCTACAAAAGAAATAACACTATGTAATTTCAACAAGATATTATTTAATAAATTCTTTTATAAATACTTAATTAGTAAAGTAAACCTGTCGACCATCCATGGATTAGTAGGTGAAGGTGCATCGGTAGACTTATTTTGCATAATAGATGCTATCATTGTTTTCATTTCAGCCAACTCGGTCTCCATAACTATCATTCTTTCCTTCATTCCTTTTGTTTCCCTCAGCTTTCTTTCTAGCCTCAGTTGCCATTCTTATACATGCTGCAGGTGTAGGTGCATCGGTCCAAATATGAGTAGGAGCAGGGCCCAAACCGAGGCCACGGACGTGACCATGTTTTTCTTTTCCAAATACATCTGAGAATAAATCATCTACTTCTTTGGAACCTTTTTTTGCAAGATCTGGTTGATTCTTGGTCTTCACATCAATCTCTCTCTATAACAAGTCATGCATATCACAATGAGTAGGTAGAAATGCAAATAATTTGAAATTTCCTCATCTTGTGGATCAAAGGAAACTGAACATAAATGTATAAACTGCCATAAAAGTGATCCTTAAAAAAAAACCAACTTACAATAAAGCTAAAATCTTTACCAAATAAAAACTTAAAAAAATATTAATCTACTTACAATAAAGTTAGCACATTCTTCATTCATCGGATCCCCATTTTTGTGAACATGAGTAATCTTAAATAGTTCGGCCCTAGTTGGCACTACTCCATTTTCCTTTCGCTGTTAACAATAAAAAAGTTTATAATTCAGTGAATTCGTGTTATAGCATATATATGAACTTAGAAGAGAATAAGTGAATTAAGTGATTTACCTTTTCTTCACGAATACGAGCAAAACTTCTTGAGCCAGCAGTGTGAGTATTAATTTGCTTAGCACGGTTACTTTTGTTTCTTAAACTACGCGTCTGTATACAACATCAACTTGGTTAAAAGAAACATCTATATAGCTACACTAGAAAACATTCACTTGGTTAAAAGAAAAAATGAAGAGTGAATTTGATAAAGAATGAAAAAATTGTTTAAAGCACCTGTCCTTCTTCAGTATCCCAAAATTCAATCAATTGTCTCCATTGCTCCGGGAGGACTCTAGAATCGCGATCAACAAGACGTTCTTCATAAGTATTGTGAGCATCATAGTGCTTTTTCTTAAGCTCACATTTGAAGTCCTTCCATTTTTTTCCAAGAGCTTTCATAACCCATAACCACTTATCATCTCAAGATTATACTTTAACTATAAGAAATTCACAAATATCAATTTACTGATAGATGTTTATGTATTAAAAATATAAAGAGAAATCAACTAATAAATTGATACCTTACTAATGTTCCACATTATCTTTTTATTATCCAAAGGCATGTGCCTCCAATCCTTATATGTTAATGGTGCATCTTTTCCACTTCTAGCAACAGTGCCTAAGAAGTTTGTGAATTGCGCAGCTTTATCACCAGTAGGCTGATCAAATTCATTAAAAGTAAGTGCCAACATATCACCATCATGCCTAGCCCATATTTTATGCATGCGAGTTGGACCTCTCCGATTACTGGACTTTTTAGAAGAATCTGTTTTCAAATAATCATAAGAGATAGCTAAGAAATAAATATTCAATAGTGATCAATTGATTTTATAAACTAAATTCCTAAAGTCGATGAACATGCATATCTTAGGGATTAATGAATACCCATATTTTCTTCAAGTTGGTCATCATCCGATATAAACTGGTTGTCCTTATCAACACCCAAATCAAAATCATTCTCCTCAAGGTCACCTCCAGATTGCCTAAGCGAGTGATTACTTGATGGAGTATTTTTCTGACTAGGATCACGAAAGTTTTTTGTTGCAATTCGAGGACCAAGTATAGAACGTCCTGGCTGAAATCGTGTACGCGCCATAGTCAACCTGCAAAACAGTTAAAAAAGATATATTATATCATCTTTTAGAATCAGTAAAATACTTATGTACTATTTAATAGAAGTATTAAAAAAATAAAAACATTAAGAAATAAGCACCTACACATGAATTTTCAATATCATTGAGTAATTTGTTATCTAAACAATCAAGAAAAAAGTTGAGGAAATTTAGAAATCAATAGAATAAACAAAATCCTAAATGTTATGAATGTATAAACAAGCACTCTAATTATCATGAAATATGAATAATGAGACATTATTCAATTATATATAAAGCAAATTAACAAGCAATCAATATATACTTTTTTGTTAAATCAAAAATTGCTTATTAAAGTAAGAATCATTGAAATTGAATTCAATTTACAAGAGATTGAAGTCAAAGGATTGAATCAACCTTATAACTGAAAATCAATCACCAGCTCCATCAGGCTCTAAGTCGTCACTTTGTATAGCATCTTTTGGGCGAGTAATATCTAAAGGTGTATTAATAGTTGTTCCAGGTATATCTGTCCTCGCCCAATTACCAGTGTCAATATCATCACTAGTGGTGTTATCTCCATTTAAATTACTCTCTAAACCATTTGGGTAGTACATCTCCATATCATCTCCACACTCTTCCTCTTTTGCAGACATGTCAAACAAGTCTCTAGGTTTTGTACCAACTACAACATGCCAATCTTCCTCTAAGGGGTCTTGTACATAAACACCTGTTCAACTTGTGATACTAGTACAAATGGTTCATTTGCTATATTCTCATTATTATATAATAATCGATTGAAGTTAACGAGTGTAAATCCAAATTTGTCCTTCTTAATTCCTCTGCCTTCAGAACGCACATCTACCCAATCACATTTAAACAACACAACTTTTGCCTTTTCATTATAGTATAGTTCAATGATCTCTTTAAGAACTCCATAGTAAGCAACATCTCCTTTGATAGGATTTTGATCCTTTGCACTAGAAAAACTTGAGGTGCTTGCAACGACAACAACACCACTATTTTGTGTTCTTCGTCTCTCCTCAACATCTTTCGTATGAAATCTAAATCCATTAACAATATATCCTTTATATCTTCTTACTGTCATTAGAGGACCTGCTGCCAACCATCGAATTTCCTCTAGTGACTCCACATTCTCTTCTCTTGTCAAATTATGAACCTATTAAACAAAGACAAGCTAATTAATGTCTTAATTTTAACTATATATTAGTTAAGAAATTAAGTTCGAAGTGAAGTATACTTACATGTGATCTAAACCATTCATGAAAAGTTTCATTATGAATACGCTCGACATCACGCCTTCGCGCTCGATGATTATGTGCCTTGATTTCTTGAATATGTTTTCTGTAAATAAATAAGCCTAACTAAATACACTATTAAATTTAAAAACTACAACATTTTGACTTTTAATTAATATTCAAGTTTAAGAACTTACTCAAGATAAGAGCTTATAGAATCGAAATTAAATAGCACATATCGATGAGCTTGTACCCACGTTGTATAATCCAAAGTTATAGTTTCGCCATTATCTAGTGCACGACCAATATGGGAAAATAAGGTTTTCTTAGTCAAGTCACTAGCATTAGGATCATCATTTCTCACTGGACGGTTGAACCGAGTTTCAACACCATGTAAATAGCGAGAGCAAAATGTTAGGCTCTCCTCAATTAAATAGCCTTCCGCAATCGAACCTTCTGGATGTCTTCTATTTCGTACATATGACTTCAATCTCAAAAGAAACCTAAATATATAAAAATAAGAACCAAAATAGAATAAATAACAACAAAAAATGAGTAATTTATTAAATTACAAGTCAAATCTTAATATCATAATATACCTCTCAATTGGATACATCCAACGGTATTGCACTGGACCAGCAAGTTTGGCCTCACTAGCAAGGTGAATTGGCAAATGGACCATGACGTCGAAAAAGGATGGAGGAAATATTCTCTCAAGATGGCATATTGTCAATGCTATTCGATCTTCTAATTGTTGCATATCCTTCACCTGAATAGATTTACAGCACAATTCCCTAAAAAAGCTACTTAGCTCTATCAAGGCCAAGCTAACATTTTCTGGCAAGATCCTTCTAACAGCTAATGGGAGCAAATGCTGCATCAACACATGACTATCATGACTCTTGAGCCCCAAAATTTTTAGCTCCTTAATATGTACACGATTTGAGATATTTGATGCATAACCATCAGGAAATTTAACTCCCTTTAATAATTTACAAAAAATTTCCTTTTCCTTTCTACTCATGGAGAAGGATGACGGGGGTAGATATGTTTTGGTTCCATTTGATACTGGATGAAGATCTTGTGTTATTCCCATTTCTTGAAGGTCAAGACGAGACTTGAAAGTATCTTTTGATTTTCCGTCTGAATTTAGTAATGTATAAACTACATTATCAGTACAATTCTTTTCAATATGCATAACATCAAAGTTATGACGTACTAGAAGAGTTTCCCAATACGACAATTCAAAAAAAATGCTCCGCTTCTTCCAATTATGTGAAGGTTGAACATCTTCAGCTCGCTTACGTTTTCCACTTCTTATATTACAATTATGCTTTCCCAATATAATGTTAACATCTTTGACTTGCTCTAAAACATCACAACCAGAAAGTGGAGTTGGTGCAGCTCTATGTTCCTGCTTACCATTGAAAGATGTGACATCACGTCGAAATTTATGTTCATTATCCAGGAATCTACGATGTCCCATGTAACAGAATTTT
The DNA here is from genome assembly GCA_029204045.2 of Tillandsia leiboldiana. Classification (NCBI taxonomy): domain Eukaryota; kingdom Viridiplantae; phylum Streptophyta; class Magnoliopsida; order Poales; family Bromeliaceae; genus Tillandsia; species Tillandsia leiboldiana. The sequence goes on from CM055061.1 coordinate 8,948,914, forward strand.
CTTCCATGCTTTAAATATTCAGAGCAAGTTTCACCATTACAATAAGGACAAGCAAGTCGCCCTTTTGTGCTCCATCCCGAAAGACAAGCATAGCCTGGAAAATCACTAATGGTCCACAAAATTGCGGCACGCATTTGAAATGTTTGTTTGCAAGATACATCGTATGTTTTGATGCCTTCATCCCATAACTCCTTTAATTCATCTATCAATGGCTGCATGTACACATCAATATCATTCCCAGGGGCAGATGGACCAGGAATAAGTAATGAGAGTATAAAGTATGGTTGCTTCATGCACATCCAAGGGGGCAAATTATAAGGAATTAAAACAACAGGCCATGTGCTATGAGCAATACTCATTGTGCTAAATGGATTAAAGCCATCACTTGCCAGCCCTAGCCTAACATTCCGCGGGTCCGATGAAAACAATTGATGCTTGTAGTCAAAATCTTTCCATGCAGGAGAGTCAGCAGGATGTCTAAGTACTCCATCTTTTGTACGCCCGTCGTTATGCCATCTCATATCTGCTGCTATTTTTGAAGACATAAATAACCTTTGTAGTCTTGGTTTTAGTGGAAAGTACCTCAATACTTTTGCATAAACCTTTTGTTCACGATTCTTTCTTGATTTTTTAATTTTTACTTTACTTTCAACAGTTTTCCACCTTGAGACACCACAGACATGGCATAAAGATGCATTAGCAAATTCCTTCCGATATAGCATACAATTATTTGGGCATGCATCAATTTTCTCGTAGCCTAGACCCAAATCTTTAATGATTTTGTCAGTCTCATAAAAGGTACTTGGCAAAGTTTCACCTGCTGGTAATACTTCTTTTAACAATTTTAAAAGCATTTCAAAGCTTTTATTGCTCCATCCCCCTAAGCATTTTATTTGTAATAGTCTCACAATAAATGAGAGTTTTGAGAACTTCTTACAACCTGGATATATTTCTTGATTAGCATCTTTCACTAAATTATAAAATTTTTTAGTCTCTTCATCTGGCTCCGCTGTCAATTCTTCAATATCTAAATCTCCCACATCTAAATCTAACTCTGGATTAAAAAATGCATCGTGTAAAAGATCGTTCATTTCATCACTGATTTGTTCATTCTGAATGTTGACATTCTCATTAGGTTTTGTTTGGATAATATCCTCTCCATGAAATATCCATCTTGTATAACCTTGCATAAATCCATCACATAACAGATGTTCATAGACAACTTCCTCTTCTTTCCAAAAGCAATTAGTGCATTTTCTACATGGGCAAAGGATCATACTTTCTTTAGATGCATTGTCAAATGCAAATTTGAGGAATTGATTCAATCCTTGTTGGTAATCATCACTTGACCTAAATATATTAATTGAATGGTACAAATAAATATTACTTAATTTTATATACTAACATAACTTAATATTCATAACTTTAGAAATATTAGAACATTACCTTGGCTTAAGAATCCATGTCTTATCCATATCCTAGACAAGTAATTTAGGTATTCTTGACAATAGAATTACCTGTATATGCATAAAAGTTAGTATTTTAAGTTCAGTTACATTGACATCATTATTAAGAGCTAAAATATATATGTGTGCATGAGGTGTCAATCTTATCCTTTTCTTTAGACATTATTTGCACATTTTAAGCTGATATTTTCAGCTTAGAAAAAGCATGAGGTGGCACAAGTACGTCAATTTTGCGTAAAAAAAGCCCTTGAAGTTTCAGAAATGTAGTTTTCTAGCTGGTTAAACTATGACTATCATTTTTATGCCACTATTTTCTTATGAAATAAATTGTGATTATGCATTTGCATCAATTAAAAGTAATGCATGAGTTCTACTCTACTTAAGGCAAACATTAAGAACTATTCATCAATACAAGTGTCACTATGTAGCAGAATTAATTTAATGCGACAGGGGTGATGACTAGTTCATATTCAATCATTCAACTAGATATAGAACATATTATGAGATATGTTAACCTAAGACTTGGGGTATTACATCCTCACCCCCTTAACAAAATTGAGTCCTCTAAATTGACTTACCTTTTACTCAAACAAATCCATAAGCAAATTCAATCACAAGACTTTTTAGTTATGTTCAATTAAGTAAACCGTCAAAATTATATATTGCGGTTTTAGATATCCTATCTATATGTTTCCAATTAATTATAGGTCTCTTTAGTTATGTTATAGGCACCTTTGTTTCAGCTCTTGCTACCAAAAGGACTTGATTGGCTAGGCGATGATCCAAAGGCTCCAATTAACAGGTAAAAAGCAAACGAATCCATCCTTAATTAAATGAAACAAACAAATAACATATAATACATAGAACACGTATGTACTCTGCACAAGTATGTAATCCTATCAAGCAAAAAGCTTTGAAACCAAAAACTTAATCCCTCCAACCCTCCCACACTGCACAAAGAAAAGCCGAAACTCCTAAAAGGAAAATGAGATGGAGATCTCTAGCAATTTAGTAGTTTCATCCAAGCGGCCTGAGAACTTATCAAACTTTTGAGAGGTTTAAACCGAAAGAAAAAACCAAAATTAAGGGTATTTAAACGAGTTTAGAAATCAGAGGCATATCATGTAGAAGAATACACATTTCTCTGAACTTTTGTAAGAAAATTTACCTATTTAAATTTGGCAGGAAATGCGAGGCCCCAAATCTTTTAATGTTGACTCAGTAAAGTTGATACACCCTCAACTTATTTGGTCCAAGACCAACAAAACTCTTAACACAGTAGATGTCAGGTTAATTAATCACCTGCGCCATTTAATAGTTCCTTAATTACTTCCGGCCAATTTTTTCTGAAAGACTTATATAACCTCCACTAACTCAACTCAAATCTGTTAAACTTAATTTAGATCAGATTTGATAATTGTACCTGATAATTGTACCTCTTAAAGAATTATTGTAACCTCCACTAACTCAACCTAATATATAAAATAAAAAGGTGCCTTTTCTTAATGTGAGCAAGATCTGAAACAAAATAACCAAAAAAAACAGAACAATCTAATGTCGTTGGAGAAGAGGCTCAAACCTGGACAGAGGTCCGAGCGTGGTTGTAGAAGACGCTCGAACCGGAGAGCGTCGACACCGCGCGTAGTGGAGAATACGCGCGCTCCACAGAGCTTCGATCTTCAGCCTGAGAGCGTCGTGGTGTCCGCGTGCGTGGGGCAGTCGTGGTGTCCGCGTGCGTGGCGCTCCACAGAGCTTCGAGCTTCTAATGTCGTTGGAGAAGAGGCTCGAAGCGTCGACACCGCGCGTAGTGGAGAAGAGGCGCGCTCCACAGAGCTTCGATCTTCAGCCTGCTGAGAGCGTCGTGGTGTCCGCGCGCGTGCGTGGGGCAGTAGTTGATCGGTACGGGCCAGAGATGGTGCGTGGTGGAGGGGGGAAGAGAACCGCCAGAGATAGAGGTAGAGGGGGGAAGGAACGCGAGCGCGTAGGTCTGGTCGTGCGCGCGCGGGAAAAGAAAATCCCACCAAAAAAATGGCGCGGTCTCTTGGCGGTTCACCAAATGTGTTGATAGGACTCTAGCAAATTAATTACTGGCAATTAGCAAATTAATTACTGGCAATTAATTCAAATGCCAGTATTAATTAGGTTTTAGTGGCATTTTTTTGCAAATGCCATTAAAAAAAATGCCAGTAAAAATTTTTTTAGGTATTTTTAATATAATTTTTTTTAAGATTAAATAAATAAAAAAAATAAAATAAATATAATTTTTTTTTAACGGCATTTTTAAAAAACTGCCGGCAAAAATTTATTTTTGGTGGCTTTTTTCCTAAATGCCACCACAAAAGTGCCGCTAAAAGCCAACATTGGTGTAGTGTTGGCAGTTGTGAGGGAGAAAACCCAATAAGTCATCCAACAAAAAAAACTCATCCAAAACTTCTCTCTTCACATTTCTTTCTTTCACTCTCTTCTACAACACTGGCAAAAGCAACCAAATTAATTAAATTAAATTAAATTAATTAATTAATCCTTTAATGCCAACTCCAACTCATTTTTCGCCTTCGGGGCCTCCGCATACGGGAAGCCCCGTATAGACGTAGCGACTAACCTGCAAAAGAATCATCTACACTAACATATATCAGAGCTGAAAATGTAAAAGCTGAAATAAAAGATATAAAAATACAACTACAGCTCCATCATATACAAACCAACCTCACCAAATACAAAAGTCTCTCTCTGCTGCAGTAAAAGAAAGGTACAACTCGATACCTCACTACAAGAGTCACTCAACATAAAGCTCTCAAAAAGTGGTAAGGGGTACATCTACTCTCTCTCTCAGAGGATGACAGGAAGGGATCTATCTCGCGACTCCCTTACCTCGGTCTGAAGGAGCAGGATCAGCAACTGGAGCAGCAGGAACTTGAGCAGAAGTCCCTGGGGAAAAGACACCACGACGGGTGTGAGAACTACTTCCCACAGTAGTTCTCAGTGGGTGCCGCCAACAAGCCCGACGGTCTGCCCACTAAGTCTACTAGAGGCATAAAGTAACATATGCAGTGCTGTAAGGAAAAACTGAAAAAGTAAAGTCTACAGCTACTATGCCTCTATCTAGATGCTCAAAGAGTGGAACAGAAAGCACATAATGCCACAACTAACCCTCAACTCAGATCACCCAATCTAAACTGACTGCCACATCGGGTCCAGTCAAACCTGCGCCTACCTACTGCCGTTACATCCCGGAGGACCGGACTTACGTAGGACGTCCGTGACTGCCAAAACTGGCCCAGCCAGAGGGACGGTGTCCGTGACTGCCAAAACTGGCCCAGCCAGAGGGACAATGCGTCAACAAGTCGCGATAGAAGTATCAGGCCCAACTCCGGAGTGGCACTCGAGGGGCGCGACCCCACCGAGTAAAGTATCTGCGCATCTCTGTCGAGCTCAAATGTGGCTCATGCAGGCTATGATCCAAATCCTCGATCAATAAGATCGGCTGAAACCAACAAAACACTGTCTCACTCACAGGCTTGAAACTACATAGCCGAGACTCACCGTCACTCTGACGGCTCCCAAAGAACCCAGATCTACAAACACTGTCACTCTCCCAAAGAACCCTGATCTACAGACTGCTATCAACTCCACTCGGTCCCCAGACACGAGTGTAAATGCATCCCACAACAACCCGACCTCCCAGCCCACAACCCGGGTGAGAAAAGCTAAGTCCAGAATGACATATAAAATAGTGGTGTGGGAATGTCTAGAGCAAATAAAAACCTAGCCCAAGTTGATGTTTTCTACAGTCTGGCTGAACATGCTGCATATGGCGGGGGTGCTAGGTCAAGTTCCAAGATATCAATAATTAACAAGTTGTAGGAATCAATAAGATCACAAGATCATCAAACTGATACCAAGAGTATTAACATTCAAATTCTAGCATGCTACCAAGTCCAATCACTATCATGCATGATTCTATATCAATAGAATTAGTGCACAGTCCATAGATCCTGAAAGCAAAGCCACCCACCTGAAGGTGCTAACTGTCCGGAGTCGTACAACTGAGAATACCCAGAAACAGATATCTCTACTCACCCACCAATCCAACAATACAGGAACAGTGTTCAATACTTCCTGGGTACAAAAATACAACCCAAAGTTACACTTAATTCCATAAAATCCAAGTTTTACAATTCTGCTGGGAACAGTCCTTTTAATGGGAAATTTTTACCTGTAAAACAAACTCCAAAAATTCCAATAAATATATAACGGCGATCCTCGCGAAGAGTAGATGTCGATAGAGTCCTTAATCGTCGAATTCCGATGTCTGGATGCGAAGATAAAAATCCGACAAGAAGGTGCTGTCCAAAAGTCTACCAGCCGCAAAGGGGGTTAAAAATGTACCCAAAACCACAATAAAAGCTAAAATATGGAAAATGTGGTCAACACGAAAATTGTATATATACCTCTTGTGAAAACGCCACCGTAGAAATTGTCCAAAAATACCGTCGGGGTAGCTCTGTAGACCTCCCAGACTGAAGTGCGACGAAAATGGGCCTCCAAAAGTAAATCGTCGCTCTGTGCTACGATGCCGAAATCGTCGATGCCGCGGCCACCAAAAATTCTGAGCTTCCACTGAAAGATGCACAACAAGATGAGGAAGAACTTTGATGAAGGGCTCACAGGCTCACAAGCTCGGGAAAAGCCCGAAAACGAAGCGCCATTGGCCTATTTATAGGCCTCAACCCGGGAAAAAGCCAAAAATCCTCTCATTGGGCTTTTGGGCCCAACTTTCGGGCGCCCGATACATTCGGGCTGCTACAGTGTTGGGCCCGGCCCAACACTATTCACGCCCGAAATCACCCGGTGATGCCACGTGGCCCGCCGAATAGCAAACAGCTGTGCGGGCCACTCACAGGCTGCCACGTGGCCTCCCCCGCACAGAAAGGCGGTTGGCGCCCGCCAATGAGTGGGCACCACGTGTCCAACCCGGTTGACCCGCCGACCGGTCGGCGCCTCGCCGGTCGCGCGGCGTGGCTCCCACGTGCGCACGCAGCCCGAGGCGCCGGCCACGCCTCCCGTGCACCGCGCCTGCTGTGCCCGCGAATCACAAGGCGACAAGTGTCCTCTACACCCGGTCCACGCATTCCACTTGAAATTCCGTGGACCGCGCCGCGTGCACCAACCAACCGGAGGCTGCCACGTGTCCCCCGCCTTGGTCCATGCACTGCCGCGCTCGCCCGGTAAACTGCGCGCCTTGAGCCCGCCAATCAGGCGGTGCCACGTGTCCGTGCGCTCAGTCTGTGCACCCGGCCGTGCTACTTTGTGGACCGAGCGCTGAAAACTGGCCAATGACAGGCCGCCACGTGGCAGGCCGGCGGTCTACGGCCCCTCCCATGCACCAAAAGCCAATAAAAACTTCTGGGAGTCCGTTTTTGGGCATCCGGACTCAGAAAAAGGCAAGTAAATAGCCGTTTTCAAGAGTTTTTCCGTGCTGAATCCGTTTCCAACCTCTGTTTGGCCTAAATCCTCTTCAAAATTCGGCAAACCTAGACGAAGGCCAACACAGCTAAAGATACCTTATAGGGTCCATCTGTGGCATCCCTTTGATGCACCATGGGCCAGATACACCAACACTAGGTGTTCTAACAGTGGATTCACCGGAAAAAGGTTGCATGGGAACCAGGGCTACTACACGTGGGAAATCATCTAATGAGAGCTTCCCTCTGCGTCCGCATCCCGATTCGACTTCTCCAAGCCGATCGAGTTCGAGAGTTACTAGAGGAGAACCCGGCCGAGTAGATCCCTCCTCGGCCCGATCGCTTGATTGTTGGCACGCGACGCACTTCGACACCACTCGACGGTCACCCAGGGGCTGATCGTGCGCAAGCCATATTTTGGCCCCAACACTATCCAACCGAGGAGGATCAACTCAAAAGGAAGTAGTTGAGAGATACATGATGATTCCCCTTAAGTTACACCGATTACCCAAAACGGCGACGATACACCTAGTTCGAACGAGTATAAATAACCGTACCAACGAAGAAAAAAAGGTCCTACAACTTCGTAAGCCAGTGACCACCCCTGCTTTTTCATACCTTCAATTCTCATATTTACATCTTTCCTAGACTAAGTTTACCGCTTTTCTTATAGCTTTCCTAGATAAATCTTCATACCAACATTTACTACTTTCCTCTACAGCTTTCCTAGGAGTAGGCTTACTTGTAATCGTACCTTTGTAACCCCTTTTCGAGCAATACAAAGCGAACCGGTTGTTTTAGCCGTGTCAAGCAATACAAAGTGAACCGGCTGTTTCATCTCAGTTCGGCTCCTCTAGGCCGGACTTTATTAAAAGTTCGATTAAGAAAAATCCGACCGAGCGGATCCCTCCTCGGCCTAATCGTTTGGCACTCGGCGCATCACATATAGAGGGTCAATCCAGAGGCCGATCGCGGACCCAACCAGGTCAACGGTCAGCGGCTCATTTCGGCCCCAACAATATATATATATATATACATGTATATATGTATATATACATGTATATATACATATATACATGTATATATATATATACATGTATATATATATATATATATACATGTATATATATATATATATATATATGTATATATATATATATATATATATATATATATATATATATATATATATATATATATATATACACATGTATATATATATATATATACATGTATATATACATGTGTATATATATATATACATGTATATATACATGTATATATATATATGTAAGATTCGTGAAATTTAAATTCGAAATAAATGAAAGAAAAGAATGGAGTCAAGATGACTCAGAATTAGAAAGAGCACAAATAGCGCAATTGACCTTTTGCTACTGTGTAAATTGCACAGTTTACGAGACAGAAATATTGCCTTTCAAATCCGAGCCAAATCTTGAAAATCCGAGATGACCAGTGCGACCGTCTCGTCGAACTGATCGAAAATGATATAGATCAAATTCAGATCCGACGGTCGGATCTTCCAGAAATCAGCGAAGAAGCGGGCGGGACCCGCGACTTAAGTGAATAGTGCTGTGAACAGTGGGTGAATAGTAAACCCTATTTCTAAATCCCCTTACCGCCAACGTTAGCCAATTCGCTGTCTGGACTCCGATCATAGCAATCCAAGTAGTCGGTTTGATCGGTTTCGTCGTTCTGAACGCAATGGCACTGACGGAATTTCCGTTTGACGACCCTAGAGTCTCGAAAAGCGGGATAAACTATATTCTCGTACAGTATTGATGGACCGAGAATTTATCCGGGCATTTTCTCGAAAAAACAAAAATCGCTACTTTATAGGTTTTGTCGAGACGGACGTCTCGGCGAAGTCCATTTTTCGATTCGACGACTAAAATGCCTCGAAAAGTGTAAAATACAGTGGAAAATGCGACATTTTGCACAATAAACTGTAAAGACCCGGCCCACTAGCAATAATAACTCGTTGGGCCCAAACCACAGCCCAAAATGCTTAAGCCCAGTTATTATTACTAGTGTCCAAGTCTCATATAAACCCAATCACAAATCCATCCACATCCGATGTGGGACTATTGGGGGCGTCACAGACTCCCCCCGTTTAGGCCTGACGTCCTCGTCAGCCCAAACACACACACACAAGCCCAAGATCACCAGGCGATGTGAGACTCGTCTCGCTAGCCCTGTCATCTAGACCCAGGCTCAGCCAAGACTCGTAACACACTTCCGGCTGGTTATTGGCTCTGATACCAAATGTAACGACCCGGCCCACTAGCAACAATAACTCGTTGGGCCCAAACCACAGCCCAAAATGCTTAAGCCCAGTTATTATTACTAGTGTCCGAGTCTCACATCGCCTGGTGATCTTGGGCTTGTGTGTGTGTGTTTGGGCTGACGAGGACGTCAGGCCTAAACGGGGGGAGTCTGTGACGCCCCCAATAGTCCCACATCGGATGTGGATGGATTTGTGATTGGGTTTATATGAGACTTGGACACTAGTAATAATAACTGGGCTTAAGCATTTTGGGCTGTGGTTTGGGCCCAACGAGTTATTGTTGCTAGTGGGCCGGGTCGTTACATAAACCCTAGATTTTATGTCTCGTTTTGCGTGCTGCTCCTTGGAGAGGGACCTAAGTGCAAAATAAGTTGGCTGTGAGGGACTGGGCTCAAAATATGGCGAGTTGAGGGGTTAAACTGCAATTGTGCTATGGACACTATTTAAACACAACTAGGTTAGGGTTTCTTTAAACCCCGCAGCCCTCAGCCCCCCAGCCGCCAGCTCCAACTGCACCCTCTCCATCTGCCGCACCCCTCGGAGGTAGCGCACCGGCCGCCGCCACCTCATCTCCGGAGAAGAAGGGAACCAAGGAAACCTCCTTCATCTCGGGTTGTTGGTGAGGAGGGTGCTTGGGAGGGACCCAAGTTGGCCCAAACTCCTTCTGGAACCTCCTCGGTGTGGCCGCGACCGAGCCAAGGGGAAGTCGACGCCATCCGCCGCCGTGCGCCGTCACGGTCGTCTTCCTCGTCCTCGAGATTTTCCGGCGAGGTAAGAACATGGAACATTTTGGTTTTAATTGGCACATGAACCCTGTAAATGTGTTCCTGACATCGAGACGACCCATATTGTGAAGCTCGAGCCGCCGCCGTCGACCCCATCGCCGGCGGGAGCGACCTCTTGCCGGAATTATCGATTTCAGTCGATCTTGGGCGCCGACTTCATCAGGCCGTTGAAACTCCGATCAAGACCGTTGATCCTCTTCTCCTTATCGACTGCAACCTACCTCCAAGGTTTGGTGGAAATCGGTGCAGAATCCAAGCCGCCCAAAGAAGCCCTAGAACCGGGTTTTTTTAAGCACTTCGGCCGAGCTTCGCCGTCCGACGCCGCCGCTCACTATCGACACCGGCGATGACCCTGGTTACCTTTTTGTGGCCGAGGGGGATCCGTTCATGCCCTTGCATGCGGGCCATGCTGACCGGACGAAGATCCGCCATTAATGGCCATCAAGTTGGCCGAGCTCCGCCGCCGGCGATCGTCGGGGCTTCGCGCGATGGGAAAGCGACCCTGGTAGGTTTCTTAGACATGTATAAGGCTGTTAGTGAGGTTGCATGTGGATTTTAACGTAAGGTTTTGTGTAACCGTAGTTGCACCACCTTCGCAATTCGAGTTCCCCTCCGGCCGCCGCCGCTGCCCCACGCCGCCGGCCACCCACTTGGTAAGCCTCACAACACCCAGAAGCTTGATATTGTGCAAGCTGTTGGACTTAAAGACCCTCGGTTGGAAATCCGCCATTAGAGGTCTTGGATTTGGCCAAGCTTCATCTCCGGCCGCCGCCGTCGCCTCTGGTCGCCGGCCAACCACCCAGGTAACCTCTAAACCCTACATGTTTGTTGTTCATCCATCTTAGAAGGGCTCTGGTTGCCTCTTTACAGAAGAAGAGCTCGGGCAAGAGTTAGTTGTTTATATATATATGATGCCCATTAGATGCTCGATGAAATGTCCCAATGAATCTAAGTTCAGATTCTGGCCATGATCAAAATATGAAAGTTGTTACACACATTTCCCTGAGCTTGATGCTCACTTCAGATCCAATTTTGGCTGTGTGGATTGGTGTGTGGAGCAATGTTGTCCATTAGAGAGCGAGGGACTTGGATCTTTTGATCCAGCAATTCCGTGCTGCTACAAA
>CM055061.1:8970032-9137754 GCA_029204045.2 Tillandsia leiboldiana
ACCATAATAGACAAAAAAATATACCATCAATTGGATTAATTGCGACACGAAAAATTATATCTGTCATATATACTAATCAATATACATATTTGAGTCATTACAAAATGATGAAAGGATGAGATCGCCATTGCAAATTAGTCACCAGATTACTTCCCTTAACTAATCGCCCTAACTAACAAAAGGGGCAAAAAAAGAAAACAAAAACTTTAAGAACGACTTTGAAAACAAAACAAAAAGATTTATTTAGCATACTTTTTTCAATCTATATGAGAAGATATAAATAATTCTAAGAAATAACCTAATCATTTCACATCAACACACAGAATAAATAAATATCGATAATTTACCTTTTACAAATAATGAAAAAACCCATAAAAAAAAAAAGGCTTAGATCGACATCAGTTATAAAAAAAGTCATTACTTTCGGATACTATATTTTGTTTTTTTTATCAAAGACTCAATCAAACTTCGTCTTTATGGCCATTTCAAACAGGATTTGGTAAAGTTCTAAATTTTATTGCTTGGAATACTTTGAAGCTTTAAATTGCAAAGCTTAAGTCCCCGTTCGCCGAATCTGCAAAATGGCAAAATTGGCGAAATGATCTGTAACTATTTTAAATATGATTACATTCGAGTTCGGTGCGTTTCGGACCGACCGAGGTGCATCGGTCGAAAAGTGAGTTGAAGTTCAAGGACTTAGCGAATTTCAGAAATTTCTGATATTTGTTATCGGTAAGCTTTTTCGAGGCCCTATTTTGAAAACTTAAGTAGTCAAAGAATTAAGAAGAAATCGTGAGGTGTCTCAGAAAAGGTCTGCTGATTAAAAGGGATGAACTGCATAGTGAGAGATTGAGAAAATAAGGAAAACGAAGCGATGCAAAATGCTTCAAAAATTCTGCAACTGCAGTTTTTGCTGATGCAGTTTACGCCAAGCTTTTTCGGAGCCCTATTCCGAGGGCTTAGAGCAGCCCAAAAATTTAAAATAAATCATGGGGAGTTTAAGAAAAATTTGTAGAATAAAGGGAAGAAGAAAATTACAATTTCGATTTTCTAGTTGGCGGCAAAACGCAGATAAAAGAGCTTGCCGATATCAAAAATCAGAATTTATGGAATTCGCTAATTTCTTGAACTTCAACTCACTTTTCGACCCGATGGACTTCGCGTCGGTCCGAAACGCACCGAACTCGACTGTAATCATATTTAAAATATGTTACAGGTCATTTCGCCGCATTTCGGCATTTTGCAAATTCGCCCGATACACCGCGTCGGTCCGAAACGCACCCAAGGCTGCTGCTTGAGACAGCAGCAAGCTGCTGCTTGAGCAGCTGTGCTGCTGCTCAAGCAGCAGGCTGCTGCTTTGAGCAGCAGCCCTGCTGCTGCTCAAAGCAGCAGCCTGTGCTGCTGCTCAAGCAGCAAGCTGCTGCTTTGAGCAGCAGCAAGGCTGCTGCTCAAGGCAGCAGCCAGGCTGCTGCTCAAGCAGCAGCCTGCTGCCTTGAGCACAGCACAGCTGCTGCTTTGAGCAGCAGCAAGGCTGCTGCTTTGAGCAGCACAAGGCTGCTGCTCAAGGCAGCAGCCAGGCTGCTGCTCAAGCAGCAGCCAGGCGCAGCAGCTGCTGGCTGCTGCTCGGCAGCAGCCAGCACAGGCTGCTGCTCAAGCATCAGCCAAAGCTTTGATTGCCAAAGCACAGGCTGTCCCCGTTCACTGAATCTTTAAAGTTTTAAATTGCAAAGCTTTGAAGCTTGATTGGAATCACTTTGAAGCTTTAAATTGCAAAGCTTAAGTCCCCGTTCGCTGAATCTGCAAAATGGCGAAATGCGGCGAAATGATCTGTAACATATTTTAAATATGATTACAGTCGAGTTCGGTGCGTTTCGTACCGACGCGAAGTGCATCGGGTCGAAAAGTGAGTTGAAGTTCTAGGACTTAGGAATTTCAGAAATTCTGAATTTTGTTATCGGTAAGCTTTTTCGAGCCCTATTTTGAAGACTTAGAGTAGTCAAAAAATTAAGAAGAATCGTGAGGTGTCTCAGAAAAGTCTGCTGATTAAAAGGGTGAACTGCCGAGGTGAGAGATTGAAAGAAAATAGGAGAACGAAGCGAAGCAAAATGCTTTAAGAATTCTGAAACTGCAGTTTTGCTGATGCAGTTTATCGCCAAGCTTTTTCGAGCCCTATTCCGAGGGCTTAGAGCAGCCCAAAAATTTAAAATAAATCGTGGGAAGTTTAAGAAAATTTGTAGAATAAAGGAAGAAAAAAATTACAATTTCGATTTTTCTAGTTGGCGGCAAAACGCAGATGAAAAGAGCTTGCCGATATCAAAAATAAGAATTTATGAAATTCGCTAATTTCTTGAACTTCAACTCACTTTTCGACCCGATGGACTTCGCGTCGGTCCGAAACGCACCGAACTCGACTGTAATCATATTTAAATATGTTACAGGTCATTTCGCCGCATTTCGGCATTTTGCAAATTCGCCCGATGCACCGCGTCGGTCCGAAACGCACCCAAGGCTGCTGCTTGAGCAGCAGCAAGCTGCTGCTTGAGCAGCTGTGCTGCTGCTCAAGCAGCAGGCTGCTGCTTTGAGCAGCAGCCCTGCTGCTCAAAGCAGCAGCCTGTGCTGCTGCTCAAGCAGCAAGCTGCTGCTTTGAGCAGCAGCAAGGCTGCTGCTCAAGGCAGCAGCCAGGCTGCTGCTTGAGCACAGCAAGGCTGCTGCTCACAGCAGCAGGCTGCTGCCTTGAGCAGCAGCACCTGCTGCTTTGAGCAGCAGCAAGGCTGCTGCTCAAGGCAGCAGCCAGGCTACTGCTCAAGCAGCAGCCAGACCCAGCTGCGGCTGCTGCTCAAGGCAGCAGCCAGCACAGGCTGCTGCTCAAGCAGCAGCCAAAGCAGAAGCTGCTGCTGAGCAGCAGCACAGGCTGCTGCTCAAGGCACTGCTGCTTGAGCAGCAGCCTGTGCTGATGCTCAAGCAGCAGCCTTGCTGCTGCTCAAGCAACATGCTTTGAGCAGCAGCAAAGCTGCTGCTCAAAGCAGAAGCAAGGCCTGTGCTGCTGCTCAAGAGCTTGCCGATATCAAAAATAAAATTTATGAAATTCGCTAATTTCTTGAACTTCAACTCACTTTTCGACCCGATGCACTTCGCGTCGGTCCGAAACGCACCGAACTCGACTGTAATCATATTTAAATATGTTACAGGTCATTTCGCCGCATTTTTAAACTTTAAATTGCAAAGCTTTGAAGCTTGATTGGAATCACTTTGAAGCTTTAAATTGCAAAGCTTAAATCCCCGTTCGCCGAATCTGCAAAATGGCGAAATGCGGCGAAATGATCTGTAACATATTTTAAATATGATTACAGTCGAGTTCGGTGCGTTTCGGACCGACGCGAAGTGCATCGGGTCGAAAAGTGAGTTGAAGTTCTAGGACTTAGGAATTTCAGAAATTCTGATTTTGTTATCGGTAAGCTTTTTCGAGGCCCTATTTTGAAGACTTAGAGTAGTCAAAAATTAAGAAGAAATCGTGAGGTGTCTCAGAAAAGTCTGCTGATTAAAAGGGATGAACTGCCGAGGTGAGAGATTGAAAGAAAATAGGAGAACGAAGCGAAGCAAAATGCTTTAAGAATTCTGAAACTGCAGTTTTTGCTGATGCATTTTATCGCCAAGCTTTTTCGAAGCCCTATTCCGGGGCTTAGAGCAGCCCAAAAATTTAAAATAAATCGTGGGAGTTAAGAAAAATTTGTAGAATAAAGGGAAGAAGAAAAATTACAATTTCGATTTTCTAGTTGGCGGCAAAACGCAGATGAAAAGAGCTTGCCGATATCAAAAATAAGAATTTATGAAATTCGCTAATTTTTTGAACTTCAACTCACTTTTCGACCCGATGGACTTCGCGTCGGTCCGAAACGCACCGAACTCGACTGTAATCATATTTAAAAATATGTTACAGGTCATTTCCCCGCATTTCGGCATTTTGCAAATTCGCCCGATGCACCGCGTCGGTCCGAACGCACCCAAGGCTGCTGCTTGAGCAGCAGCAAGCTGCTGCTTGAGCAGCTGTGCTGCTACTCAAGCAGCAGGCTGCTGCTTTGAGCAGCAGCCCTGCTGCTCAAAGCAGCAGCCTGTGCTGCTGCTCAAGCACAAGCTGCTGCTTGAGAGCCGCAGCAAGGCTGCTGCTCAAGGCAGCAGCCAGGCTGCTGCTTGAGCAGCAGCAAGGCTGGCTGCTCAAGCAGCAGGCTGCTGCCTTGAGCAGCACAACGCTGCTGCTTGAGCAGCAGCAAGGCTGCTGCTCAAGGCAGCAGCTAGGCTACTGCTCAAGCAGCAGCCAGGCAGCAGCAGCTGCTGGCTGCTGCTCAAGGCAGGCCAGCACAGGCTGCTGCTCAAGCGCAGCCAAAGCAGAAGCTGCTGCTTGAGCAGCAGCACAGGCTGCTGCTCAAGGTACTGCTGCTGAGCAGCAGCCTGTGCTGATACTCTCAAGCAGCAGCCTTGCTGCTGCTCAAAGCAACATGCTTTGAGCAGCAGCAAAGCTGCTGCTCAAAGCAGAAGCAAGGGCCTGTGCTGCTGCTCAAAGCTTGCCGATATCAAAAATAAGAATTTATGAAATTCGCTAATTTCTTGAACTTCAACTCACTTTTCGACCCGATGCACTTCGCGTCGGTCCGAAACGCACCGAA
Organism: Tillandsia leiboldiana; assembly: GCA_029204045.2. Lineage (NCBI taxonomy): Eukaryota > Viridiplantae > Streptophyta > Magnoliopsida > Poales > Bromeliaceae > Tillandsia > Tillandsia leiboldiana. The sequence goes on from CM055061.1 coordinate 8,974,694, forward strand.
CTCGACTGTAATCATATTTAAAATATGTTACAGGTCATTTCGCCGCATTTTAAAGCTTTAAATTGCAAAGCTTTGAAGCTTGATTGGAATCACTTGGAGCTTTAAATTGCAAAGCTTAAATCCCCGTTCGCCGAATCTGCAAAATGGCGAATGCGGCGAAATGATCTGTAACATATTTTAAATATGATTACAGTCGTGTTCGGTGCGTTTCGGACCGACGCGAGGTGCATCGGGTCGAAAAGTGAGTTGAAGTTCAAGGACTTAGCGAATTTCAGAAATTCTGATTTTTGTTATCGGTAAGCTTTTTCGATTTTCTAGTTGGCGGCAAAAACGCAGATGAAAAGAGCTTGCCGATATCAAAATCAGAATTTATGAAATTGGCTAATTTCTTGAACTTCAACTCACTTTTCGACCCGATGCACTTCGCGTCGGTCCGAAACGCACCGAACTCGACTGTAATCATATTTAAAATATGTTACAGGTCATTTCGCCGCATTTCGCCATTTTGTAAATTCGCGAGCGGGCACAAGCAAAGCAGCAGCAAGGCTGCTGCTTGAGCAGCATCCTGTGCTGCTGCTGAAGCAGCAGCAAGGCTGCTGCTCAAAGCAGCAGCAAGGCTGCTGCTTGAGCAGCAGCCTGTGCTGCTGCTCAAGCAGCAGCTTGCTGCTGCTCAAAGCAGCAGCCCTGCTGCTTTGAGCAGCCCTGCTGCTCAAAACACCAGCAATGCTGCTGCTCAAACAGCAGCCCTGTTATATCTCGTGAAAATTGGTTTTTCGGCGAATTTTACAATTGATGAAATTCGCTAATTCTTGAACTTCAACTCACTTTTCGACCCGATGCACTTCGCGTCGGTCCGAAACGCACCGAACTCGACTGTAATCATATTTAAAATATGTTACAGGTCAATTCGCCGCATTTCGCCATTTTGCAAATTCGCGCGAACGGGGACTTAAGCTTTGCAATTTAAAGCTTCAAAAACTCTCAATTCCAACCCAATTTTTCGAGTCGACCGCTTTGACATCGATCGAAATGCTTCTAACTAACTTGTAATTACATTATGTCAAATTTATATTAGAACACTATGTCAAATTAGAACACTATGCTAAGCCTATAGTTGAGGAACAGTATGTAAAATAGAGATAGCTAAGAAATACAATATTCAATAGTGATCAATTGATTTTATAAACTAAATTCCTAAAGTTCGATGAACATGCATATCTTAGGGATTAATGAATACCCATATTTTCTCAAGTTGGTCATCATCCGATATAAACGGTTGTCCTTATCAACACCCAAATCAAAATCATTCTCCTCAAGGTCACCTCAGATTGCCTAAGCGAGTGATTACTTGATGGAGTATTTTTCTGACTAGGATCACGAAAGTTTTTGTTGCAATTCGAGGACCAAGTATAGAACGTCCTGGCTGAAATCGGGTACGGCGCCATAGTCAACCTGCAAAACGTTAAAAAAAGATATATTATATCATCTTTTAGAATCAGTAAAATAACTTATGTACTATTTAATAGAAGTATTAAAAAAATAAAAACAGTAAGAAATAAGCCACCTACACATGAATTTTCAATATCATTGAGTAATTTGTTATCTAAACATCAAGAAAAAAAGTTGAGGACTTTATAAATCAATAGAAACAAAATCCTAAATGTTATGAATGTATAAACAAGCACTCTAATTATTCATGAAATATGAATAATGAGACATTATTCAATTATATATAAAGCAAATTACAAGCAATCAATATATACTTTTTTGTTAAATCGAAAATGTGCTTATTAAAGTAAGAATCATTGAAATGAATTCAATTTACCAAGAGATTGAAGTCAAAGGATTGAATCAACCTTATAACTGAAAATCAATCACCAGCTCCATCAGGCTCTAAGTCGTCCACTTTGTATAGCATCTTTTGGGCGAGTAATATCTAAAGGTGTAATTAATAGTTGTTCCAGGTATATCTGTCCTCGCCCAATTACCAGTGTCAATATCATCACTAGTGGTGTTATCTCCATTTAAATTACTCTCTAAAACCATTTGGGTAGTACATCTCCATATCATCTCCACACTCTTCCTCTTTTTGCAGACATGTCAAACAAGTCTCTAGGTTTTGTACCACTACTAACTGCCAATCTTCCTCTAAGGGGTCTTGTACATAAAACACCTGTTCAACTTGTGATACTAGTACAAATGGTTCATATTGCTATATTCTCATTATTATATAATAATCGATTGAAGTTAACGAGTGTAAATCCAAATTTGTCCTTCCTTAATTCCTCTGCCTTCAGAACGCACATCTACCCAATCACATTTAAACAACACAACTTTTGCCTTTTCATTATAGTATAGTTCAATGATCTCTTTAAGAACTCCATAGTAAGCAACATCTCCTTTGATAGGATTTTGATCCTTTGCACTAGACAAACTTGAGGTGCTTGCAACGACAACAACACCACTATTTTGTGTTCTTCGTCTCTCCTCAACATCTTTCGTATGAAATCTAAATCCATTAACAATATATCCTTTATATCTTCTTACTGTCATTAGAGGACCTGCTGCCAACCATCGAATTTCCTCTAGTGACTCCACATTCTCTTCTCTTGTCAAATTATGAACCTATTAAACAAAGACAAGCTAATTAATGTCTTAATTTTAACTATATATTAGTTAAGAAATTAAGTTCGAAGTGAAGTATACTTACATGTGATCTAAACCATTCATGAAAAGTTTCATTATGAATACGCTCGACATCACGCCTTCGCGCTCGATGATTATGTGCCTTGATTCTTGAATATGTTTTCTGTAAATAAATAAGCCTAACTAAATACACTATTAAATTTAAAAACTACAACATTTTGACTTTTAATTAATATTCAAGTTTAAGAACTTACTCAAGATAAGAGCTTATAGAATCGAAATTAAATAGCACATATCGATGAGCTTGTACCCACGTTGTATAATCCAAAGTTATAGTTTCGCCATTATCTAGTGCACGACCAATATGGGAAAATAAGGTTTTCTTAGTCAAGTCACTAGCATTAGGATCATCATTTCTCACTGGACGGTTGAACCGAGTTTCAACACCATGTAAATAGCGAGAGCAAAATGTTAGGCTCTCCTCAATTAAATAGCCTTCCGCAATCGAACCTTCTGGATGTCTTCTATTTCGTACATATGACTTCAATCTCAAAAGAAACCTAAATATATAAAAATAAGAACCAAAATAGAATAAATAACAACAAAAAATGAGTAATTTATTAAATTACAAGTCAAATCTTAATATCATAATATACCTCTCAATTGGATACATCCAACGGTATTGCACTGGACCAGCAAGTTTGGCCTCACTAGCAAGGTGAATTGGCAATGGACCATGACGTCGAAAAAGGATGGAGGAAATATTCTCTCAAGATGGCATATTGTCAATGCTATTCGATCTTCTAATTGTTGCATATCCTTCACCTGAATAGATTTACAGCACAATTCCCTAAAAAAGCTACTTAGCTCTATCAAGGCCAAGCTAACATTTTCTGGCAAGATCCTTCTAACAGCTAATGGGAGCAAATGCTGCATCAACACATGACTATCATGACTCTTGAGCCCCAAAATTTTTAGCTCCTTAATATGTACACGATTTGAGATATTTGATGCATAACCATCAGGAAATTTAACTCCCTTTAATAATTTACAAAAAATTTCCTTTTCCTTTCTACTCATGGAGAAGCATGACGGGGGTAGATATGTTTTGGTTCCATTTGATACTGGATGAAGATCTTGTCTTATTCCCATTTCTTGAAGGTCAAGACGAGACTTGAAAGTATCTTTTGATTTTCCGTCTGAATTTAGTAATGTATAAACTACATTATCAGTACAATTCTTTTCAATATGCATAACATCAAAGTTATGACGTACTAGAAGAGTTCCCAATACGGCAATTCAAAAAAAATGCTCCGCTTCTTCCAATTATGTGAAGGTTGAACATCTTCAGCTCGCTTACGTTTTCCACTTCTTATATTACAATTATGCTTTCCAATATAATGTTAACATCTTTGACTTGCTCTAAAACATCACAACCAGAAAGTGGAGTTGGTGCAGCTCTATGTTCCTGCTTACCATTGAAAGATGTGACATCACGTCGAAATTTATGTTCATTATCCAGGAATCTACGATGTCCCATGTAACAGAATTTTCTTCCATGCTTTAAATATTCAGAGCAAGTTTCACCATTACAATAAGGACAAGCAAGTCGCCCTTTTGTGCTCCATCCCGAAAGACAAGCATAGCCTGGAAAATCACTAATGGTCCACAAAATTGCGGCACGCATTTGAAATGTTTGTTTGCAAGATACATCGTATGTTTTGATGCCTTCATCCCATAACTCCTTTAATTCATCTATCAATGGCTGCATGTACACATCAATATCATTCCCAGGGGCAGATGGACCAGGAATAAGTAATGAGAGTATAAAGTATGGTTGCTTCATGCACATCCAAGGGGGCAAATTATAAGGAATTAAAACAACAGGCCATGTGCTATGAGCAATACTCATTGTGCTAAATGGATTAAAGCCATCACTTGCCAGCCCTAGCCTAACATTCCGCGGGTCCGATGAAAACAATTGATGCTTGTAGTCAAAATCTTTCCATGCAGGAGAGTCAGCAGGATGTCTAAGTACTCCATCTTTTGTACGCCCGTCGTTATGCCATCTCATATCTGCTGCTGTTTTTGAAGACATAAATAACCTTTGTAGTCTTGGTTTTAGTGGAAAGTACCTCAATACTTTTGCAGAAACCTTTTGTTCACGATTCTTTCTTGATTTTTTAATTTTCACTTTACTTTCAACAGTTTTCCACCTTGAGACACCACAGACATGGCATAAAGATGCATTAGCAAATTCCTTCCGATATAGCATACAATTATTTGGGCATGCATCAATTTTCTCGTAGCCTAGACCCAAATCTTTAATGATTTTGTCAGTCTCATAAAAGGTACTTGGCAAAGTTTCACCTGCTGGTAATACTTCTTTTAACAAATTTAAAAGCATTTCAAAGCTTTTATTGCTCCATCCCCCTAAGCATTTTATTTGTAATAGTCTCACAATAAATGAGAGTTTTGAGAACTTCTTACAACCTGGATATATTTCTTGATTAGCATCTTTCACTAAATTATAAAATTTTTTAGTCTCTTCATCTGGCTCCGCTGTCAATTCTTCAATATCTAAATCTCCCACATCTAAATCTAACTCTGGATTAAAAAATGCATCGTGTAAAAGATCGTTCATTTCATCACTGCTTTGTTCATTCTGAATGTTGACATTCTCATTAGGTTTTGTTTGGATAATATCCTCTCCATGAAATATCCATCTTGTATAACCTTGCATAAATCCATCACATAACAGATGTTCATAGACAACTTCCTCTTCTTTCCAAAGCAATTAGTGCATTTTCTACATGGGCAAAGGATCATACTTTCTTTAGATGCATTGTCAAATGCAAATTTGAGGAATTGATTCAATCCTTGTTGGTAATCATCACTTGACCTAAATACATTAATTGAATGGTACAAATAAATATTACTTAATTTTATATACTAACATAACTTAATATTCATAACTTTAGAAATATTAATTAGAACATTACCTTGGCTTAAGAATCCATGTCTTATCCATATCCTAGACAAGTAATTTAGGTATTCTTGACAATAGAATTACCTGTATATGCATAAAAGTTAGTATTTTAAGTTCAGTTACATTGACGTCATTATTAAGAGCTAAAATATATAAATTTTTCATAAACTTATGAATTCTAATAATTGACCAACTTCTTAAAAGTTTTCAACATTGTATTGTCACACGGCTTTTCCGCCACACATCACTATCATCTAATAGTTCTTAAAATGACTTCTTTGCCCTAACTTCTAGAGCACGATCTAATGCTAAAAGCAATCATTAAGCACCTAACCAAATACTGAAGTAGAAACTGTGTCCCTAATGAAAAGCTTAATGTAATGAGACAACAAAAACTGGTTATGACACTAAAACAGAATACATGATAGGTACCAGAAAGATCCAAGAAATTATCACACGACTACAGTTCATAAAGAAAGAAACTTACCAAACACCCCAGCAACACTTGAAGCATTCCAATACAAACACTTCACAAAACCAAGGAAAAGTAAAAGATTTGACCACGTAAAGCACCAGAATTTGGAGCATTAAGACTTAAGACTAGATTTAAGGCACAGAATTTGGAGCACCAAAATTTTGATCTAGTTCATGAGGGATATGAATCTGGATCCCGATCTTGTCTCAATATATATATATATATATATATATATATATATATTTGTATTGTGAAACTTCAATTTGATTTCCATGTTGGATCACAAGTTCTCTTATGTCACAAAAAAAAAATTTGACGCACTATGCTATATAAGCTACCAATTTTAGATTTTAGATGTAATAAATAATACACAACCAAGCTAATTATCTACTAATTTATGGTATAAGAAGGGGCAAGTTTCCAACAAGGTAATTTACTTATTTAATCTCCTGTGTATGAGAAACATATCTAATCTCAATATGGAACACTTTATTTAATTTAATGAAACAAAGAAAGAGAAAATAAATAAATGAAATTATGGAACCACAAAGCTCATACATTTATTTACTTCTTTCACATTGTCCTGGCCCCTCAACTAAGTCAAACCCTACATGCTCCCAATGATCAAAAAAGAAACATTAATAATATGTTTGCTATATCAATTATTATTTCATGGTATCCAAAGAATCCAAACATGCACTCTTTTTTATCCTCTCTATGGCTCAAATTACTAGAAGTGGTTTTGATTAATTAATCTCTTTCTAATCCGTTCACCATTATTTTTCTAATATTTTTACGCAAATTAATATGAAACCCCTCACATGCCTAGGTGGAAATAAAATTAATTTGCTTTCGATTTAATCCTTCCTAAGCTAAACCTATATATATATGGCACATATATGTCATAAAAACTGATGAAGAAAAAATAATTGATGTCCCGCACGAACCTGGACAGAGTTTCGAGCTTCTAATGTTGGAGAAGGCGCTCGAATCTGGACAGAGCTCCGAGTGTCGTTGGAGAAGACGCTTGAACCAGGACAGAGCTCCGAGCGTCGTTGGAGAAGACGCTCGAACCTGGACAGAGCTCCGACCGTCGTTGGAGAAGACGCTAATTTTTGAAGTGGGGGAGAGAGGGAAGGATGGAAATAAGCGAGCGGTATGGAACATACAATGAAAAAAGATGGATATAAATGGTTAAATAAAGACAGCCGAACTGCTTGTTATCACTCAGAATGTGTTTCTCACTCAACAGCTTGATAACTGTCGATAACTCTGTTTGGCGGAAAAGGCAGCCTATTAATAATATCAGTTCGTCTGTAACACTATACTCTTTCTTTCATTGCCTCATTTTTGTTATTATTTACACAATCTTGAATGGAAAAGCATAAAAATATCTAATTTCATGTGTTCTATCATATGTTATGCAACATTCTGAGCTACATATTTTGTGCCCATCTATAATAATTTCAAGTACTACCAAACTTTACTCAATGAAATACCCATCGCTCTGTTTGAGCTTCCAACAAAATATTCCTTATGTATCATCCTGTGCCCTGCCGTGAATATTTGCTATAATAACTTCCATACACTACCTTTCCTTCACACGAGCCTTAATTATCTGCGGCAGCTTAATGGTGGTGGAGGCGCGCGGTACAGGTGGCCGCAGGGGAGGCTGTGGCGGCCGGGCGAGCGGACAGGGAGAGGCCGCTTGCGCGCGGGATGGATGGCCGCAGGGGAGGCGGTGGCCGAGGCGGCGGAGGCGCGCGGTAGAGGTGGCCGCAGGGAGACGGTGCACGGGGGAGCTTGCGCGCGGACAGGGATCGCGTGCGCGGTTGGGGAAGTAGCTAGGTAGGGATTTTTTTGGGGATTTCTTTCTTTTCTTTCTTGCGCAGTTGGAGCCGAGGCGGCGGAGGCGCGCGGTAGAGGTGGCCGCAGGGAGACGGTGCACGGGGGAGCTTGCGCGCGGACAGGGAGAAGCGTCGCCTGCGCGGTTGGGGAATAGCTAGGGATTTTTTTTTGGATTTCTTTCTTTTCTTTCTTGCGCACGATAGGTACCTGGCGGGAAACAAATAAATTTCCCCTGCGCGTGCGCGGGAATTAAAATAATTCCTTTGCTGGCATTTGGTAGATATTAATTAGGTTTTAGTGGCATTTTTTGCAAATGCCATTAAAAAAAATGCCAGTAAAAATTTTTTTAGGTATTTTTAATATAATTTTTTTTAAGATTAAATAAATAAATAAAATAAAATAAATATAAATTTTTTTTAACGGCATTTTTAAAAAACTGCCGGCAAAAATTTATTTTTGGTGGCTTTTTTCCTAAATGCCACCACAAAAGTGCCGCTAAAAGCCAACATTGGTGTAGTGTATACTTGAAATTTTATAAATTGATGGTATTTTGCCTATGACTAAAATTTATTGTGCTTAATTGTAATTATTTGCATGTTTTTAAATATCTTTTAAAAATCTTCTGTGTTGATATGAAACAAGTATTTGACATAATTAAACTATTATTTTATTGCTAATTATAAAAATGAATAATTAAATGAAAAAACTATAATTTTATAATTATTTTGGCACTTATGAGTGCCACTAAAAAGGGGTATGCTGGCGGTTTGGAGTGCCGGGACAGATAGTTTTGCTGGCAGTTGTAAGTGCCACTAAAATCAGATACGCTGGCATTTTGGAGTGCCGGGACAGATAGTTTTGCTGGCACTTGTAAGTGCCACTAAAATGGGATATGCTGGCGGTTTGGAGTGTCGGAATAGATCGTTTTGCTGGCACTTGTAAGTGCCACTAAAATGGGAAATGCTGGCATTTTGGAGTGCCGGGATAGATACTTTTGCTGGCACTTTTAACTGCCACTAAAATCAGATACGCTGGCATTTTGGAGTGCCGGGATAGATACTTTTGCTGGCACTTGTAAGTGCCACTAAAATAAGATATGCTGGCGGTTTCGAGTGCCGGAATAGATCGTTTTGCCGGCACTTTTAACTGCCACTAAAATCAGATACGCTGGCATTTTTGAGTGCCGGGATAGATACTTTTGCTGGCACTTGTAAGTGCCACTAAAATAAGATATGCTGGCGGTTTCGAGTGCCGGAATAGATCGTTTTGCCGGCACTTGTAAGTGCCACTAAATAGGGATATGCTGGCGGTTTTGAGTGCCGGAATAGATCATTTTGCTGGCAATATCGATCGTTTTGCCGGCGGTTTAAAGTGCCGGCTTTACCATCTATGCCGGCGGTTTGATATAAGTGCCGGTAAAAGATTTGCCGACGGAGTTTTCGCCGGCACAAAAAAATGCCACAAAAAAATGCCGGGAAAAACTATTACCGACACTTTTATGATGTTTCCCGGCAGTTTAAAGTGCCGCTAAAAGCCAACATTGGTGTAGTGCAAGCACTAAGCCACCTTAATTAAGCACCCTTAATTAAGTTGCCACCTCATCTTCTCCTTCCTCCCTGCAAACAGAGGAAAGAAAAGAAAACAGAGGAAGAGAAGAAAGGGAGAAACGAAGGAAGGTAGAAGAAAAAAAATAAGGAAAAATAGAGGAGGTGAAGGAGAAGTGAAGGTGTGCCTGGGGTGTGGACCTTCTGCTAGTAGCCGAATGGAGCTGAGCGGAACGCGCGCGACGGGCTTCAAAGAGGTTTGTAGCAGTTTTTAGAGCTTGGATTGTCGAGATTTTGTTGGTTTTCTTGGATGGATCTGAGTTTGGTTTGGGTTTGTGGATGAGAATGGTGTTGGTTGGTGGACTGCTTGTCCATGGCTCGGATGTAGCAGCAAGCCGCAAATAGGGAGCTCGGATTTGAGCTGGCAGCAAGGGGTGCCGCGCGGGCGCGCAAGGGCGCCGCGCGCGGCTGGAGCAAGGCTGCTGCACGGGCGCACATGGGCGCCGCGCGCAGCGGGCGCAAGGGCGCCGCGAGATCAGCGCCAGGGCGCCGCGCGGGCGCACAATGGCGCCGCGTGCGGCAAGCACAGGCACCGCGCGGGCGCAAGGGCGCCGCGCAGCTAGCACCAGGGCGCTGCGTGGGCGCTAGGGGCGCCGCGCGCAGCTGCACCAGGGCGCTGCGCAGGCGTTAGGGGCGCCACGCGCAGCGGCAGCGGGTGCTGCGCGGGCGCACAATGGCGCCGCGCGCTGCTAGCGCAGGCACCGCGCGAAAGCACAAGGGCGCTGCGCGCGGCAAGCGCGTGCACCGCGCGTGTGGCTGGAGCGCAGCGCGCGGTTGGCCAAGGCGCAGCGTGTGGATCGCGTGGGCGCGTGGGGACTTCGACGGCCGGGCCTGGTTTTCTCCGATGGCCGTGTGGTTTGGCCGAGCATGATGGTTTTTTTTCTGTTCCTTTTCCTTGCATTTGTGGGAGCAGAGTGTGCTGTTGGCCGGTTTGGGTTGATTTTCGCCACGTGGAGCCGGGAGTGTTTGCTCACTTGCATGCGTGTGCTGTTTGTGGACAGTGGAGTGAGTTAGATTGTGCGCAGCATTTGAGGAGGACTTGAGAGTATTGTTTGTGCTTCCGGGGATTTTTCCGAGGTGCGCGACAGTGTGCGCGCGCGCGGCGCGGTTTTCGAAGTTTCGTCAGTTTGAGTATTCGGCGCTTCCCCGACTTCGGCTTTGCCTACGTAAAGCAATCCAGGTAGATTGGAAGTTTTCCAAACTTTGTGGAATGCCCCTAATACTTCTGTATGCATTTTTGTATGTCTAGCATATATTTTATTACAACAAAAAATCTGATAGTTGCCTGGATTATTGTAGAATAATTACCTGAACCCCTGATTATTTTTGTTGAACTTTGGACATCATATAACACTAGCCGGTATTGTAAGTTGGCATTTTATCTGCATCTGAACCAATTTAAAAATCACCGAACTAGTTTTAATGAAAAATTGACTTTAAGAATATTCCTTGAAATAATTAGATCGCCCAGAGGGGTTGGATGGGTTCAGGGTGCATGTACCCCGTGCCTGGGGACCGAGGGGATTTTTACTTGACTCCGTGGAGAGTTTCTAGTGTCTTAGGGGTTTCGTGGGCTTTATCAGATTGAGTCGTGGAGGGTTCTCCGACCTAGACATGATTGTGGGATCTTTGGGGCATTCGAGTTTCCGATCTGTTTGATCGTGGATTATAGCCTGCAGATGTCGCTTATTATGCCAGATGAGACACGCTTGTTCCTCGTTGGGGTCGCTCCCCCTTGAGATGCCGCCCAGTGAGTGGCGATGCCGCCCAGTGAGAGGCGATGGTTGGGCCTATAGAGGCGGGTTCTATGCGATGGTTATGCGCCTGATGAGGCTGCCGTGCGTGGTACTATGATAGTCCGATTGGACACCCTTCGTTGATACACGAGGGACCCTACGTTGTAGTAGTAGGGGGCGCAGGCTTGACTGGACCAGTTTTGGCAGTTATTGAGATTTGAGTTATGGTGAGCACCTCGTGAGCGACTGGATGCATAGCATGTTCTTAGATGAGTGTTTCCTTTGAGCATGATACTCGAGGCATAGTAGTAGTAGGTGGATGCATAGCATGTTCTTAGATGAGTGTTTCCTTTGAGCATGGTACTTTTGACATATTAGTTGTAGTTTCATTCAGCTTCCTATTATCTATCTATATGCATACCTATCTGTTTGCCTCCAGTAAACTTAGTGGGCATATCGTGGATATTGGTGACGGTACCCACTGGGAACTAGCTTCTGCCGTAGTTCTCACACCCGCTGCGGTGACAGGTTTCCTGAGGTTGCTGTTCCGGCTTGGTTCGCACGGAGACAGCTGTCGAGGTGAGGACGTGGCCGAGTAGCTCCTTACCCATTTTATTTGAGAGGCAGAGGTAGATGTACCCTGTATTTTTATGATTACACTTTTGTACTGGACAGTCTGAGTGATTGTGAGCGTTGTATTTATTTTTCATAGCTGAGAGACTATGTATTGAGATTTTATATTTATCAGAAGTTCAGTTGATTTCTGTAGCTACTGGTTTTGGTTTTAGCTTTGATACATGTTTAACTATAGATCTGACTTGCAGGGTAGACGCTTCGTCTGTGCGGGGGTTTCCGTACAGATGGCGGATCTGTTAGTGAGCCCGGGTCGCAGTTTTGACCCCGGGACGTGACATATTAGGGTGGTATCCGAGCCTAGGAATATAGGACGTTGAGGACTTAGTGACCCTAGGCTATTGTTTGGACTGTAGGATGACTGTCGTGAGAGACGTGACTTTAGCGAGAGTCCTGATTGAGTCTGTACCTCCCCCAGAGAGTTAGGGCGAGTGATCTTACATGTTTATTCTCTAAAGATGGTTATGTTGGCTGTAGACAACATAATGCTTTAGAATGGTTAACATGTTTTAGACTTTCGCTTAATCGGGTCGAGAGTGTTTGTGGTCCTGATGTTTGGTTTGTGGCAGTTGTCTTTGATGCCTCCGAGACGCCGTGCAGCGGCGAGGGCGCATTTGAACTTGGATGAGGAGCCCGAACAGCGGGAGGCTGAATGGACAGAGCAGAGTGTGGTCCGTGAGTTGCGGGCCCAGGTAGCTTAGTTGTTTGAGGCGATGCGGTGCCAAGAAGAGAACATGGAGGCGTGATGCGCATGCTTGAGCAGAGAGCATCTCCCGGGGTATCGCCAGTAGTACCTCCGGCCGCGACATCGTTGACTTCGACCCAGATTGCACCGTTGATAGTGCAGGAGCAGCGAGAGTTGTTGATCGGTTGCTGTACACCAGTCCGTTCCATCCCCCGCCGATTTCGGGGCAGAGTTTGGAGCCTTGGGAGGCCGATAACTGGATTGCTGATGGAAAAGTTGTTTGAGGATTTGTTCATCCAGGAGAAGCATGTGGTGCACTTGGTTACACACTTTTGGATAAGAACGCCAAGAGTTGGTGGCGTCTAGTTCGTCCTGTTGGACCACCGGGAGCGCAGTTGATGACCTGAAGCGAGTTTCGTGCTTTGCTGTTCGGGGCCTTCTTCCCGATGGTGTAAAGAAGAAACTGGAAGGGGATTTGAGACGCCTGCAGCAGGGGAGTCGACCTCTTCAGGAGTATGTTCGCGAGTTTCTGCGATTGTTGAGCAGTGTACCCCATGTCGCCCAGGATGAGGCCCAGAAGGTTAATCATGTTTGAGAGGGGACTGCATCGGGATATCTATCACTTTGTGCATTCTCGGCGAGCGCCGACTTTAATGCAGCGATTGTGCATGATCGATGGATTGACCGAGGATCAGTGATCATGTCCGAAAGGGACGGAGAATGAGGGACCAGCTCCAGAGAGAGACGTCCAGTATCGCCTGATTTTTGGGACAGTCGAGTGGATTGAGGTTGCTATGATTCCAGTCTCAGGGTCATGGGTCTCAGAGGAGACAGAGACCAGGAGGTTCTCGATAGTCAAGGCACCATCAGCAGTGTCAGGATGAGTGTGTCATTTGCGGTGGGCCGCATTCACCGCCACAGTGTGACCTCAGGAAGGGGCGATGTTTTTCATGTGGATAGTCAGGACATTTTCAGGCAGAGTGTCCCAGAGTAGTGCTCATGGTTTTGCCGCTTGCGACGGCACCCCCACTACCCCTTTAGGATGAAGAGGTTCATCCGACTAACCGGTAGGCTGATAGAGCCGTGATGCCGAGGCAGATAGAGCGATGGCCACCAGCATCTAGTGGATGAGATTGTGCAGCCGGTTAGAGGGCGCCAGGATAGTGGATCGCGTCTTACCAGGTGTGGTTTTCTTTATGGTCGACAGAGTTAGAGCATGCTTGATGCCGACACCGCTTGTGCGTGTTTTAGTAGAGCAGGGGTAGCTTCGAGTGGGCCAGAGATGGGACTGTTGGCTTGTGCACGTGAGGGTCAGGTTCCATATCACGTATAGCACATGGATGAGTGTTGCCAGTCCTGCCCAGTGCAGATAGGACCTTGGATTTGATCCATTGAGTTGTTAGTCCTACATCAGCTCCGAGATGTTGATATGAGGTTGGATAGGGATTGGTTATCCCAATGTTATGCTATCATGGATTGTCGAGAGAGGACAATGACCCTCCATGGACCTGGTCAGGAGGAGTGTGTTTATAGAGGAAGCTAGTGCACGACAGAGGTTGAGTCGTGGTCGTATCGCTTTGCTGGCGACTGTAGAGGAGGTGCCTACGGCGGCACCGGGACTAAAGAATATCCTTATCGCCCGTGTGATCCCGGGTGAGAGTCTGCCAGATCTGATATTGAAGCCGCCGTTTAGTGAGATTGAGATCGAGATGGTGATTGACGTGGTTTTGGAAACCGCGCCGACTTCGGCAGCACCTCTTGGAGTATCACCTGTGAGACAGAGAGAGAGCTGATAACGCAGTTGCGTGATCTGATGGATCGAGAGGTCTGTGTGACCCAGTACCACGTCGTGGGAATACGACAGTGGGGATCCGAGAGATTGATACTTGGGTATGATGCCACACCGTTGATACACGGTGGTGATGCCATGCCGTTGGTACACGGCAGTGATGCCACGTTGTGGGCACACAACGGTGAGGGTTTTATGATGGTTCGAGCACAGACAGGTTTGGATTGTATTTCGACAGATGCCCCTTTGTGAGATTGATAGCTTTATGGAACCATACAGCTGAGGGCTGTGCCCAGATAGTGTTCAGGACCCGGTAGGGGCATTATGAGCTTACAGCGCGGCCAAGTGGATTGACTAATGCCCTGCCGCCTTTAGGATTTGAGGAATTGTGTGTTCCAGCTGTGTTTGGACGGGTTAGTAGCGGTACCCGTCGTGGATATTTGGATTTATTTCCGAGGTGACATAGAGCATGAGGAGCACTTGAGGATAGTGCTGCAACTTCTAAGAGAGAAGAAGTTGTTTGCCAAGTTGAGAGAGTATGAATTTTGACTTCGGAAGGTTCTGTTGTTAGGCCATGTGATTACCGCTGCAAGAGTGACAGTGGACCCAACGAAAAGTGATGCCGTTCGGGTTGGGCCTAGACCTATGATAGTGACAAAGGTCAGAAGCTTTTGGACTAAGCAGGGCCAGTATAGCTTCGAGGAGTTAAAACTGAGAATGATATCCGCGTCAATGTAGATGTTTGCCAGTGAGAGAGAGAGAGAATTGAGTTATCCATCGACCCTTGAACCTGAAGTACTTGGTTACTCAGGAGGAGTTTGGTTTGAGGCAACGCCGGTGGATAGAGTTATCAAAGATGTATAATTGATATATTATAGTATTATCCCGGCGAGGACATTATGGTCAGGTATGCCTTGTCTAGGCGAGCAGTGCAACCTTGGAATGAGGTGATCGATCAGTGGATGCCACTTTTGGAACTTGGAAATTGAGAGTTGGAACTTGAGGGATGATCCTAATGACAGACTCCCTTCCCCGGTTGGTGGATGTGAGAGTGTATTTGTGGAGTTTTGAGCATTTTGGTTGCTAAGGAGCAACGGAGGAGTTATGCCAATTGGAGGCTTGGAGTTTTGGATTTGGAGACCATGATCTGTGGAAGCCACTATCCGTAAGGATATGTAGATTCGAGTTTACGCGGGGAGTTTGGTCCGCGAGTATTTATCTGACTAGAAGAAGTGTATTTGATCCCTCGCATGTTTTGGATTTCACTTCCTTGGAATTGGACGAGGATTTGAGTTATCAGGAGCAGCCGATGCAAATTCTTGCTCGTGAAGCTAAGGAATTGTGCAGTCGGATCATACCTTGGTGAAGGTCCCGTGGAGCTTTTTGTTGAGAGAAGGGCCATTTGAGAGCCCGAGGATGAGTTGAGTATTTCCTGTTCCTATCTGATTGAGACACCCTCCTGAGTTATGGATTTATTTCTGGTTTCGAGGACGAAACCCTTTTAAGGAGGGGAGAGTGTAGAGTACCGGGACTTCGTATAGCGCACCGACCTCGCAAGATGGCGTGGTGCGGGGTAATCGCCTGGGGCGTGTTCCATTTGTGTTTACAGATGAGTTCGAGTTGTTTCGGATCGGCGCGGAAGCCCCAACTGGAATCGGCATTTTCAGGGCATTGAGCACCTGTATAGTATTGGTTTGGATAGAGCACCGACTCCGCAGTGGTGCACAGAAAAATTGGAAAATGTTTGGAACATGTGTATTTTCAGATTACAGCGGAGTTCGGGAGGTTTCGGATTGATGCGGAGGCCCCGAAGGCGAAAAATGAGTTGGAGTTGGCATTAAAAGATTAATTAATTAATTTAATTTAATTTAATTAATTTGGTTGCTTTTGCCTGTGTTGTAGAAGAGAGTGAAAGAAAGAAATGTGAAGAGAGAAGTTTTGGATGAGTTTTTTTTGTTGGAGGACTTATTGGGTTTTCTCCCTCACAACTGCCATGCACTAAGCCACCTTAATTAAGCACCCTTAATTAAGTTGCCTCATCTTCTCCTTCCTCCCTGCAAACAGAGGAAAGAAAAGAAAACAGAGGAAGAGAAGAAAGGGAGAAACGAAGGAAGGTAGAAGAAGAAAAAGAAGGAAAAATAGAGGAGGTGAAGGAGAAGTGAAGGTGTGCTTGGGGTGTGGACCTTCTGCTAGTAGCCGAATGGAGCCGAGCGGAACGCGCGCGACGGGCTTCAAAGAGGTTTGTAGCAGTTTTTAGAGCTTGGATTGTCGAGATTTTGTTGGTTTTCTTGGATGGATTTGAGTTTGGTTTGGGTTTGTGGATGAGAATGGTGTTGGTTGGTGGACTGCTTGTCCATGGCTTGGATGTAGCAGCAAGCGACAAATGGGGAGCTCGGCTTGGAGCTGGCAGCAAGGGGTGCCGCGCGGGGGCGCAAGGGCGCCGCGCGTGGCTGGAGCAAGGCTGCTGCGCGGGCGCACATGGGCGCCGCGCACAGCGGGCGCAAGGGCGCCGCGCGGCTAGCGCCAGGGCGCCGCGCGGGCGAACAATGGCGCCGCGTGCGGCTAGCGCAGGCACCGCGCGGGCGCTAGGGCGCATCGCGGATAGTGCAAGGGAGCTGCGTGGGCGCTAGGGGCGCCGCGCGCAGCTGCACCAGGGCGCTGCGCAGGCGTTAGGGACGCCACGCGCAGCGGCAGCGGGTGCTACGCGGGCGCACAATGGCGCCGCGCGCTGCTAGCGCAGGCACCGCGCGAGCGCACAAGGGCGATGTGCGCGGCAAGCGCGGGCACCGCACGTGTGGCTGGAGCGCAGCGCGCGGTTGGCCTGGGCGCAGCGTGTGGATCGCGTGGGCGCGTGGGGACGTCGACGGCCGGGGCTGGTTTTCTCCGATGGTCGTGTGGTTTGGCCGAGCTGGATGGTTTTTTTTCTGTTCCTTTTCCCTTGCATTTGTGGGAGCAGAGTGTGCTGTTGGCCCGTTTGGGTTGATTTTCTCCACGTGGAGCCGGGAGTGTTTGCTCACTTGCATGCGTCTGCTGTTTGTGGACAGTGGAGTGAGTTAGATTACGTGCAGGATTTGAGGAGGACTTGAGAGTATTGTTTGAGCTTCCGGGGATTTTTCCGAGGTGCGCGACAGTGTGCGCGCGCGGCGCGGTTTTCGGAGTTTCATCAGTTTGAGTATTCGGCGCCTCCCCGACTTCGGCTTTGCCTACGGAAAGCGATCCAGGTGGGTTGGAAGTTTTCCAAACTTTGTGGAATGCCCCTAATACTTCTGTATGCATTTTTGTATGTCTAGCATATATTTTATTACAACGAAAAATCTGATAGTTGCCTGGATTATTGTAGAATAATAACCTGAACCCCTGATTATTTCTATTGAACTTTGGACAACATATGACACTAGCCGGTATTGTTAGTTGGCATTTTATCTGCATCTGAACCAATTAAAAAATCGCCGAACTAGTTTTAATGAAAAATTGACTTTAAGAATATTCCTTGAAATTATTAGATCGCCCAAAGGGGTTGGATGGGTTCAGGGTGCATGTACCCCGTGCCTGGGGGCCTAGGGGATTTTTACTTGACTCCGTGGAGAGTTTCTAGTGTCTTAGGGGTTTCGTGGGCTTTATCAGATTGAGTCGTGGAGGGTTCTCCGACCTAGACATGATTGTGGGATCTTTGGGGCATTCGAGTTTTCGATATGTTTGATCGTGGATTATAGCCTGCAGATGTCGCTTATTATGCCAGATGAGACACGCTTGTTCCTCGTTGGGGTCGCTCCCCCTTGAGACGCCGCCCAGTGAGTGGCGATGCCGCCCAGTGAGTGGCGATGGTTGGGCCTATAGAGGCGGGTTCTATGCGATGGTTATGCGCCTGATGAGGCTGCCGTGCGTGGTACTACGATAGTCCGATTGGACACCCTTCGTTGATACACGAGGGACCCTACGTTGTAGTAGTAGGGGGCGCAGGCTTGACTGGACCAGTTTTGGCAGTTATTGAGATTTGAGTTATGGTGAGCACCTCGTGAGAGAGTGGATGCATAGCATGTTCTTAGATGAGTGTTTCCTTTGAGCATGATACTCGAGGCATAGTAGCAGTAGGTGGATGCATAGCATGTTCTTAGATGAGTGTTTCCTTTGAGCATGGTACTTTTGACATATTAGTTGTAGTTTCATTCAGCTTCCTATTATCTATCTATATGCATTACCTATCTGTTTTCCTCCAGTAAACTTAGTGGGCATACCGTGGATATTGGTGACGGTACCCACTGGGAACTACCTTCTGCAGTAGTTCCCACACCCGCTGCGGTGACAGGTTTCCTGAGGTTGCTGTTCCGGCTTGGTTCGCGCGGAGACAGCTGTCGAGGTGAGGGCGTGGCCGAGTAGCTCCTTACCCATTTTATTTGAGAGGCAGAGGTAGATGTACCCTGTATTTTTATGATTATACTTTTGTACTGGACAGTCTGAGTGATTGTGAGGGTTGTATTTATTTTTCATAGCTGAGAGACTATGTATTGAGATTTTATATTTATCAGATGTTCAGTTGATTTCTGTAGCTACTGGTTTTGGTTTTAGCTATGATACATGTTTAGCTATAGATCTGACTTGCAGGGTAGACGCTTCGTCTGTGCGGGGGTTTCCGTACAGATGGCGGATCTGTTAGTGAGCCCGGGTCGCAGTTTCGACCCCAGGGCGTGACAGATTCGGGTGGTATCAGAGCCTAGGAATATTGGTCGTTGAGGACTTAGTGACCCTAGGCTATTGTTTGGACAGTAGGATGATTGTCGTGAGAGACGTGACTTTAGCGAGAGTCCTGATTGAGTCTGTACCTCCCTCAGTGAGTTGGGGCGAGTGATCTTACATGTTTATTCTCCAAAGATGGTTATGTTGGCTGCAGACAACATAATGCTTTAGAATGGTTAACATCTTTTAGACTTTCGCTTGATCGGGTCGAGAGTGTTTCTGGTCCAGATGTTTGGTTTGTAGCAGTTGTCTTTGATGCCTCCGAGACGCCGTGTAGCGGCGAGGGCGTGTTTGAACTTGGATAAGGAGCCCGAACAGCGGGAGGTTGAATTGACAGAGCAGAGTGTGGTTCGTGAGTTGCGGGCCCAGGTAGCTCAGTTGTTTGACGCGATGCGGTGCCAGGAAGAGAACATGGAGCGCGTGATGCGCATGCTTGAGCGGAGAGCATCTCCCGGGGTATCGCCAGTAGTACCTCCGGCCGCGACATCGTCGACTTCGACCCAGATCGCACCGTTGATAGTGCAGGAGCAGCGAGAGTTGTTGATCAGTTGCTGGACACCAGCCAGTTCCATCCCCCGCCGATTTCGGGGCAGAGTTTGGAGCCTTGGGAGGCCGAGAACTGGATTGCTGCTATGAAAAAGTTGTTTGAGAATTTGTTCATCCAGGAGAAGCATCTGGTGTACTTGGTTACACACTTTTGGATAAGGACGCCGAGAGTTGGTGGCGTCGAGTTCGTCCTGTTGGTTGGTGGACTGCTTGTCCAAGGCTTGGATGTAGCAACAAGCGGCAAATGGGGAGCTCGGATTGAAGCTGGCAGCAAGGGGTACCGCACGGAAGCGCAAGGGCGCTGCGCGCGGCTGGCGCAAGGCTGGCGCAAGGCTGCTGCGCGGGCGTGCATGGGCGCCGCGCGCAGCAATCGCAGGGCGCCACGCGGCGGGCGCAAGGGCGCCGCGCGGCTAGCGCCGGGGCACTGTGCGGGCGCTAGGGGCGCCGCGCGCAGCTGCACCAGGGCGCTAGGGGCACCGCGCGCAGCGGCAGCGGGTGCTAAGTGGGCGCACAATGGCACCGCGCGCAGCTAGCGCAGGCACCGCGCGGGCGCAAGGGCGCCCCGCGGCTAGCGCCAGGGCGCTGCACGGGCGCTAGGGGCGCCGCGCGCAGCTGCACCCGGGCGCTGCGCGGGCGCTAGGGGCGCCGCGCGCAGCGGCAGCGGGTGCTGCGCAGGCGCACAATGGCGCCGCGCGCAGCTAGCGCAGGCACCGCGCGAGCGCACAAGGGCGCCGCGTGCGGCAAGCGCGGGCACCGCGCGTGCGGTTGGAGCGCAGCGCGCGATTGGCCTGGGCGCAGCGTGTGGATCGCGTGGGCATGTGGGGACTTCGACGGCCGGGGCTGGTTTTCACCGATGGTGTCACACCCCGGGGGTTCAAACGCGCGGAAGAAGATCCACCGATGCTCCCAATCGGCGTAATATTTTTTTTTGAAATCAATTCCACCTCGGTGTGTGCCCAGACCCGCCGCATATACGAATTCACTCTGCAAACGGGCAGAGTTTCCTTTGTATATGCACGGCGTCCTGACTACATAATACATCTCATTCAAGTTTTAACCACACTAGATCGAGGCACAGTCACCTACAACATGCATTCCAAACATTCTGTCGACTTTCACACGTAGAAAATGGGCCGACTGTTTTAAAAGGATAAAATCACAGAGTTTTGAAAGCGGCGCCCACCCGGCGCCGAGTTTTACAAGATCTGTTTCAAAGCCACATAAATCCACAGAATTTAAAACGGCACCCACCCGGTGCCTGATTTTATGAAACCCTTTTCGAAATCACATAAATCCCACAGAGTTTTAAAAACGGTGCCCACACGACACCCATGTGTTAAAAATGGTTTTCGCAAACGGTTTTCCTTGATTTTTCGTTCGTAGTTTAAAACGGCCAAGTAAGGAAAAAGACGACATTCATTCAACAGTTATAAGAAGAAAAAAGGGCAACATCCACATCGATCCCTCGGGGGTATCGCAATCCACAACTAGCTAACATGAATAATAAAAGAACAAGGAAAGAAAAGTCACTGTGTCTGCTGTCGCTAAAAGTCAGAACAGCGCTCACGCGGCCTCACCAGCGCCCTGGCACTTGCCCCTGGACGAACCTGTCACAAGGTGGGAAGTCAGTGACTATAAAGAAAAGGTAAGAGCATAAAGGCTATAAAACGGCAAACCACTGGCAACCGGAGCAACCCCCGTCTCAAAGTGTAATCAACAGTATGTTTCCCTGTGTAAAGACAAACCGGGCACCTCCCCCGGCAACCCCACCGAGCACCTACCTCGGAAACCCCTGCCGAGCACCTGCCTCGGCCGCCGAGCACCTGCCTCGGCATCACCGCTCACACCCCCCACCCACGAGGGCCCCCATTACGTCACCGTTACGTGGGGTACACGGGTCAACGTACCACTTTTCCGGAAAAGCACACTCTCGCGGTGGCCAAACCGCCGGTGTGCGTGCAGCAACATAAACCTCATAGTCAGATATTTAGATGATTATTTAGATAAATAATGAAAACGGGGTTAGCAATGTACATAAGGAATACTTTAGAAAATCACCTTTGCCCGAACATGCATCTTACAATTCACACCCTTTCCCGACTAACCCTGGAGAAAGTAACTACCTTGAAAGGAGACCGGCGATTGGTTCGTCCGCGTTTGCACGTCTACCGAGCCCACAGCGCCCCGCGTCCCTGAAGAAGCGAGGACGAAGACCCGGTGATCAAAACACCTGACGACGACTCAGGCAGGGGACAAGAAGAAAAAGACAAGTTCCAAGAAAAACCCCGTGCGCGAGATTTCCCGCACGACGACGACTCGTGCGGCGCGCGTCCCGCATGCGGACAGCTCCGCGCGGCCCCGCCCCATTGGCGGTGGCCCCGCGCGGCACCGGCCCGCGCGGGTGTGCTGTCCGTAGGTGTGGGTGGCCCTGCGCGGCACCAGCCCGCGCGGGTGCCCCACCTGTGGGCGGCCCCGCGTGGCCCCATCCCGCGCGGACGCGCTGCCCGCAGGCGCGGGCGGCCCCGCGCGGCGCCAGCCCGCGCGGGCACCCCGCCAGCGGGCGGCCCCGCGCGGCCTCGGTCCGCGTGGGTGCGCTGCCCCCAGGCGCGGGCGGCCCCGCGCGGCGCCAGCCTGCGCGGGCGCCCCGCCTGCGGGCGGCCCCGCGCGGCACCGGCCAGCGCGGGCGCGCTGCCCCAGCCCGCGCGGGCGCCCCGCCAGCGGGCGGCCACGCGCGGACGCGGGCGGCCCCGCGCGGCACCGATCCGCGCGGGCGCGCTGCCCGCGGGCACGGGCGACCCTGCGCGGCCCCAGCCGGCGCGGGCGGCCCCGCGCGGAACTGATCCGCGCGGGCGCGCTGCCCGCGAGCGCGGGCGACCCCGCGCGGCCCCAGCCCGCGCGGGTGTCTTGCCCGCGGGTGGCCCCGCGACGGCGGCGGCCGCTCCGACGACGGCGGCGGCGGCGCAGTGATCCCCGATCACGAAACAACCCACAAAAACCGAACCCATACGAAAAACCTACGAAAATCAAGAACGACCAAAAACTCTCCTTGATTCGTGAAAAAAGATGGAGGGAGAGGGATCGTCCACCTTTGCCCGATCAACTCGTCGAAAAACGCCTCCTTCCTTCTCCCTCGAGTCCCCGCGGTGAAGTTCTACGCCGGAAGAAGTCGAGCGAGAGCGGAAAAGGTTGGATTCTAGTTCCTTTTCTCTCTCTCAGGTCGCACCCCCCAAAAACCCTAGCCGCACGAAAAGAAAACCAAGGGAAAAAGAAACCCTAAATCCCGGTTTAAAAACCCAAACCAACGGGATAAAACCAGTGACTAATAGTTACCTCGAAAAACGTGCAGATCGTCCGCACGGATCCCGGAGCGCCTAAAGGAGGTCGAAACTTCATAATTAATTTCTGGGAGATCCCGGGGTCGGAATTCAGAACCGGTTGCACCGCCGTTCCCCGTTTCGCGAGCTCTATCACCTAAAAATACCCGCGAGCCCTGACGGACTGTCCAGAAATAATCGAAAATTAGCACCCACCGGACCACTACACACAGGAAATGAAAGGAATAACCAAAAAGAACTGCGGGTCTTACAGATGGTCGTGTGGTTTGGCAGAGCTTGATGGTTTTTTTTCTGTTCCTTTTCCTTGCTTTTGTGGGAGCAGAGTGTGTTGTTAGCCGGTTTGGGTTGATTTTCGCCGCGCGGAGCCGGGGGTGTTTGCTCACTTGCATGCGTGTGTTGTTTGTGGACAGTGGAGTGAGTTAGATTACGCGCAGGATTTGAGGAGGACTTGAGAGTATTGTTTGAGCTTCCGGGTATTTTTCCGAGGTGCGCGACAGTGTGCGCGCGCGCGGCGCGGTTTTTGGAGTTTCGTCAGTTTGAGTATTCGGCGCTTCCCCGACTTCGGCTTTGCCTACGGAAAGCGATCCAGGTGGGTTGGAAGTTTTCCAAACTTTGTGGATTGCCCCTAATACTTCTGTATGCATTTTTGTATGTCTAGCATATATTTTATTACAACGAAATATCTGATAGTTGCCTGGATTATTGTAGAATAATAACATGAACCCTTGATTATTTTTATTGGACTTTGGATATCATATGACACTAGCCGGTATTGTTAGTTGGCATTTTATCTACATCTGAACCAATTTAAAAATCACCGAACTGGTTTTAATGAAAAATTGACTTTAAGAATATTCCTTGAAATTATTAGATCGCCCAGAGGGGTTGGATGGGTTCAGGGTGCATGTACCCCGTGCTTGGGGGCCGAGGGGATTTTTACTTGACTCTGTGGAGAGTTTCTAGTGTCTTAGAGGTTTCGTGGGCTTTATCAGATTGAGTCGTGGAGGGTTCTCCGACCTAGACATGATTGTCGGATCTTTGGGGCATTCGAGTTTCCGATCTGTTTGATCGTGGATTCTAGCCTGCAGATGTCGCTTATTATGCCAGATGAGACACATTTGTTTCTCGTTGGGGTCGCTCCCCCTTGAGACGCCGCCCAGTGAGTGGCGATGCCGCCCAGTGAGTGGTGATGTCGCCCAGTGAGTGGCGATGGTTGGGCCTATAGAGGCGGGTTCTATGCGATGGTTATGCGCCTGATGAGGCTGCCGTGCGTGGTACTATGATAGTCCGATTGGACACCCTTCGTTGATACACGAGGGACCCTACGTTGTAGTAGTCGGGGGCGCAGGCTTGACTGGACCAGTTTTGGCAGTTATTGAGATTTGAGTTATGGTGAGCACCTCGTGAGCGAGTGGATGCATAGCATGTTCTTAGATGAGTGTTTCCTTTGAGCATGATACTCGAGGCATAGTAGCAGTAGGTGGATGCATAGCATGTTCTTAGATGAGTGTTTCCTTTGAGCATGGTACTTTTGACATATTAGTTGTAGTTTCATTCAGCTTCCTATTATCTATCTATATGCATACCTATCTGTTTGCCTCCAGTAGACTTAGTGGGCATACCGTGGATATTGGTGACGGTACCCACTGGGAACTACCTTCTGCAGTAGTTCTCACACCCGCTGCGGTGACAGGTTTCCTGAGGTTACTGTTTCGGCTTGGTTCGCGCGGAGACAGCTGCCGAGGTGAGGACGTGGCCGAGTAGCTCCTTACCTATTTTATTTGAGAGGCGGAGGTAGATGTACCCTGTATTTTTATGATTACACTTTTGTACTGGACAGTCTGAGTGATTGTGAGGGTTGTATTTATTTTTCATAGTTGAGAGACTATGTATTGAGATTTTATATTTATCAGATGTTCAGTTGATTTCTGTAGCTACTGGTTTTGGTTTCAGCTCTGATACATGTTTAGCTATAGATCTGACTTGCAGGGTAGACGCTTCGTCTTTGCGGGGGTTTCCGTACAGATGGCGGATCTGTTAGTGAGTCCGTATCGCAGTTTCGACCTCGACGTGATAGTACATCTCCCAAGACAAAATTGTCATGGAATTCAAAGAAAAGTTATCAACCGAACAAGACGCATTCACCAAGGAGCTCAACTTCACAATCATTGCCGATGTACTCCAAAACTCGTAAGGTTTGGGTGCGCAAAGGTGAACTCTTCCCGTGTCTTGTCATTCACACATCACTACATGCATATGACAATACATCTTGGTATTTGGATGGTGGTTGCTCACGGCACATGACCGGAGATAAAAACTATTTTAATTCTTTTGAGAAAACCTCCGGAGGACTTGTTGTTTTCGGAGATGGACGATCTTCAAAAATAGTTGGAAAAGGAACAATAACTATTCCAAACGGCCCAGTTTTGAAAAATGTTTTACATGTTGAGGGCCTCAAGACTAACCTCATAAGCATTAGTCAATTGTGTGATGATGGTTTTTCAGTTAGTTTTTCTGCGATAGAATGTCTTATAACTGATGTAAACCAATCATTCTTTTTGAAAGGGGTTAGATCACATAATAATTGCTACGTAGTTCCTGGTAAATTTATTGAACAATGTAACCTAGTGTCACTTGATAATGAAACTCTTTGGCATGAAAAACTAGGTCACGTGAACTTTAAGAAACTATCTAGAATTACACATAAGGATGCTGTTAGAGGTGCTCCTAAATTGAACTTCAAAGAAAACATTGTGTGTGGTGGCTGCCAAAAGAGAAAACAAACTAGATCCACTCACAAGAATTTGAACCATGTAGGAACAAAACGCCCATTAGAATTATTGCATATGGACTTAATGAGGCTGACACGTCAACCTAGTTTGGATGGAAAATGGTTCATTTTTCTTTTGGTTGATGATTTCTCTAGATATTCATGGGTAGCATTTTTAAAAGAGAAAGCGGATACTTTTGACTCTTTTCATGATATTTGCCATCAGATTATGATTTAGAAAAATGAAAAGATTGTCCGTGTTCGCAGTGATAGAGGTGGAGAATTTATAAATTCAAAATTCATTGATTTTTGCTCGTCATACGGCATAAAATATGAATTCTCCGCACCTTATACACCGCAACAAAACGGTGTAGTCGAGCGTAAAAATAGAGTTGTACAAGAGATAGCGTGTGTTATGCTTCATAGCCGGAAACTCCCTTTGTATTTTTGGGCTGAAGCAATTAACACCACGGTCTATGTGATCAATCACATCTATTTGCGACCGGGTACTTTAAATACACCATATGAGCTATGGTTTAGTAGAAAACCGAATATTAAATATTTTCGTATCTTCGGGAGTCGTTGGTACATTTTACATGATCGTGAAAATCTTGGAAAATTCGACTCTCGTAGTGACGAAGGAATTTTTATCGGTTATTCTACAAATAGTAGAGCATATCGAGTATACAATCTTGAATCTAAAACGATGATAGAATCAATAAATGTTAAAATAGATGAAGCTTTTCATTTTTCTTCTGATAAATCTACTCGTGTTATGTCTCTTGACAATGAATTGCCTGCTAATGATATTGCATCGGTACATGATAAATCTTCTGAAAATTGTGATACATCTCATGGTTCTTCTAGTTCATCTGACGTGCAGAAATCATCGCAAATTCTCCCGAGTACTCCTTTACCTCAAACGCTTCGTATCTCCAAGGACCATCCCGGAACAAATATTATTGGAGATCCTCAAGAATGACTTAGAACTCGAAGAAAATTGGAATGTGGAGTTGCATGTTATGTCTCCATGATTGAACCAAAGAATATTGATGAAGCTCTTCAGGATGATTATTGGATTGATGCAATGCAAGAAGAGCTTAATCAATTTGAAAGGAACAAAGTCTGGGAATTAACGAAGCCCCCTAAGCACCAAAATGTCATTGGTACAAAATGGATTTTCAAGAACAAGAAAAATGAAGACGGTACCATTGTGAGGAACAAAGCATGATTGGTTGCTCAGGGCTATTCACAAGTAGAAGGTATAGACTTTGATGAGACTTTCGCCCCGGTTGCCTGTCTCGCGTCCATTCGTATCCTTTTCGCAATTGCTTGTCATTTTAAAATTAAACTTTCTCAAATGGATATTAAGAGCGTATTTTTAAATGGTTTTCTAAACGAAGAAGTTTATGTGGCTCAACCGAAAGGCTTCATTAATCATAAACTTCCAAACCATATTTTTCAATTGAAAAAGGCTCTTTACGGACTAAAACAAGCACCGCGAGTATGGTACGAATGATTAACGAAATATCTTTTGGAAAAGGGCTATACTCATGGGGGAGCCGATCGGACACTCTTTGTCAAGCATTATTAGGATAACTTCATTGTGGCTCAAATCTATGTGGATGACATTGTGTTTGGAGCTACGAGAAACAATGATGCTTCAAAATTCGCCGAAGCAATGAAAAGCAAATTTGAGATGTCTATGATTGGCGAGCTTACGTATTTTCTTGGATTGCAGGTTAAACAATGTGAAGATGGCATTCATTTGAGTCAATCCAAGTATGCGAAGGAGTTGGTTAAGAAATTCGGATTAGAAAATTCTAAAGACCATCCGACTCCCATGGGAACTAGCAATAAAGGATTAGGAAGTGAATCTCACGGAGAAAAAGTAGACGAGAAACTTTACAGAAGTATGATTGGAAGTCTACTTTACCTTACGGCTAGTCGCCCGGACATTTCCTTCAGTGTTGGGATTTGCGCGAGATATCAATCAGCACCGAAGGAAATTCACCTGAAAGCAGTGAAAATGATCATCCGGTATGTCAAAGGTACATTTAATTTCAGAATTTGGTATCCTATGGGCACATCTCTCGACATTATAGGATATTCAGATGCCGATTTGGCTGGATTTGTGGATGATCGGAAGAACACGAGTGGTGCATGTTTTTATCTTGGCCATTGTCTCATTGCATGGCATAGTAAAAAGCAAAACTGCATTGCTTTCTCGACTGCCGAAGCGGAATATATTTCTGCGAGAAGTTGCTCAACTCAATTGATTTGGATGAAGAGTGTATTGAGTGATTTTCGCATTCCTGTGACCTCGGTAACTATTTTGTGTGACAACACTGGTGTCATTAACATTTCTAAAAACCCCTGTTGCACTCTAGAACAAAACACATTGAACTAAGATATCATTTATTAAGAGTGCTAGTTGAATCAAGTACTTTGCAAATTGCTTATGTTTCAACTGATGATCAATAAGCCGATATTTTGACAAAACCTTTGGATCAAAAACGTTTTATTCATTTGCGAGAAGCAATTGGTATGCTTTCTTTGAAATAACCGATTTTTGAACCATTGCTTAGGTTAGGTTTTGTTTTGTGTTTTTGTTCTTTTTGTTTGTAATATAGAACATTAAATAAGCATTAGCTAAATTGATTTTAATTGCATCCTTTCATGTTTAGAGAAGTTTATTATGATTTGGATATCATTATAACTCATTTGATGCAATGATCATTTATATCAATTATTTCATCTTTAACTGATCAAAGTCAATTCCTCATTCAATGATCTCTTGGTATTGTTTTTATCTTATTTGATAATTGAAATAAGTGTGAACACGAGATCAATTTTTGGTTAAATACTTAATATCTTATATACTTGATAGCCAATTGAGGGGGAGTCTATTTAAAATTTTCATGCTCAAAAAATGTGGAAAGAGTTACATCCCTTAGTGGAGTGTGAAAACTACCACCACATGGAGGAAAGAGCTACCACCTCGGTCGTCCGAGTACTGTGTGCAGCTACCACATGTTTACCAAGCATGGTGCTCTTGTTTATTAGATAAAATACTTATGGGAATACTTGACTCTGTCAAATTCCAAGATTGGTATAAGGTAGGATTTTATATTGAAAGATGCTCAAAGAGCCACTCC
This sequence comes from Tillandsia leiboldiana, assembly GCA_029204045.2. NCBI lineage: Eukaryota > Viridiplantae > Streptophyta > Magnoliopsida > Poales > Bromeliaceae > Tillandsia > Tillandsia leiboldiana. The sequence goes on from CM055061.1 coordinate 9,003,642, forward strand.
CTAAATATATTGACTAGATAATATTATCTAATTTATTAGGGATTTCAAACATCTATCGATCTTGGTACTTCATTTTCTTTGCTCAATTGATGATTCGATAGGCCCCTTCTCTTGCAGTTTTGGGCTTTTTCCCGAACCCAAATCCCCTTGAGCCCTCAAGCAACTTTGTTGATCTTCTTCTGCTGCATCCCTCAAGGGAGTTTCGGAATTTTTGGAGGGCATGACATCAACGGGTTCGGCGATTCGGCGCAGTGCGACGTTTCTTGTTCGGTGGCTCATTTCTGTCGCGTTTCAGTCCACGAGGTCCACAAAGCTACTCCGACGGAATTTTTGGATCGTTTTTGTGGCATCGGTTTCATGAGAGGTAGGCCTTCGATTTTCGTGTTGATCACCTTGCTTCATTTTGAGTTCTTGGCACGATTTATGAGGCATCTTTGAACCCCTTTTCTGCTGGTGGTTTTTCTAGACAGCGGAGGCTTGTCGGATTTTTATCTCTGCACTCGGGTATTGGTTTTCAACATGTGAGGACTCGATCGACATCTACGCTTCGCGAGGATAGCCATCGTATTTTTATTGGAATTTTTTGAGTTTATCTTACAGGTGGAAATTTCGCATCTTTGGGACTAAAATTTCAGCAGATTCTGTACTTGGATTAATTGTGTTGATTGTAACATTGGACTATATCTTTGTACCCAGGGGGAGTTGTTTGGGTGTTTTTGGATCCGTTTGACTTGTGAGAATTTGGAGAATTATTCCCGGGTATTTTCAGCTTTTTGGACTTTGGACAGTTTAGCACTTTCAGGTGGGTTGCTTCGCCTCCAAAATCGGTGGACTATTCATTAATTCTATCATGTAGTAAATCATACATGATTGTTAGATGTGTTAGGAAGCAAGCTAGATTTAGAGAGGATGTTCTCGCGTTGTTATCATGATCATGTTGATGTATGCTTCCTATTTGTTTTAACTTAAGTACCACTATTGGAACTTGACCTAGCACCCTGTCATATGTTGCATGTGTAACCAGACCAGTAGAAAACCCTCACTTGGGCTAGGTTTATTTATGCTTTAGACATCCACACTTCTTATTCTATTCCTGGACATAGTATTATCCTCGCCCGAGTAGTGGGCCGAGTGGTCGGGATTTCTCTTAGTGTGGGATGCATGTTACACTCGTGCTTGGGGGCAGAGTGCAGTCTGGTAGATGTAGCTGGTCTTCTATCTGTGGCGGGAACCGTTTGGGTGAACGGTGGTCCCGGGTTGTCTTATTTCTCTGTTTTATGTGTTGCCACTGTGTTAGTGGCAATAGTATACCAGTAATAGCAGGACCTTGAACCCAGAACCTTTTGGACACACACATGATTTTAGTCAACCAATGTTTTCTTCCAAATATCGAAGGGTCGCCGGAGTCTGTTCTTGTCTGATTGGACGAAGGCATTAGCCCTTCCAGGTTTTGGTATAAAAACTTGTTTTCTAACTATTTTTCCTAAAAGAACTAAAAATCATTAAAAATGGGTTTTCCTTAAATCAAGATGGTTTTTCAAAAATGAACTACTTTTAGTCCTCACCCCGCGCGGGTTTGAGTGAAAAATGGTTTTCAATAATAAATGTCATATTTTTTCTGTAAACTTCCCTACTCGAGAGGATTCGAGTGGTCTGGGTTCTAAGGGCTGCCTTTTTCTTTGGGTCGAGAACAACGAAAGGCTATGCCTAGAGCCTGTTCTTATTTGATTTGGGTTATAGGTTCTAGTCTTTCGGGGTTCCCGGACCCTTCAGTGTTGTTGGCTGTGGAGTATACCCAGCTAGTGAGTTTACATGTGGAGTTGATGTTCTTTTTGGGGAGCCGTTGGGTTGACAGCGATCCCGACTGTTCGAGTGATTCTTGTTAGTGAGTTAGAGAGGTGATTTAGGTACTGTCGATCTTGTTGATCGTGGATTGGACTATAGCCTGCATAAGCTATATTGAGCTCGACAGAGATGCGCAGATACTTTCCTCGGTGGGGTCGCGCCCCTCGAGTGCCACTCCGGAGTTCGGCCTGTTACTTTGCTATCGCGACTTGTCGACGCAGTCCCTCTGGCTGGGCCAGTTTTGGCAGTCACGGATGCCCTACGTAAGTCCGGTCCTCCTGGGATGTAATGGCCGTAGGTGGGCGCATGTTTGACTGGACCCTATGTGGCAGTCAGTATTGATTGGGTGATTATATTTGAGAGATAGTAGATGCATCATGTTTCCATCTGTTCCACTTCTTGAGCATTTAGATAGAGGCATAGTAGTTGTTGAGTTATTTTCCAGCTCTTTTCCTTTCAGTATTGCATTTGTTACTTTATGCCTCTAGTAGACTTAGTGGGCAGACCGTCGGGCTTGGTAGCGGTACCCACTGAGAACTACTATTGGATGTAGTTCTCACACCTGCTGTGGTGTCTTTCCCCAGGGACCCTTTCTCCAGTTCCCGTTGCTCCAGTTGCTGATCATTTTGTTGCTGATCGAGGTGAGGGAGTCGCGAGCTAGTTCCCTACCCGTCCTCGGAGTATAGCGGTACCCTTTTTGGAGCTTAGCAGTACAGTCTGCTAGATTTTAGTTGTTAGTTACTTTTGAGAGTTTTATTTTGAGAGACTATTGTAGTAAGGTTCAGACTTGTACTATTTGACAGTTGTATTATTTCCTGTTTCAGTAGTTTATTTTTCAGCTCTGATATCTGTATAGCTATAGTATCATTCTTTTTGCAGATTAGACGTTTCGTCTATACGGGGTTTCCCGTATGGGCGGCGGATCTGTTGGCGGGCCCGGGTCGCAATTTCGACCCCGGGGCGTGGCAATTAGTGCTATCAAGTTATTAGCCTTTGGATTAAAGGATGTGTGATAGCACCAAGCTATTAGTGCTATCAAGTTTTTAGCCTTTGGATTAAAGGATGTGTGGTTAGGATAATAGTGGTCCCCTAGGGTTTATTAGGTGGTTGGTTGAATAGTAAAAATCTTAGGGGACCACTATAATCCCAACCGCGTATCTTTTAATCTAAGTACTAAAAATTTGATAGCACCAATTGCTTGGTGCTATCGATCGATAGTATTCTAGCCGTAATATATATATATATATATATATATATATATATATATATATATATATATATATATATATATATATATATATATATATATATATATATATAATTAGGCTGAAATACTATCGATAGCACCAAGTCATTGGTGCTATCAAGTTTTTAGCCTTTGGATTAAGAAATGTGTGGTTAGGATGATAGTGGTCCCCTAGGGTTTAGTGGGTGGTTGGTTGAATAGTAAAAATCTTAGAAAACTACTATAATCCCAACTGCACATATTTTCATCCAAGGGCTAAAAACTTGATAGCACCAATTGCTTGATGCTATCGATAGTATTCTAGCCGGACTCTATATATATATGTATATGTATGTATTGTAGAGCCTATATACTTTCAAAAGTACAAATCCAACTATGCTTGTTATTTTTTTACAATTGAATTTGTATTGAGATCCGTGCTATTAAACTTTCTCTTTTTCTTTCTTCAGTTGATTTTACAATAGCAAAAATCTCAATACAAATTCAATAGTAAAAAAATCATAAAAATAGTTGGACTTGTGCTTTTGAAAATATATAAACCCTACTCCATATATATATATATATATAGTAGAGCTTATATGTTTTTAAAAGCACAAGCACATTCATATTTGCAAATTTTTTACCATTGAATTTGTATTCGAATTTATACTTTTTATTTTATTTTTCTCTCTTTTTAGTTGATTTTGTAAAAACACAAATTCCAATACAAATTCAATAATAAAAAATTCACAAGTATAAATATGTTTATATCTTTAAAAACATATAAACTCTACTATATATATATATATATATATATATATATATATATATATATATATATATATATATATATATATATATAAAACTTTAGCAAGTCTTTAAACTTAAATTTGTTAGCGTGCTCTGAATACTGAAGTCAGGGTATACACCACAGCAGCGCTAGCTCACGTTTTTTATGAGCCATTCTTGTTCCTTTTTTCGACTACCCCTTTCCAAATTTTATAAACATGAATCTGATTTGAGAGGAATTAGAGCTGAATTTGTTTTGATTTGGGACTTCCTTTTTGTGGTCCCATTAGAAAGCGGTTGTGGTGAGTGTGAATCATAAATTCTCAAATTATATCAATCGGTGGATTGGAATATTAAATGTTTTCAACAAACTATGAGGGCATTTTCGAAATTACAATAAAAAATCTGTGCTTGAAATTCTTCCCATGTGGGGTTGAGGAAAATCAAAGACATCTACTGTGGCAATGAATGCTATTTAATGACTTCATTATGATCCTTCCTAGTTTTTTTAACCCTTTTTGTACCAAATTACAGCCATTAAAGAACCAAAGCTTCCTGGGTTGAAGTGAGCAATCAAATCCAGAAAAAAGGACACTGTATTGTCTGGTGTAACTTACGAAACAACTTTTCTGTTCTAAAAAACTAAAGAAAAAGTACTTCTATAGATTTTTATTAAAAAATTATTTTTATTATCGGTTGGTGATGTATTACCGTACAATTTTTTTTTGATTAGTTTATTCATACAATCCAAAATTTTCATGTTTGTTTGTCAATGCAATAATATAGTCCGTAACAGACTCGATATATTTATCAGCTAAAGGCACTAATTAGCTAAGTTGAAATGAAATGCTATCTATGAAAGAATGGATACTTTACTTAAAAAATGGCTGAATTTGTTTTTTTCTTTTTCTGAGAGAAAAAATTGGCTAAAATATATAGATAGTTCTTGAGCTATTTCGGTAATGCAAATCCATCCTCTTATAAACATTTTAATTTTTAAACTTTAATACATTGGGATATCATTTTTGACCTTATTTGATTAATTTATTCATTTTGTTGAATTTATTTATTTATTTATTTTTTTGTAAGGATAGAGTGAAAATAAAGCTACGAAAGAATATTTGTACATTTTAAAAAAATATATAAATAGAGTGTCACTCACTAGTCATTTAAAGTGATTTATAAAAATATTATAACTATTGGATGAATAAATTATATATTTTATATTATTTTTAAAATATATGTCAAATAAAAAATTAGATAGCTAGAAATAAAATTTTTTATTTTGGTTGTCATTGATGAAATTACGATATGTGATAAAACCAAACTAACTAACGTACTTAAATGTAAAGTTCAGATACTTAATTGCAACAATAGAGTGCCAACAGTAGCCACCAATGTAGCTTTAATTAAATCGTAAACATTTGAATGAGGGTACGTGAAAACATATTCTAATTAAATCATATTGTTGTTCCAAACCAGAACATCCGTACAAATTGCACTAAAGTGTTTATTATATGGAAAATGCTATGTGTACATACGTAAGGAGTGTACATCTCACACCCCCACCCATCTAAGGGTGGGGGTGTGATGATGGATCACTTGATGCGACCCATAAAAAATATCGCCACCATTAAAATGATAGAGATGTATAATGTACACCCCTTCGGGGTGTACATGTAGCATTGCTCTTATTATATATATATAACTCAGAAAGGTTAAATTGTATGTATGGTCCTCAAACTGTAAGGCGATTAATTTTTTATTCAAACTTTTAAAATTATAATAAATTTTTTTTATAATTTAATTTTATTAATTAAATATTAATATATTACTAATATAAAAATAATGCATCATCACGTCTATATTAACGATATATTAATATTTTATTAATTAAATTAAATTATAATAATTTTAAAAATATAAAAAAAAAAATAATTATAGTAAAATAAAATTTGAGAAGCAGAATATCATCCATCTCATAACTGGAATGAAAACCAAATGTGCAATTTAACCTTTTTAAAACTAAATTGCAACAACAAAATACGACAAAAATGTCGAAAGCAGACAGGTTGAAAAGTTATTCTAAACTATATTATGAGTTGTAAGAAAACGACGCTCCGGCATAAATTACAACACAATAAATTATATTATACTATATTGTAACTGATATAGCCAGAAAAAGGGCAAATGTTTTTGGCAAAATGATGAAGCCACATGTGGAGAGTTGGGATCTACCTCAAATTCTCCCTCTCGACACAACCTTGCATGAAAACACCACTTGCTTTCAAATGCTTATAAATTAAATGCTGTTCAAAGTCTTCCTCCACATATTTTTGTGTACTCCACATATTTTTGTGGAGATTTATATTATAAACCACCACCACTCCATCCCACACACTTCAGTTATTAGTGAATCAATCTTTGTCATGACTCACACACCCAAAGATTCCCTCTCTTAATTACCCACCTTTGTCTTCTTCCGCTTGACACTCTCGAGACTCAAGAGAATGCTTACACAAGTCTTGAGCAATGGCTTGTCTCTTTCTACCTCCCCTCCCTATGATTTATCCTGTTGTGGGAACCTTCCATATGCATTTTGGTGTTGGGCTCTCCTCCTAAGCTGAAATCTGCAACCCCTGCAGAGAGTCCTCTGTTGGGTCCCTTTTCACATGCTGATTCACCATTAAGAGTTTTCAGAGGGGCTTTTGAGCAAAGCTTGCTTAATGGTTGTTGAATATCCTTGTGGGCCAATTAAATATTAATGAGACTAAACCTCCCTCTCTCTCTCTCTCTCTCTCTCTCTCTCTCATCTGAAGAGGTTTGGTGGCCTTTAATGAAGGTTTTTTATTGCTTCCTGGGGTAAAAGAGGAGGGGATGGCCTTTTGGGTTGGTGAGAGAGAGAGAGAGAGAGGACCATGCATTCTTGTAGTACTATAGCTTGCCACAAGTAGAATCAAGTATCAGGATGAGAGAGAAAGGCCCAAAAGAGGAAGAAGGTGAAGGAGGAGGAAGAGGGGGGAGGAGGAGGAATAGGGGAGGGAGGGAGGAGAAGATGCCAGCAGTCTGGTTTGCCCTAAAGAAGTCCCTCCACTGCAAATCTGGGCCATCTGATGTGCATGATCCAAAGGGCAGCAACCAACTCACCTCCATCCTAACAAAGAAGGGGCCAAGATCAGGGTGCTCAAGATCCATAGCCAACCTCAAAGATGTGATCCATGGCAGCAAAAGGCACCTGGAGAGGCCACAGAATTGCAGCCCGAGGTCCATCGGGAGCAGTGAGTTCCTTAACCCCATCACACATGAAGTGATTTTGAGCAATTCAAGGTGTGAGCTGAAAATTACAGGGTATGGAGGGGGGTTTCATGATGGGGAGAGTGGGTTGGGTCTGGGTCTTGGTCTGGGTCTAGGGTTGGGTTCTACCTATGTGGGTACTCTCAGGCCAGGCACACCTGGACCAGGGTGGCAGCACCACCAACACCACCACCACCACCACCACCACCACCAAAGCCCTAACCCTAACCCTAGCCCTGGCCCTAGCCCTAGCCCTAACCCTAATCCTACTTTTAGGAGGACAAGTACTACACCTCCAAGGAGATCTCCTAACTTGGTTGTGGGGAGAGATGGGTATGGTTTTGGAGGAGGCTCACTTACAAATGGTGTGGGTGCTCATCACGGTAATTTTACACATAGGGCCTCTTATGATGGGTGTTTGGCAGATCGGTCCTCCGCTTGTGTAAGCTGCCACAAGTGTGGGGAGCAGTTTGGGAAGTGGGAGGCCTTGGAAGCTCACCATCTCTCTAAGCATGCAGGTGCATTAATTAACATAATCTTTTATTCTCTGATTCCTTGATTTTTTTTTTTTTTTTTTTTTCATTTTATGTAATTCAATTTTGTTTTCTTTCTTTGGAGATATTTGGAGTTATCAATGATTTCTGATAATTTTGATATATAGTCTAGAAATATATATATATATATTTTTAAACTTATAAAATATATGTCGAGTGCATAAACTTTTTCCTCAGATTAGAAAATTAAGTACCAATCTAGTGTATTTTTAGCCTCTATTTATGCACTTTCCGTTTTAACTCTTATAAGTTTGATGGTTTCTTTATTTATTAAAGTTCAAAGTATGCTGAATAACTTTTTCTTTCATTGGAAATTTTTTTAAAAAAATATCTATAGACTCTGCAGCTTTGGTTTGCCTCTAATTAAGGTTGCAAAACTGTGTTGTCTATCTATTTTACTAAAAAATTATATTATCTAACAGTTGAATTTCTTATTTTCCATTGTTAATAAGATATATAAAATGTGCTTGTCACTTGACTCACTTGTGTATTAAATAATTTCTCCTATAAATGATGCAAGTGAAACTTATTTAAACAATGCATTTACATGCCTATCTCTGCAGTCACTGAGCTTGTGGAAGGAGACTCCTCCAGAAAGATTGTTGAAATCATATGCAAAACAAGCTGGTTAAAGTCCGAGAGCAACTGCGGCCGGATCGAGCGGGTCCTAAAAGTCCACAACACTCAAAAAACCCTAGCTCGGTTCGAAGAATACCGCGAAATGGTTAAAATCAAAGCTAGTAAGCTCCCCAAGAAACATCCTCGATGCATCGCCGACGGAAACGAGCTCTTGAGGTTCTACGGAACAACGATCTCTTGTTCTCTCGGCTCAATTGGCTCCTCTAGCCTTTGTTTATCGGAAAAATGCAACATTTGCCGAATCATTCAATATGGGTTTTCGATAAAGAAAGAAACCAAGGGAGATATCGGGGTTTTCACTACTTCGACAAGCGGTAGAGCATTCGAGTCCATCGAGTTATACGGTGACGATCCTTCGACGAAGAAGGCGTTGTTGGTGTGTAGGGTGATCGCGGGGCGAGTTCATAAGCCATTGGAAAATTTGCAAGAGTTTGGTGGGGGTCAATCTGCTGGGTTTGATTCTTTGGCAGGTAAAGTTGGACTCTATGCAAACATTGAGGAGCTCTACTTGCTCAATCCTAGAGCTTTACTTCCATGCTTTGTTGTAATTTGTAAACCATGATGAGAAAGAAAAAATCTGAAACGTTTTCTTTTCCTAACATTAATGTTTCACTCTGGTCCTTTTAACCTTTTATCTGTGTTTCGATTTCGTCAAAGTCGCCGCTTGATCAAAATTTTTATGTCAAATTTAAATGAAATGCCCATGCAACGGTGGCTCGATTGTCACGATTAAGCTCATCTGTAACATCTGAATGAAATATACAGTAATCACAACCTAACAGCCACAAAAAGCTAAGTTTTAAATTCGATCCTGCAAGTTTTCTATCCAATTGAACTAAAATTATTTTATTTAAAATCAGAGCAGGAGAGTTTTAAAGATAAATGTATCAAAATACTTTATTTTTTTTTATTTTTTTTTATCTGCTTAAGCTCTTAAAGTAATTGGTTATGAAAATTGAAATTGTTATAGAATGTCCAATTGTGGCAATTCAAAGTTACCCTTTTCTCCTTTACTATTTCTGGGATTTGTTCAAATTTGAAATAAGATGAATCTGAAAAATTTGTCACCATATTATTATTATTATTGCGTTTTGTCAATACTCCGGTGGGGTGGACATGAGATATCACCTCCTCTTGTCCTGAGTTGTTCCAGCGACTTTAAAACTTATCAGAGGCCTTGCAACCAACTGCTACGGTCACACAATAACTGTATCCATCCATATGTATATCTCATTTCTTTTGCTCCAACATCCAAAGCATTAAATGCTGCATGTTTTGGTGTGTAGGGTTTTTGAAACATAATAATAATAGCGAAAAAAGTCTGTCTAGTGGTCTCACAGAAATACTATATATACACACAAAAGCGAGTATATATTCTACCCTTTATTAATTTAAAGATAAAAAATTTTTTATTCATAATTTTTAAGTAATAGATAAAATTTATTTTATTTTTAAATAAATAAAATATAAAATATATATTTCAAATAAAATATACACTAAATATTTTTATTATTATTATTATTTATTGTAGAACCAAAGAGGTTGGTGCCCTCTTTCTCTCTCTTACATTGCTTAATTTACTTTCATAATCATTTTTCTTTATAAGAGTACCATAAATACCCCGTATAGTTTCTTGGAAGGAAAAAAAAAAAAAGAATATAATTGAGAAGAAACCTGCTAGGCTTCTGGCTTAATTTTGAACATTACTAGTAGTCAAAGTCAATAGAGCCGAATTTCTAGGGTTTGAGGTGTCTGGATTGAGCAACGCTATATGTACACCCCCAAAGGGGGTGTACATCTTACACCCACCCATCTAAGGGTGGGGAGGTCACTTCACAAATTGTGAAGTGACCCCTCACCACACCCCACCCATTGGATGGGTGGGGTGTGCGATGTACACCCCCAAATGGGGTGTACAAGTAGCATTTTCCGTCTGGATTTTACGAGCCACATATTTACTAGGGTCCCGTTGGACATCGTGTTTATTTTCTATGCTTTAAAATAAAATTTTAACATATAAGAAAGTACAAAAGCTGACGATAAATTACTTATAATTTTTTTTTATCACTTGGTCAGAGACATTACAAGCTAATAAAAAATGACAAAAAAAACTTTATTTTATTAATACATCAAATTATATAACAATTCCAAACTAAGCCTTAATTTTTTGTTTTTAAAACTCAAAATTTTTCTTATATATACTTTACAGTAGCAAAATTTTTTAAATCTTCTACTGTGTTGTATTATATGCTGCTACTACTAAAAGTAGAAGCCAGATCAACACACGAAAAGTGTAGGTTGAAGAAAGTTTCTAAAGTAAACACTCACTAATAAAATTTGCTACAACAAATAAAGTGAAAGAAATACTTTTAAATTTAAAAAATCATTTTGTCACATACAAGCTTACAATCAAAGGATTTAAATAGAAGAAGAAAACTTGAAGTTTAAGAAAATCTAACTCAGCATATGTTCTCCACTACACCCACTACACATGTGCTCCTAAAAACTAGTTAGCATGAACTCCACTATATAACCCACTACTTACACAAATTAATCCATCACTTCATGACTTAGTTAACTTCTAACTAAATTGGTCCTCTACTAGCACTACATTTATCCACTACTTGCATAATAATAGGACTACTAACATCATGAAGTATTTGTATCATTTTCCAACACTCCCCCTTGATGCAAATTCAGTAACACCGAAAGTTTTTCTGAACTTTAAAAATTTGTCGTGAGAGAGAGCTTTCGTCGATCCATCAGCAACTTGTTCGTTGGTGGAACAATTCTTCATGTCGATTTGCTTATTATTGACAAGATTCCGAATAAAGTGATGACGTATTTCGATGTATTTCGTACGACCATGGAATACTGGATTCTTCGTCATTGCGATGGTGGAACGGTTGTCACAATATATCTCCGTTGGATGTTCTTGTGCTTGATGTAGATCCTCCAAAATTCTTTTCATCCAAATAGCTTGACAGACGGCCGATGTTGTTGCCATATATTCAGCTTCAGAGGAGGACAATGCGGTAGTAGCTTGCTTCTTTGATGCCCAAGAAATAGCTCCTGATCCAAAATTGAAGATCCATCCGCTTGTGCTTTTCCTGTCACCTTGAGAACCTGCCCAGTCACTATCACTAAAACCAACCAATTTGAGATTAGTAACTGGGTGGTACCAAATGCCGAAATTAATAGTTTCCCGAATGTAGCATAGAATTCGTTTTGCAGCTCCAAGGTGATACTTTGTAGGATCATGCATAAATCTGGATATTAAGCTGTTGGAAAACATAATATCAGGACGTGCATGTGTCAAATACATTAAACCCCAAACTATACTTCTGAAAATTTGCGCATCAACTCTTTTTGTTCCATCATCTTTTGTCAATTTTTTATTCGGATTCATAAGAGTTGCGAATCCCTTACAATTCTGCAACTTAAATTTTTTGAGCAAGTCCAATGCATGCTTTTCTTGGATCAAAAAGATACCATTATTAGTTTGCATAACTTGAAGACCAAGAAAACAATGTAAAAGTCCCAAATCCGACATATCAAATTCATGCATCATAATATTCTTGAAATCATGAATAAGATGATCCGATGAACCCGTGTAAATTATGTCATCGACATAGACACAAATAATGATAATCTCTTTACCTTTCACCTTTATATATAACGTAGGTTCATTCTCACTTTTCTGAAAATCATGCTGCCGGAGATGGATATCAAGGCGGCTATACCATGCTCTAGGGGCTTGCTTCAAGCCATAAAGAGCTTTCTTGAACTCGTAGACTTTCTCCTCTTTTCCTTTAACGACAAAACCCTGTGGCTGCTCTACATACGCATTTTCATCCAAATTTTCATTAAGAAAAGCTGACTTAACATCGAATTGATAAACAGACCATTTCATTTGAGCACCTAAAGCTAAAATAATTCGAACAGTTTGTAAACGAGCAACAGGTGAAAAAGTTTCAAGAAAATCAATACCAGGTTTTTGAACATATCCTTTGGCTACAAGCCGTTCTTTGTATTTTTGAACCGTTCCGTCAGCACCATGCTTCACCCGATAAACCCATTTTACACCAATTGCTTTTTTTTCTTTTGACATGCCAACAAGCTCCCAAGTTTTGTTCTTTCCAATAGCTGCAATCTCTTCATGCATTGCGTTCTTGGATTCCTTTTTTTCATAAGCTTCTTCAAAACATACGGGCTCTGCAACCATAAGAGCAAATTTGTAAGTTTCATAAATTTCTTTTAAGGACTTTACCTTTAAAGGAGGGGTTTCTGAATCCGATAATGACGAAGTCGATTTTTCCACAGTTTCTTTCCTTTGGCCTTTTGGAGTGGCTTGCGAAGCTTCTACATCTTCATTTGGAAATGCGAGTGACTTTCTTTCGTCAATTGGTAATGGTACATGTGCATTTTCATTCCAATCCCAAAAACTATCTTCATCAAAAATAACATCTCGGCTTATAAGTAGTTTCTTTGTTATCAGATTGTATAGTCGATAGCCTTTTGATTCATTACTATAGCCAATAAAGATACATTTTTCATTTTTGTCATCCAATTTTTTACGATTTTCGGTGTGAACAAATGCATAGGCAATAGAACCAAAAAATTCTAAAATAGCTCACCTCGGGCTTTCTTCCACACCAAGCTTCAAAATGTGTCATATTACGTACCGCCTTGGTTGGAGATCGATTTAGGAGGAACACCGAGGTTGCTACAGCTTCAGCCCAAAAATCATTTGGAAGTTTCTTCTCTTTAAGCATACTTCAAGCTATCTCCACTATTGTTCGATTTTTGCGCTCGGCAACTCCATTTTGCTCCGGTGTATACTTCACTGTTAATTGCCTGCAAATACCATTTTCTTTGCAAAAAGAAAAGAAATTAACAGATAAAAACTCTCACCCTCGATCCATTCGGAGGATTTTGATCGAATGCCCACTCTGGTTCTCAACTTGCGCCTTAAACTCCCGAAATCTATCAAGTGCTTCTGATTTCTGTGCGATGAAGAACACCCAACTCATGCTGGTAAAATCATCAGTAAACAACAAAAAGTACTTACTTTTGTTAAAAGAAAGAGTCTACATTGGACCACAAATGTCGGCATGTATCAACTGTAGAGGTCTTGAAGCTCTCCAAGATTTTCCAATGGGAAAAGAAATTCAGTGTTGCTTGCCATAAACACACCCTTCACAAACTTCATCCATACAATCTATTCCCAGTAAGCCAAACACCATTTTCTTTTGACTCAACAATTTCAATCCATTAAAATGTAAATGACCATAATGCAAATGCCAATGCCATGATTCATTTTTAGTATTAGTAACCAAAGCACGCTCGTCAATACATGAAATGTCAAGTACAAACATCCTATTTTCAGCCATATGAATTTTAATCAAAGGCATTTCAGATCTTTTATGACTAATCTTACAAAAATTATCATGAAACTTAACATGATATCCTCTTTCAATCAATTGTCCAACACTTAGTAAGTTATGAGCCAAGGAAGGTTCATAATAAACATCGTTGATAAGCTTTTCCATACCTGACTTAGTTTTTATAGCAACTGTCCATTTTCCTTCAATTTGTAGAACCTTATCATCTCCGAGCCGAATTTGCAATTTTACGGATTCATCAACGTGACGAAAAAAGGTTCTTAAATCCCGACATATGGTTGCTACATCCACTATCCAAAATCCACAAATCAGCACTACTAATATTAGAATTCAGACAGGTAAGAAATAATTTACCTTCATCTTCTTTCTTTTTTGCATAGTTGGCTTGTTGTTTTACTTTAGCCCAACAATAAGATTCTATATGACCATATTTCTTACAAAAATAACATTGCTTATTTTTATAGCCTTGGCTTTGGTTGCTTTTCTCGTTGTCATCTTGTTGATAGTTTGTATCGAATCTTCCTCTACTATAGCCTCGACCTCTTCCACGACCGGGAAAGCCACTTCTTCCACGGCCTCTTCCTGCATATTTTTGGTCGCCTCTTGACTTCGAATTCTCAACTCTTGAGTCAAATGCATTTTCTACACTTTTCTTGATTGATCTGTTTATTCGCTGTTTATGAGCTAAAAGAGAACCAATTAATTCATTAAATGGATAATTTGATAAATCCTTTGATTCCTCTATGGCGGCGACAATATAATCAAATTTAGGAGGAAGACTTCTCAAAACTTTTTCGACCACCTTCTTCTAGAAATATCATCACCAAGACATTTCATCTGATTAATAATAATGGCAACTGGAGAAAAGTATTCTTGCATATCTTTGATATTTTTCATGTAGAGATTTTCAAATTCTTTTTGGAGAGTTTGTAACTTCACCGTTCGAACTCGGTCATTTCCTTGATATTCTTGCTTCAAGATAGTCCAAGTTTCATTTGATTTGGTGGCAAGCTTCATTTGATTTGGTGGCATTTGCAATTCGAGGAAAAATAGTATCGTGCACTGCCTGCTGCAACACAAGCAATGCCTTGGCATCTTTTTTTCGGAGCTCTTTTTGATATGCTATCTTATCTATACTTTTTGAACTTTCTGCTTCTGCATAACCATACTCAACTAGATCCCAAAAATCTTGTAAAATAAAAAAAGTTCACATTTTGATACTCCAAAATTCATAATTTTTTCCATTGAAAATTAGAACCAAGGATTGAGAGAGATTAAGTGTACTTGAGTTACTCATCATGAAAACAAGTGTAATGAGAATATACCTCTCTTTGTACTAGCCTTCCGACTGCTTCTTGCTTGAATACCACAACGCCCAGTCTTGATCACAACGGGGCTCTGATACCAATTGTAGGTTGAAGAAGATTTCTAAAGTAAACACTCACTAATAAAATTTGCTACAACAAATGAAGTGGAAGAAATACTTTTAAATTCAAAAAACTTTTTTGTCACATACAAGCTTAAAATCAAAGAATTTAAATAGAAGAAAAAAACTTGAAGTTTAAGAAAATCTAACTCAACATATGTTCTCCACTACACCCATCACACATGTGCTCATAAAAACTAGTTAGCATGAACTCCACTACATAACCCACTACTTACACAAATTAATCCATCACTCCATGACTTAGTCAATTTCTAACTAAATTGGTCCACTACTAGCACTACATTTATCCACTACTTGCATAATAATAGAACCATTAATATCATGAAGTATTTGTATCATTTTTCAACAAAAAGAGCATAGGAAAATTGAATTCGCTACCTCTGATACTATATCATCAAGCTCACAAAAAAAAAAAGAGGTTTAGAATTAGCTGCGTATGCATGTTTGGCCTTATTTTTATTTTTAATTTTATTGACAGTAAGCTTCAATAGATTATTTAGCAAAGAAAATTAATAAATAAATAAAATTTTTGTAACGGTTAGAAAGTAGAAATAAAATTCTAATTCTCAGAAATAGAAGCCTAAATTTAATTTGAATCATCTAAAAGTGTATTAAGATAATGTTTCTTCGATTCGGTTAGAATTTTAGGATTAGCACTTAGTCCAGCAGCACCGTACCCCCCCTGCAGGGCAAAAATAGAGACCCTTTGCAAGAATTATTGCTAATTCTGCTCATTACTCTGCTGGGGGAAGTTGAATCTGATTGACCTGTGAACTGATCACGTTAGACTCTGTCAGAGCAAGCTGGGCTGGTCCCCAAATCTGCGCCCATTGCTCACTGGAGTGCACTTCTTCATTTACTGTATTGTGGTGGGTCATTTCACATGATTCATCCTAAACTAATTTAAATCACATTAATAATTTCCACAAATTATTCCTTGCATGCATTTTTTACTCCATTAATTAATAATAACCTATTGATTAGATTCTTCGGTGGATCCACCACCGCTGAATTTAAGGCGTTCATTCTAGCATCTATTTAGGCTTCTATTAGACTTTATGTTATGATAAAAAAAAGTATCTAGTTCGTTGGATGTGAAAATACCAAAAAAAAAATTAAGAAATAAAAAAAAAATAAAACACACAATATTTACGTGGTTCGACCACTGACCTACGTTCACGGGCGAAGACGGAGCGGAAACTTCCATTATAATCAAAGTGCTGTACAAAATATGTCTCTCTCACAAAATGCTAATTCCAAAATACACACATACTCTTCATCCGCCGCACCAAATTAATAGAATAATAATATATTTATAATGATGGCTAAATTCTAATACAATTCGGAATACGAATCCACTAAGATTAGACATAATCCAAACTTATCTTAATTGGATAACCAAAACAGAATAGGATTAGAAAATCTTTCAATTTTAAAATTCGAGACATATCTAGTACTTTAGAAGTAGGCTTAATTTATTGTTAGTGTTAACTCTCACCTTGGGATTGTCGGGTGATTACGAAAAAAATTGTCTATTTGTTTTCTTGGGCTTATGACAATAAATTCGTTATGATATAAATTTGACTATTCAATGAAAAAAAGAAAAGAAAAGTAAATTTCTATATCACTCTATGTTATTGATCATTTTTTTTTTTTGGTTTGTAATCGCGTTAGACAGTTGTTAATACCAAGCAAATTCTAAGAATAGAAAATTGCTGTAGTTTGCTTAAAACTCCTTGCAAACTCATGACTCCCACTGGCTGGATTTATTTCTTACTTGTGTGATTCGTGAGTACCTATATATATATATATATATATATATATATATATATATATATATATATATATATATATATATATATATATATAGTTTAGCTACTATTAATAGTATCGAGTCATTAGTACTATTAAGTTTTCTACCCTTATATAGATTAATCCTTTTAATCATTTTCATCCATTAGATTTTACTATTTTTCCAATCACCTATTAAATCCAAAGGGCCCACTATCATCTCAACCACACATTTTTTAATCCAAATATTAAAAACTTAATAGCACAAATGATTTGGTACTATTAATAGTATTCCAGCCTATATATATATATATATATATAGAGAGAGAGAGAGAGAGAGAGAGAGAGAGAGAGTCAGACTACTATACTATCAATGGCACGTTAAATTTATTTATTTAACAATTTTCACTTTTTAAATCATAATATTCCTCCAATCACCCACTAAATTCTAGAGAATTACTATCATTCTAACCACACATATCTTAAATTAAGGGCTAAAAACCTAATAGCACTAATGACTTGATGCTATTAATAGTATAATAATCTAATTATATATATATATATATATATATATATATATATATATATACCTAACCGCGCATCCTTTCATCAAATGACGATTATATATATATATATATATATATATATATATATATATATATAAATATAATTGAGCTTCTAAGCTTTTAAAAGTATCAAGTCATTGGTGTGACTTGATACTTTTAAAAGCTTAGAAGCTCAATTATATATATATATATATATATATATATATATATATATATATATATATATATATATAGAAAGAGAGAGAGAGAGAGAGAGAGTACGACTACTATACTTTTAAAAGTACCAAGCAATTGGTTCTTGTAAACCTTCTATTGTTAGATCTATCTTTTTGACTAATTTCACTCCTTAGATCAGGCTATTCAACCGGCCATCCACTAAACCCAAGGGGTCCACTATCATCCTAACTGCACAACGTTTTATCCAAGGGCTAAAAAATCTACAAGCGCCAATGACTTGGTACTTTTAAAAGCGTATGAGCTCAATTATATATATATATATATTAGTTGTCACGCCCCGAAATGAAAAAACGGACTAAATTTTTTTTTTTTATAAATCAAAGTTAGAAACTTTATTCCCAGGATGTGAGCAGATCCGCCACGTGTATAAGCTTTCCCAGTCCAAAGGGACATAGTCTTCCCTATATACGCACGGCTAGGCAATGCACAAGACACATCCAATACACATCTCAAAACTTACTAAATGAAAGGCAATCAAAATAAATAAAATAATTAAGTCATTACCTAAAATAATTCAGATAACAAAATAGAAAATCCATCTAACTAATTAGGATCAATAATAGGGACGACTCTATCAATCTCATCAATCGTTCTCACAATATCGTCCCCTATTCTACAACCCGAAGTACCTGAAAAAGGTGTAATAATCAACATGTGAGACACAACTGAATGTATCTTAGTGGGTACAATGAGCAGGAGACCAGTAAGTCGTACTTACTAGTATACTATAATCAATATAGACGAGAATAATCAGATAAAATCAGCAGTCAATGGCAGTAAGATCAACAGTAACAACGAGGTATGATCAAAATAATATGAATAGGTAAGATTAATACGCAACATATGAAAGTAATTACAGTGCTTCGGCTTTCGCTAAAGTAGCAAAGTGCGACTAAGTCACTCCGAGCATATTTAAAATGCTACTAAAAATAAGTTAGGAGTGTGTTGGTTCGAAGAAAAAATCATTCGGACCAAAGTTGAGTCGAAAAGCGAGCTCAGAAAGTCGAAATCTATAAAACTAAAGGTTGTAGCATGGAGTACTGGTACCTCAAGGTAAGTACCGGATCCCCATAGAAGACTGAAAAATTAAACTCTCGGGTTAGAGATTTAATGGGGTAGCGTACCGGAACTAGAAATCGGGTACCGGTACCCAAACCCGCATACCAGTACCTCAACTCGAGTATCGTTACCCCAAGCCCCTAACAGCATGTTCAGAGTTGGTGAACCATGGCTAAATAGGGGGTTTAATTGGAGTTAACATAGCTCAAAGCTCTCCCCCTCACAGCCAAACACATAAACCCACCCCTCTTTCTTATTTCCCTCTTCTCTTTCTCTCTCTAGAAGCTTGGGAGAGGAACCCTAGCTTGGAGGATTTGAAGGGATTGATCTCTTGGATGGCAAGAGACTTGAAGGAGACTTCCAAAGGAGATCATTAGAGGTGGAAAAGGCCCTCTTCTCCACGTTTTTGGAGCAAGAATAAGAAATAAGTTTCTAGGGTTTTAGTATTTTAGAATTTCTATGGATTTAAAAGAGATGAAATGATCTATTATGGGTTTTTATCCTATTTTTAGGAAATTTCGTAGTGAGTAGATAGATCAAGCCACCTTTCCTTCAAAAGAGAACATAAGGCGGAGGATTTTATCGAAAAGGATAATCTCTACTCTTTTCCTTTCCTTTTTAAATCTATAAGTATGATAGTAAAAGTAGATATGTAGAGAACACATGATCATTGAGCATGTTAGAGTTTAACCCTAAGAGATAAATGAATTAAAACCTATTTTTAGGATATTCTTGCATGAGATTAAATGGTATTGGATTTAGGAGAAAACCTAGGTCATGAGGTCAAATGTGTGGTATGAAACCTAGGAGATAACTCTAGGTTAAAATGAGTGGCATTTAACTTAGGGAAAACCTAAGGTAAAAATGTAGACTTTTCAACATAGAGTTAATAAACTCTAAAATTAGAGAGATATGTCGATGTATATTGTCCTCGGTGACTATTAGTGACCCTAGAGTAATGAATTCAGGGTGAATGTGCAAACTTGAGTAACAAAAGAGCTCTAACCTAAATGATGGTTCTTGAGACATCTTGTCTATTCTAGAGTTAATAACTTAGGATAAAAAGCAAAAGTAAAAGAGAACGCAAATGGCACCTTCGGATTTGGGACTCATAATTTGAGAGGTTTGAGCTGATGCCGACTCTCCAGGTATGGGCCCCTTTAGGGGAGGTAATTTCGAAAGGTTTAAAAAGGAAAAAAAAAGGTAATGTAAATGCACTTTCGGATTTGGTGTCACGCATCGGGGTCGAAACTGCGACCCAGGTTCGCTAACAGATCCGCTGCCCATACGGGAAACCCCGCATAGGTGAAGCGTCTAACCTGCAAAAGATAGTGCTAACAACTATACAGATATCAGAACTGGAAAGTAAACTGCTGAAATATAAAAAATACAACTCCAAATAGTACATGCCAGGTCCTCACAATACATAAGTCTCTCAAAATAAAACTCTCAAAAGTAAAATATACAAGATACAATAATCCAACTGACAATACCATGAATCTCCAAAATGGTACAACTACTCTCCAAGGAAGGGCAGGGATCTAGCTCGCGACTCCCTTACCTCGATCAGTAGAAGCAGCAACAACAGGGGTAGGAACTAGCGTAGATGCCTCTGGAAAATGGTCACCAACAGAGGGTGTGAGAACTACATCCAACAGTAGTTCTTAGTGGGTACCATCTCTAAGACCAACGGTCTGCCCACTAAGTCTACTAGAGACATAAGATAACAATGCAGTATAACTGTGAATAAAAAAGCTGTAAATAACTCTACAGCTACCATGCCTCCATCTATCATGCTCAAGGGATGATACAGATGATATAATGCATCTACTCTATCTTAGTATGCTCAATCAACTCAATCACACTAACTGCCACATAAAGTCCAGTCAACATGCACCCACCTACTACCATTACATCCACGGAGGACTGGAATTACGTAGGGCGTCCAACAAGAACTGCGTCGACAACTCGCGATGGCAAAGTAACAGGCTCAGCTCCGGAGCGGTACTCGATGGGAGCGACCCCACCGAGGAAAATATCCGCCCATCTCTGTTGAGCTCAATATGGCTTATGCAGACTATAGTCCAAATTCACGATCAATCAGATCGACAAATTCCAACTCACAACACTACTCATTGGCTGGAGGTACTCAACAGCCGTGACCACCGTCGACTCAAACGGCTCCCAAAACTAGCACTAATCTAATCTCAGCTACCAGACTCCACTCGGCCCCCAGGCACGAGCGCAACATGCATCCCACACTATCCCGACTACTCGGTTCACTACCCGGGCGAGAAGAAACTCTAAGTCAAGGGAGATAATAAAACAAGGTGTTGGAATGCCTAAAACAGGATAAACTAACCCAAGTGAGAGTTTTCTACTAGTTTGGTTAAATAACATGCAAACTTATGACGGGGTGCTAGTCAAGGTTCCACCATTTTCACATTCATCACAAGAAATAAATAAATCATTAATTCTATCTTGCATTCATCATAAACCACAAGTGAAACATAACTCTATCATTCATGTCCACTACAAGATAGAATTAGAAAGCAGTCCACTAATTTTGGAGTAAATCCAACCCACCTGAAACTTGACGATCCGATCTGAAATTTGGCGTGTTTAATCCTCAGCCTCTTAAGAATCCAATGCAATCACCAATAGGATCGACTGGCGCAATTGTAGGCCCATGAGTTTGTTAGACTACTTGGAGTTCCGGCGTCGATCACTTTTGACAGGGATACCTGATGTGTATCTCATTTTTGGGCGGACTATGTAGCAGATTTTAGGAACGAAACCTAGCATTGGCACCATTTTCACCTCGGAGGGACAGACAGTCGGAGCGGATGATCCAGGGTAGTGGATATGCTCCAAGCTTGTGGCCTTGAGTTTGATAAAGGATAGTTTCGTTGCATTTCCTGGTAGAGTTACTTATAGTAGAGACTAGGCTTGACTTTGATGGTGCCTTACGGGGCTTTGCGAGGGTATCGATGTTATTTCCCTTGTAGTTAGGATAGCATTGTCGAGCGAAAGCTCATGTGTGAGGATCCAAAATTCCCACTTATGGATTACTGTTACATCAACAGCTTCTGGAGGCTTATGTTGAGTGTTAGAGGTGTTTGTGCGCGAATCGGACCCAAGATTTAGACTCAGCGCGAAATTTAGATTAAGATTACTTATCTGGATGCCTTCGGAAAATTTGAGGATTGGAATTTGGCAAAATGGACAGCGGATTTGGATTCAGCGCACGAAAACGATGAAAATGGACTATTCACTTGTATTTTTCAGATGCCAGATGCCCGAGCACGGATTTCGAGGCACGGGGCACCGTTCCGGCGGTTGGGGCAGTGCCGGCGACGGCAAAGCGCGGCGGTGCGGGCAGCGCGCAGGCGCGGGCACGGGCAGCGCGCGGGCGCGGGCAGTGCGCGGGCAGCGCGCTGGCAGCGCAGTGTTGCGAGGACAGGCATGCCATGTGGCGTCTTCTTAGTGGTTCGCAGTGGACACGTGGCAGCTGGCAATTTGATGGTTCAGTGGTCGTGGTCCATGGGGTGCATGGGGAGCGCCTCAGGAAGCGTGCATGCAGAGGGCGCAGGCGCGCACGTGGGCGCGTTGACGGCGTTTCCCGCGCTTGGGCGAGCCACGCGTCGGCGTCCGCGGGTGGCCACGTGGCGCAAGGAGGGTGGCTGGTTCGGCTGTTCCCTGTTCTGTGGATGACGTGGCGCAACCAGCGTGATTCGGGCGCACTGCGGGGGGGCTGTTTCTGGTGCACTGTAGGCACCCGAATCTTTCGGGCGCCCGAAAAGTGTCCCCCGAAGTGCTGTTTCTTCTCTGGATTTTAGCCTATAAATAGGCAGTGGGGGGGCCATTTGTGTGGGTTTTTGGCTGTTCTGGGAGCTCCCCTTTGAGCAGAGCACTTCACCATTTTCTCCTCCACCCTTTGATGGATCTTGGGCATTTTTGGAGGCCGTGGCATCGGCGTTTTCTGCGACGTGACGCACTTCGACGCTTCTTTGATTTTGGCTTTTACCGTCGCTTTTCAATTCGCGAGACACACCGGATCACCCCGATGGAGTTTTGAGCCGATTTTCATGGCAGTGCGTTCACGAGAGGTAAGGCTTCGATTTCTGTGTTGATCTCTTCTCCTCATTTCGAGTTTTTGGCATAGTTCCCGTGGTGTTTTTGTGACCCTTTGTACTGCTACGAGGTACGGGCCAGCGGTGGAGTAATGTTGGGATTTCTCGGCCTACAGGCATCGGAATGAGGCGTTTAAGGACTCGATCAGCATCTACACTTCGAGAGAAACGCGTCCGTATTTTTATTGGATTTTTCTGAGGACTCTTTGAAGGTGAGATTTAAGCTTCTTTGGGGTTGTATCCCGCAGTTTTTACAGTGTTGTGAGGATGCCGGCATACCACCTTGTTTGATTTGTATCTTGGCCTACAGGTGTCGGAACAGGGCGTATAAATACTCGTTTTGGGGCTACTCGTCGCGAGGATCGTAACTGTGATTTTTTTGGGATTTTTGGAGGACTGAATGCAGGTGAGAAATGCCCTTCTTTGTGCTTTTTTGGAAAAACAGCAATGCTGTTTGGTGTGTGTTTGGGGTATTGATTGTGTTGTGATGTTGATTGTGTTGTGAGGTTGATTTTTGTGGTGTTGCGTTGTTGGGGTGATGTTGTTTGGAGCCGAGGCTTGCGCGACATGTACCGAGGATGCGGGTTCAGCAGATTTTGTTAGCAAGTGGCCACGCTCTTCACTGACTTCAGCTTTGCCTACGGAAAGCATTTTAGGTGGGTTGGAAATTCTTCAAGATGTATGGAATCCCTTCTAAAGCTATTGTATGCATGATTAACATGTCTAGCTTGATTGTTATTATAGCTGGTAAATCTGATAGTTGCCTAAAAAATTGTAGGAAGACAAGTTTGAGCCCCATATATTTTTAGCATGATCTAGAGATGGTTTGACACTAGACTGTATATTTTCTTGTCATTCGGGATGCATCTGGACCTTCATAATATTTCTGTAACTGGTTTTAAGTAAAACTCCGATTTTTTTTAAAGGGTTTTTAAATATTGAGAGCATTATGGATGGTCCAGATAGGTCGATATACATGTGTTCTCGTGCCAATGGGCCGAGTGGATTTTTAGAGCTTTGTGAGATGAGTGTCTAGTGTTATGAGAGATTGGGCATTTGTTTCATTGTTGGGGCGGAAGCTACGGGCGGCTGTGCCTGCAACCAGTTCTTGTTTGATTTGGGATGTAGGCGGCAGTCGTTCGGAATTTTCGATCCTCTAGTGTGAGAGATTGAGGATTTATTCCCTGATTGGGTTACTCTAGATCGTGGATTGTGCATTAGCTGATCGAGTCGTTGAGGGTTCTCCGACCTAGCTATGGGAGTTTTGGGCTCTGGCAGATTGAGTCGTGGAGGGTTCCCGACTTAGCCATGGGTTGTGCATTATCAGATTGAGTCATGGAGGGCTCTCCGACATAGCTGTGAGAGTTTGGGCATTTCCTGATTGAATCGTGGAGGGTTCTCCGACATAGCTGTGAGAGTTTAGGCATTTCCTGATCGAGTCGTGGAGGGTTCTCCGACTGAGTTGTGTTATTTGAGCATTTGAGTTTCCGATCTGTTTGATCGTGGATCATAGCCTGTATGTGTCGCTTGTTGAGACAGATGAGACACGCTTGAACTCGGTGGGGTCGTTCCCCTCGAGTTACGCTCCGGATGCGATGATGATGATGATGCGCCTAGTTGATATACTAGAGGTCGCTTTGCGTGATATTGTGATAGTCCGTGTAGGACGCCCTACGTAAGTCCATGTCCTTTGTGGGCGTAGTGGCAGTAGGTAGGCGCAGGCTTGACTGGACCCGATGTGGCAATCACTGAGATTTGAGTATTGTGAGCACCTCGTGAGCGAGTGGATGCATAGCATGTTCATAGTAGAGTTTTCTTTTGAGCATAATGATTGAGACATATTAGCTGTAGTTCTTTTCCAGCTTTCCTTTTATCTATCTGCATACCTATCTGTTTGCCTCCAGTAGACTTAGTGGGCATACCGTGGATTTTAGTGACGGTACCCACTGGGAACTACCTTCTGCAGTAGTTCTCACACCCGCTGCGGTGACAGGTTTCCTGAGGTTACTGTTCCGGCTTGGTTCGAGCGGAGACAGTTGATCGAGGTGAGGACGTGGCCGAGTAGCTCTTTACCTCTTTTTATTTGAGAGTCAGAGGTAGATGTACCCTGTATTTTTATGATTCCACTTTTGTACTGGACAGTCTGAGAGATCTATGAGGATTGTATTTATTTTACTTAGGGTGAGAGACTATGTATTGAGGATTTATTTTTATTCAGATGTTCAGTTTTAAATTCTGTAGCTACTAGTTTTATTTCTGCTCTGATACATGTTTAGCTATAGATCTGACTTGCATGGTAGACGCTTCGTCTGTACGGGGGTTTCCGTACAGATGGCGGATCTGTTGGCGAGCCCGGGTCGCAGTTTCGACCCCGGGGTGTGACATCATGGGTCCGAATTTGGTGGATAATCTGAGGCGCATTTTCGCATCGCAAAACAATGATTTCTAATCGCTCGGAGCCGTCAGAAGAGCTACGTGGACCGAAGGCGTTGTGACTTGCAATTCCAAGTCGGAGAGCATGTTTGCTTAGGTTATCACCGACCAAGAGGGATCGGACAGTTTGGTTACGAGGCAAGTTGAGCCCAAGGTTTGTTGGACCGGTTGAGATCTTGGAGCGAATTGGTCTGATAGCATATCGTTTAGGATTACCACCAAGTCTCGACTGGGTATATAAGGTGTTTCACGTGTCAATGCTTCGGGAGTAACTTTCTAGCCCCAATGCGGATCTTGGCACGTGGGAACGAATAGTCGTGTAACCGCTCATTTCCCTACGTAAATGTACAGTGGTGTAACCACGGGGATGTTATGGCTTTTTGTGTTGGCATATTTCGTAAGTTGAGTCGGAGTCTTGAAGTGATCAAATTGTCAATCAGCAATCGAAGACTCAGAGAAGATTCAACAAGAGCTCAAGTTGACACTCAGTGTTTTGAGTCTTGAAGATTGAAGTTGAAGAATTGTGGATCATATACATCATTCTCAAGGAAAATGGATTCGGAATGATCAGGTACGTTTAACTAAATAATTTTGGTGATCCGAATACATTTGTGTAGTTTAGAAACACTTGGATAAATTTTTATTGCTTAAAAATAAAAAACTGGACAAATTGGATGTTCAGGATCCGGATCAGACCAATCCAGTCCGGACCCTGAACATAGAGTAGTTCATACGGAAATCCAGTCCGGACCTCCCCTGTTTCAGTCCGGACCCCGAACTATGTGTTTGCTGAAATCGCATGAACAGTCCGGATCAGGAAATTCCAGTCCGGACCTCGAACTGTTTTTTTAGGAAAATTGCTGAAAAAAGACGACAGTCCGGATCAGCCAAATCCAGTCCAGACCGTCGTGCGGGAAAAATTCTGTTAAATCAGTTTTTGATGTTTATCTCTTTCCAAAGGTTTCTAACCTATAAATAGACCCTAATTTCATCTTTTAGGTTATCTGGAAAAAGGGATCAATCCACATTTAGAGAAGAAAGGAAAACACGATTAATTCATACTTCTTCGTCTATATTGATCAATTTGATTCTAGGGTTTCCAAACTCCTAATTCTTGTAGAATCAAATTGATGAATACTTAGATGGTGTTTTCTGATCTATTCTTAATCTAAGTATTCGGCGGATTATCATCACCAAGAAAAACAACGATTTCCCAAAATCGGCATCGTGGATTTGATGTGTTGAAGGCGTTTCATGGATTCGAAACGTGTGCTCGTGGATTCGAGTGGTGCTCATGGATTCGAGTGGCGTTCGTGGATTCGAACGTGTGCAGTGGACGTGCAATCGGTGGAGCGCAAGATCCGAAGAACTTGAAGGAGGGGTTTGAGTCCGTGGAGTCGGTAATCACCTTGTTATTCTTCTTTTCTTAGTGGATTGTTATTGCGTGTTGGTCCCGTGGTTTTTCTCCTGGATTGGAGTTTTCACGTAAATTCGCATTAGTTTTTATTTTGCACTGAGATTGGTTTTTGAGTATTACACCTATTCACCCCCCCCTCTAGTTGTTTGATAGTACCTATTTAGATCCTTGTGGATCCTTATAAAAACCAACAATTGGTATCGGAGCAGGTTTTAGGTTTATCTATCATGTCGGGTGAAAGTGGTAATATTTATAGACCTCCTTTTTTTGATGGGACCAATTATGCCTATTAGAAAGTGCGGATGAGAGCTTTTCTCATCGCAATTGATGAGCGGGTATGGCAAACCGTTGAATACGGTTGGGTGCATCCTATTGAGGAAGTAGGAAATTCTACTACCCCAAAACCTCGCTCTAGATGGTCCAAAGAGGAAATCGAAAGATCTTCTTACACTGGGAAATGTGTGAACGCTTTATTTAATTCTCTTTCCTCGACCGAGTTTACACAAATTTTCGCGTGTGAAACTGCAAAGGAGATTTGAGATATTCTCAAAATTACACATGATGGTACTAATCTAGTAAAAATTCAAAAGCTCCAGATGCTTACAAGTCAATTTGACTCTATTCTTATGGATGAGCATGAATTGTTTACTGATTATTACACTAGACTTCAAGATATAAT
The DNA here is from genome assembly GCA_029204045.2 of Tillandsia leiboldiana. Classification (NCBI taxonomy): domain Eukaryota; kingdom Viridiplantae; phylum Streptophyta; class Magnoliopsida; order Poales; family Bromeliaceae; genus Tillandsia; species Tillandsia leiboldiana. The sequence continues at coordinate 9,031,155 of CM055061.1, forward strand.
CAATACATGTGCTAATTTAGGAGAAAAGATCCCGGAGTCGAAAGTTGTAAAAAAAATACTTCGGACTCTTTCGGAACGGTTTAGAGCAAAGGTTGCCGCCATTGAAACCGTTAGTCATCCGGATGATATGAGAGGAGAGGAATTAGTAGGTGCTTTACAAACTTATGAGATGACTTTTCCTGCTAATCAAGTTTCTTCCAAGTCTTCTTCTAAGCTTACAGGTATTGCATTCAAATCAACAGAGGAAGAAGATGGCGAATCAAGTTCCGACGATGAAATCTCTTTTGCCGATTTTGAAGAACAATTGGCGCGGATCACAAAGAAATTTCGTCGAAAGTTTTGGAAGAATCGAACCGATGGATCTTCATCCTCGAAACCATCTAAAGGATCATCGGGTTCTAAATCCTCTAAACTCAAAAGCTTTGCAAAACCTTCTAAAGAAAAAGAAAAAGATGACTTCGAAGGGGAAATCCAATGTTATAGATGCAAAGGCTACGACCATATTTCAACGGATTGTCCTTCTAAGAAATCATATAAAAAGAAGGCTTTGCAAGCAAAAACTTGGGACGATTCGACTTCCGATGAATCGACCTCAAGTAAAGAGGAAAAGGATAAAGTTGTTGCTTTGCATGCTTCACAAATTCCCTCTTCTAATTTTTGTTTGTCATCTTTAATCACTGACTCTATTCCTTTGATTTTGCATGAAACATCAACGTCCGATGGAGAGTCATCAATTGAGGGGGAGTCGGACGAAGAAGAACTCGTTGAGGCATATCAACAACTTCTTGCGGAATCAAAGAAGATGGCCAAGCATATTAAGAAGTTGAGGAAGCAACGACTTGAGGTTCAGGACGAGAACCATGCTTTAAAGATCAAACTTCATGATCTCGAGGAGGAACGAGAACTTTTATTGGATAATAATAAAATCCTCCAAGAAAAGATAAATCAATCGGAAACGATCATTAATTCCCATATTAACAAGATTGATTTTCTTGAAAAACAGTTTGAGAAAATTCATGTCACCAACCAAGCTTTGACCAAGCAAGTTCATCAACTTAAATCCGACATACAAAGGCTTTCAACCGGTTCTAAAAAACTTGATCGTATGTCCGGATTAGGTCAAACAAGCAAAGCTGGTTTGGGATTCAAAAAGAACCAAACTGTGAAGGCTTCAAGTTCCACAACTAAATTGAAAGGAAGAACTTGTCACCAATGTGAACTTGAAGGACACTTGATGAAGACGTACCCGAAAATGAGAAAGAAGAATCCTTCGGCAACTTCATCTATGGAGCGAACTCAACGGAATCAAAAGACAGATCAATTCGATGGAGTTCCCTCAATCCACCAAAGGTCTGAGCCACAACATCAATCATTCAAGTGGATCATTGCAACACAAAGACCTAAAGTGGACCAACAGTCAAAGCTATCAACTCCCGGCCACAATGAATCAAGACAACCCAAAATCCGACGATTTTGGATTCGAAAAGGTGATATCTTTCCTTGTCTTAAGTTCTAAATAGCTTTTGACTATATGTAATGCTTTGATTGGTTTTCCCTTCATATTTTTCTTGATCTTTGCATTACATGATTTCAATGCTTTTCGTTTTTATGTTTTGTTTTCAAACAAAAAATTTTTAACGAACGAGTGTATTGAATATGAAAAGGGTTTTACTTTCATTCACTCCTAATTAATTATGAATTATCAACTTTACTCCATAATCATAATCTTTGAAGATATTCCATTATAGGAGTTTTTGATATTTATATTCATCAAAATTTAGTAACCATGTGTGATCTTAAGGTGCTTAACCTATCTCGGTTGTGTGAATTCATTGTGATAAACATGAGACAACCGATAGACTAAAATTTGGGATTTAATTCTTTCACATAAGAGATTGCATTTTTTTTCAAGGGTAAATAAATGAATTGTAAAAGATGTGGAAAAAGTTACATCCGAAAGGAGTGTGAAAACTACCACCACATGTTGGAAAGAGCTGCCACCCCGGTCGTCCGGTTTGTGTGTGAAGCTACCACATGTTTTGGATGCTAGAAAAATATTTTTGAAATTTTTAGTTGAAACATTCTGAGATTCATATTCAAAGTTCGTATATTTTGAACAATCTCCTGGTTGGTATAAGGTGGGATAGTTAAAAGATGCTCAAAAAGCCACCCTCAGGTATTTTAGTGCTTATGTCAAATTTGAAAGGGTAGAAATCAAATTGATGTCATTTGAAAATCTCTGTAAGCCATCTTTGTAAATCCATTACATCTTGATAGAGTTTGGATCTCTAGATTATTTTTGATGACTTGTGTTTGACGCTTATAACATGAAAAACGGTTTATAATGTTTTATCTTTGTTTTTCATGATTTTGGAGTAAATCTTTTTAATTTTTGTAAAATTAATTGAGTTGAATGACATCTATGTATCTCATTATATTTCAAAGCACTTAAATTGTTTTCTTGATGGAACACAAATCGGTATTTGAAAGATTTCAAAATTTGGATTTGTTTCAAGAATTTTTATGATTTTTGCTCTTGAGTACCGGTACGCAATCTGCGTTTTTGTTTATATACCGGAACTGAGCTTTTATCTCTCTTTCTCTATGAACTAATGCTGTTAGTGATTTCCTTTTGTCTAGTATGTTCACTGTTTGACAATTTGTGATAAAAAGGGGGAGAACAGAAATGATTAGGACGAATCAAAAAGGGGGAGAATAGAGATGATGAAAAGATATGCTCAAGATAGGGGGAGATGAAACATTGAGATAAAGAAAAGATTTGAGGCCAAGAACCGAAAAACAAAAAGAACCAAAAGGACGAATCAAAAGGACGAATCAAATGTAGGATTCCATTTCTAACGACTAAACGTTTGATTTTATTTGGAGTTTTTGTTTTGCAGAATATACATCACTTTAAGACTCCAAGTCCTAAGTCATAGAGTATGTTCTAGGATTGTTTGGTTCAAATATATTTTTTATTTATTGGATCTTTCACGCAAAGAAAGTCAATGTTTTGGTAATGACATTGAGTTTCGATTTTTTGGTTTAAGATGAGTGACTTGAGTGTTTTTATGTATTTTTGGGTTTTGTCACGAAATTGTCAAAGGGGAGATTGTTACGGCTTTTTGAGTTGGCATATTTCGTGAGTTGAGTCGGAGTCTTGAAGTGATCAAATTGTCAATCAGCAATCGAAGACTCAGAGAAGATTCAACAAGAGCTCAAGTTGACACTCAGTGTTTTGAGTCTTGAAGATTGAAGTTGAAGAATTGTGGATCATATACATCAATCTCAAGGAAAATGGATTCGGAATGATCAGGTACGTTTAACTAAATAATTTTGGTGATCCGAATATATTTGTGTAGTTTAGAAACACTTGGATAAGTTTTTATTGCTTAAAAATCAAAAACTGGACAAATTGGATGTTCAGGATCCGGATCAAACCAATCCAGTCCGGACCTCGAACATAGTTTAGTTCATGCGGAAATCCAGTCCGGACCTCCCCTGTTTCAGTCCGGACCCCGAACTACGTGTTTGCTGAAATCGGATGAACAGTCTGGATCAGGAAATTCCAGTCCGGACCCCGAATTGTTTTTTCAGGAAAATTGCTGAAAAAAGACGACAGTCCGGATCAGCCAAATCCAGTCCGGACCGTCGTGCGGGAAAAATTCTGTTAAGTCAGTTTTTGATGTTTATCTCTTTCCAAAGGTTTCTAACCTATAAATAGACCCTAACTTCATCTTTTAGGGTATCCGGAAAAGGGATCAATCCACATATAGAGAAGAAAGGAAAACACGATTAATTCATGTTTCTTCGTCTATATTGATCAATTTGATTCTAGGGTTTCCAAACTCCTAATTCTTGTAGAATCAAATTGATGAATACTTAGATGGTGTTTTCTAATCTATTCTTAATCTAAGTGTTCGGCGGATTATCATCACCAAGAAAAACAACGATTTCCCAAAATCGGCATCGTGGATTCGATGTGTTGAAGGCGTTTCATGGATTCGAAACGTGTGCTCGTGGATTCGAGTGGTGCTCGTGTATTCGAGTGGCGTTCGTGGATTCGAACGTGTGCAGTGGACGTGCAATCGGTGGAGCGCAAGATCCGAAGAACTTGAAGGAGGGGTTTGAGTCCGTGGAGTCGGTAATCACCTTGTTATTCTTCTTTTCTTAGTGGATTGTTATTGCGTGTTGGTCCCTTGGTTTTTCTCCTGGATTGGAATTTTCATGTAAATTTCGGTGTGCTATTTTTTATTTTCCGCATTGGTTTTTATTTTGCACTGAGATTGGTTTTTGAGTATTACACCTATTCACCCCCCCTCTAGTTATTTGATAGTACCTATTTAGATCCTTGTGGATCTTTATAAAAACCAACAGGGGAGTGTGAAGTTACGTGGGAATTAGAGTCGGTGGTTGAGAGAGTAATTCCTAGAGTTATTGTAGAGTACCGGGACTTTGTTTAGCGCGCCGACCTCGCAATGATTGTGTGGTGCAGGGAAATCGCCTGGGGCGTGTTCTATTTGTGTTTACAGATGAGTTCGGGTTGATTCAGATCGATGCGGAAGCCACAGCTTGTATTTGCATTTTCGGGGCATTGTGTACCTGTAGAGTATTGGATTGGATAGAGTACCGACTCCGCCGTGGTGCACAGAAAAATTGGAAAAGCTTTGGATATGTGTATTTTCAGGTTACAGGGGAGTTCGGGAGGTTTCGGATTGATGCGGAGGCCCCGAATGCAAAAAGTGAGTTGGAGTTGGCAATTATTGGAACCGGTTTTTGGATTGAGCACACCGACTCCACAGTTGAGCTTTTTGAGGGGGAAAAGCTTTGGACATGTGTATTTTTAGATTACAGCGGAGTTCGGGAGGTTTCGGACTGGTGCGGAGGCCCCGAGGGCAAAAAGTGAGTTGGAGTTGGCTAAAAAGGGATTAATTAATTAATTAATTAATTAAAAAATTTAATTTAATTGGTTGTTTTAAACTATGAAGTAGAAGAATGAAAGAGAAAGGAATTTAGAATGAGAGAGGATTAGATATTTTGCTTGAGGGTTTTTTTTAAAGTCTTCACTCCAGCTGCCATCCACCTTAATTAAGCCATCCTTAATTAAGTTGGTGCCACATCACCATCTTCTTCTCTCCTGCAAACAGAGGAAATAAAAGAAAACAGAGGAAGGGAAGAAAGAGAGAAAAGAAGGAAGAAGGAGAAGAAGAAGTGGAAAAAAGGGGATGTAAATGAAGATTTGGAGGGTGGTGATGCTGTGGACCAGCTGTTGGGGGCCGTGTGGAGCCGAGCGGAGCACGCGCGCGTCGAGCATTAATCAAGGTATGTTGCAGTTTTGTAGAGAGTTTGGATTTTTTGGATTTCTTGTATGGATTTGCTTATGGATTGGAGTATGGATTTGTTTTAGTTGGGTTTTGGAGGAGTTGGTGTTGGTGTTGGTGGGCTTGCTGTCCACAGTTGGCAAGCAGCAAGCAGCAGGGGAGCCGCGCGGGCGCGCATGGGCGCCGCGCACGACTGGCGCAGTCTGCTGCGTGGCGCGCCAGGGCGCCGCGCGTAGTAGCTGCGGGCGCTGCACGCGCAGCTGGCGGGCGCCGCGCAGGGCAGCGGCAGGCACCGCGCGGGCGTGCAGGTGCGCCGTGCGGGCGTGCAGGGGCGCGCGGCTTGCGTGCGGGGCGCGCAGGGGCGCACGGCTTGCGATCCGGCGCCAGGAAGAGAACATGGAATGCGTGATGTGCATACTTGAGCAGAGAGCATCTCCCGGGGTATCGCCAGTAGTACCTTCGGCCGCGACATCGTCGACTTCGACCTAGATCGCACTGTGGATAGTGCAGGAGCAGCAAGATATTGCTGATCGGTTGTTGTACTTCATCTAGTTCCACCCCCTGCAGATTTCGGGGCAGAATTTGGAGCCTTGGGAGGCCGAGAACTGGATTGCTGCCATGGAAAAGTTGTTTGATGAATTGTTCATCCAGGAGAAGCATCAGGTGCACTTGGTTATGCACTTTTGGATAAGGACGCCGAGAGTTGGTGGCGTCGAGTTCGTCCCGTTGGACCACCGGGAGCGCAGTGGATGACCTAGACCGAGTTTCCGCGATTGTTGAGCAGTGTACCCCATGTCGCCCAGGATGAGGCCCAGAAGATTGATCATGTTTGAGAGGGGACTGCATCGAGATATCTATCACTTCATGCGTTCTCGGCGAGCACCGACCTTAGATGCAGCGATTGTGCATGCTCGATGGATTGACCGAGGTCAGTGATCATGTCCGAGAGAGACGGAGAGCGAGGGACCAGCTCCAGAGAGAGACGTCCAGTATCGCCTGATTTTGGGACAGTCGAGTGGATTAAGGTTGCCATGATTCCAGTCTCAGGGTCATGGGTCTCAGAGGAGACAGAGACTAGGAGGTTCTCGGCAGTCGAGGCACCAGCAGCAATGTCAGGAAGAGTGTGATATTTGCGGTGGGCCGCATTCATCGCCATAGTGTGACCTCAGGCAGGGGCGATGCCTTTCATGTGGATAGTCAGGACATTTTCAGGCAGAGTATCCCAGAGTAGTGCTCATGGTCTTGCCGCTTGCGACGGCACCCCCACTACCCCTTCAGGATGAAGAGGTTCATCCGACTTACCGGTAAGCTGATAGAGCCGTGATACCGAGGCAGATAGAGCGATGGCTGCCAGCATCTAGTGGATGAGTTTGTGCAGCTAGTTAGAGGGCGCCAGGATGGTGGATCGCGTCTTACCAGGTGTGGTTTTCTCTACGGTCATCGGATTTAGAGCTTGGTTGATGCCGACACCGCTTGTGTGTGTTTTCGTAGAGCAGGGGTAGCTTCGCGTGGGCCAGAGATGGGACTATTGGCTTGTGCACGTGAGAATCAGGTTCCAGTTCATGTATAGCACATGGATGAGTGTTGCCAGTCCTACCCAGTGCAGTTAGGACCTTGGATTTGACCCATTGAGTGTTAGTCCTACATCAGCTCCGAGATGTTGTATGAGATTGGATAGGGATTGGTTATCCCAATGTTATGCTATCATGGTTTGTCGAGAGAGAACAACGGCCCTCCGTAGACCTGGTCAGGAGAAGTATGCTTGTAGAGGAAGCTAGAGCACGACATAGGTTGAGTTGTGATCGTATCGCTTCACTAGCGACTGTAGAGGAGGTGCCTACGGCGGCACCGGGACTAAGGAATATCCTTATCGACCGTGTGATCCCGGGTGAGAGTCTACCTGATCTGATATTGAAGCCGCCGTTTAGTGAGATTGAAATCGAGATAGTGATTGACGTGGTTTGGAAACCGCGCCGACTTCAGCAGCACCTCTTGGAGTATCACCTGTGAGATAGAGAGTGAGAGTCAATAGCGCAGTTGCGGGATCAGATGGATCGAGAGGTCTGTGTGACCCAGTACCACGTCGTGAGAATACAACAGTGAGGATCCGAGAGATTGATACTTGGGAATGATGCCATGCCGTTGGTACACGGCAGTGATGCACGTTGTGGGTACACAACGGTGAGGGTTCTATGATGGTTCGAGCACAGACAGATTTGGATTGTGTATTGGTACATACCCTTTTTGTGAAATTGATAGCTTTATGGAACCATATAGCCGAGGACTGTGCCCGGACATCGTTCAGGACACAGTAGGGGCATTAGGAGTTCGCAGTGAGGTCAATTGGATTGACTAATGCATTGCCGCCTTTAGGATTTGAGGAAATTGAGTGTTCCAGCTATGTTTGGACGGATTGGTAGCCGTACCCGTCGTAGATATTTGGATTTATTTCCGAGATGACATAGAGCATAAGGAGCACTTGAGGATAGTGCTGCAACTTCTGTGAGAGAAGAAGCTATTTGCCAAGTTGAGAGGGTATGCATTTTGACTTCGGGAGGTTCTGTTGTTAGGCCATGTGATTTCAACTGCAAGAGTGACAGTGGACCCAACGAAGAGTGATGCCGTTGGGAATTAGCCTAAGCCTATGATAGTGGCCGAGGTCAGAAGCTTTTGGACTAAGCAAGGCCAGTGTAGCTTGTAGATGTTTGCCAGTGATGGTGAGAGAATTGAGTTATCCTTAGACCATTGAACTTGAAGTATTTGGTTACTCAGGAGGATTTTGGTTTGAGGTAACGTCGGTGGTTAGAGTTATCAAAGATGTATGATTGATATCACAGTATTATCCCGGCGAGGACATTATGGTCAGTTACGCCTTGTCTAGGCGAGCAGTGCAACCTTGGAAATGAGGTGGTCGATCAGTGGGTGCCACTTTGGAACTTGGAAATTGAGAGTTGGAAATTTGAGGAATGTTCCCGATGTTGAGTTTCTTCCCCTGTGGAGGAATGTGAGAGTGCATTTGTGGAGTTTTGAGCACTTTGGTTGCTAAGGAGCAACGGAGGAGTTATGCCAATTGGAGGCTTGGAGTTTAGATTTGGAGACCATGATTTGTGGAAGCCACTATCCGCAGGGATATATAGATTTGAGTTTACGCGGGGAGTTTGGTCCGCGAGTAATTATCTAGTTGGAAGAAGTATATTTGACCCCTCACATGTTTTGGATTTCGCTTCCTTGGAGTTGGACGGGGATTTGAGTTATCAGGATCGACCGATGCAAATTCTTGCTTCTGAGGCAGAAGAATTGTGCAGTCGGGTTATACCTTGGGTGAAGGTTTTGTGGAGCCATCATGATGAGTGTGAACGGCCACTTGAGAGCCTGAGGATTAGTTGAGGATCTCCTATCCCCATTTGATTGAGACACCCTCCTGAGTTATGGATTGGTTCTGGTTTCGGGGACGAAACCCTTTTTAAGGAGGGGAGAGTGTAGAGTACCGGGACTTTGTTTAGCACGCCGACCTCGCAATGATGGCGTGGTGCGGGGAAATCGCCTGGGGCGTGTTCTATTTGTGTTTACAGATGAGTTCGGGTTGATTCAGATCGACGCGGAATCCCCAGCTTGTATTTGCATTTTGCGGCATTGTGTACCTGTAGAGTATTGGATTGGATAGAGTACCGACTCCGCCGTGGTGCACAGGAAAATTGGAAAAGCTTTGGACATGTGTATTTTCATGTTACAGCGGAGTTCGGGAGGTTTCGGATTGATGCGGAGGCCCCGACGGCAAAAAGTGAGTTGAAGTTGGCAATTATTGGAACCGGTTTTTGGATTGAGCGCACCAACTCCACAGTTGAGTTTTTTGAGGGGGAAAAGCTTTGGACATGTGTATTTTTAGATTACAGCGGAGTTCGGGAGGTTTCGGACTGGTGCGGAGGCCCCGAGGGCAAAAAGTGAGTTGGAGTTGGCTAAAAAGAGATTAATTAATTAATTAATTAAGAAATTTAATTTAATTGGTTGTTTTAGACTGTGAAGTAGAAGAATGAAAGAGAAAGGAATTAAGAATGAGAGAGGATTAGATATTTTGCTTGAGGGTTTTTTTTAAAGTCTTCACTCCAGCCGCCATCCACCTTAATTAAGCCATCCTTAATTAAGTTGGTGCCACGCCACCATCTTCTTCTCTCCTGCAAACAGAGGAAACAAAAGAAAACAGAGGAAGGGAAGAAAGAGAGAAAAGAAGGAAGAAGGAGAAGAAGAAGTGGAAAAAAGGGGATGTAAATGAAGATTTGGAGGGTTGTGATGCTGTGGACCTGCTGTTGGGGGCCGTGTGGAGCCGAGCGGAGCGCGCGCGCGTCGAGCATCAATCAAGGTATGTCGCAGTTTTGTAGAGAGTTTGGATTTTTTGGATTTCTTGTATGGATTTGCTTATGGATTGGAGTATGGATTTGTTTTAGTTGGGTTTTGGAGGAGTTGGTGTTGGTGTTGGTGGGCTTGCTGTCCACAGTTGGCAAGCAGTAAGCAGCAGGGAAGCCGCGCATGGGCGCCGCGCGCGGCTGGCGCAGTCTGCTGCGCGGGCGCGCCAGGGCGCCGCGCGCAGCAGCTGCGGGCGAACGCAGCAGTAGTGGGCATTGCGCAGCGTAGCGGCAGGCGTCTCGCGGGCGCTGCGCGGGCGTGCAGGTGCGCCGCACGGGCGCGCAGCGAGCGTGCAGGGGCGCGCGGCTTGCGTGCCGGGGGTGCCGCGCAGGGGCGCGGCAAGCGCGCAAGAGCGCCGCGCAGGCGCTGTGCTGGGCCGCAGGGCCGCGCGCTGTGCGCGGCTGATGCGGGCAGCGCGTGCGGCCGGCTGGGGCGGCATGCGCGGCTGCTGCGTGCGGTTGGCGCGCGAGCCCGGGTAGGTGGCGGTGAGCTGTGTGGACGCTCCGCGAGGGCTGGTGGTTGCCCAGGTGTCGCGAGGGCTTTTTGTGGACCGTGTTTGACGCGGTTTTTCCCATTTTTCTCTCTTAGGACGGCGTCAATTGTGGCAGATTTCGGCGAGGTGCCTTGCGAAGCCCGGATTGAGTGCACGGCTCACAGTTTTTTTTCTTCCTGAGTTGGATGGCTGTGTATGTGTGTTGTGAGTGGGTTGCTTGGGCCTGTTTGGTTAGGTTACTGCGTGGAGCCGAGGGTGCTGACTGTAGTGTGCTTGAGCCTTGGTGGGTGCTGTGTGTTGGCTGTGAGCATGCTGTTGGTGATGTGGTAGACTTGGAGTGGGCTTTGGACACTTGTTTGGTGCTGTGAGCTGACAGTAAGAGAGCCGGAGCGCGCAGGATTTTGTAGAGGACTCGAGGTATTTATTCGAGCTTCCGGGGATTTTTCCAAGGTTCGCGACATTGTGCGCACGCGGCGCGGTTTGGTGTTTCGGCAGATTTTGGACAATGTGCGGTTCGGCGCTTCACCGACTTCAGCAATTGTCTGCGGAAAGCGATCCAGGTGGGTTGGAATTTCTCCAAAATGTGTGGAATGCCCTTTAATGCTCCTGAATGCAAGTTGATCATGTTTTTATGCTATTTTTCACTGCGGTAAAATCTGATAGTTGCCTGGAAATTTTTAGAAAATTTATTAGAACCCCAGATTATTTTTAGTATACTCCTGATACTATATGACACTAGACTTCATGTTTCGTTGGCATTATTTTTGCACCTGGATCGTTTTAAAAATCGAAAAAACCCGTTTTAAGGAAAATCAGCATTTTTAAAGGTGGTTTTTAAATTATGAGTTCGCCAGAGGTATGACATAGGTCCAGGTGGCCCGGTATGCTTGTATACTCGTGCCAGGGGGCCGAGTGGATTTTTTTAGAGATTTGTGAGATGAGTTTCTAGTGTCATGTGAGAGTGAGTTTCCCTGTAGGGATTGATGAGGTTTTCTAGATCATGGGTTGTGCATTTCTGATTTGGTCGTGGAGGTGGTTCTCCGACTTAGCTATGAGTTTTGGGGTTCTGGCAGATCGAGTCGTGGAGGTTTCCCGACTTAGCCATGGGTTGTGCATTATCAGATTGAGTCGTGGAGGGTTCTCCGACATAGCTGTGAGAGTGTTTGGGCTTTTCTTGATCGAGTCGTAGAGAGTTTCCCGACTGAGTTGTGTTATTTGAGCATTGAGTTTTCGATCTGTTTGATCGTGGATCATAGCCTGCAGATGTTGCTTGTTGAGATAGATGAGACATGCTGAGATACGTTTGAGCTCGGTGGGGTCGCTCCCCTCGAGTTACGCTCCGGATGCGATGATGATGATGATGCGCCTGACAAGGCTGCTGTGTTGGGATTGAGACAGTTCCTAGGACGCCCTACGTAAATCCCGTCCTCTTGTGGATGCGTGGTAGTAGGCAGGCGCGTTCCTAGTTCCTACGTAAGACCAAGTCCTTTTTGGGCATAGTGGCAGTAGATGAGCACAGGTTTGACTGGTCCATTTGGACAGTCATTGAGATTGGGTGATGTGAGTGAGTGGATGCATGGCATGTTCTTAGATGAGTTTTCCTTTGAGCATGGTACTTGAGGCATATTAGCAGTAGCGAGTGTATGCATAACATGTTCATAGTAGAGTTTCCTTGAGCATGATGATTGTGGCATGTTAGCTGTAGTTTTCTTTCAGCTTGCCTATTATCTATCTATCTGCATACCTACCTGTTTGCCTCCAGTAGACTTAGTGGGCATACCGTGGATATTGGTGACGGTACCCACTGGGAACTACCTTCTGCAGTAGTTCTCACACCCGCTGCGGTGATAGGTTTCCTGAGGCTGCTGTTCCGGCTTAGCTCACGCGGAGACAGCTGATCGAGGTGAGGACGTGGCCGATTAATTCCTTACCAGCATTGAGAGTCAGAGGTAGATGTACCCTGTATATTTTTTTATGATTCCACTTTTGTACTGGACAGTCTGAGAGATCTTTGTGAGAGTTGTATTTATTTTTCTTAGCTGAGAGACTTTGTATTGTGGTTATATTTATATCAGATGTTCAGTGTTTGATTTTGTAGCTATTGGTTTTAGTTTCAGCTCTGATACATGTTTAGATATAGATCTTTTGCAGGGTAGACGTTTCGTCTGTGCGGTAGTTTTCGTACAGATGGCGGATCTGTTGGCGAGCCCAGGCCGCAGTTTCGACCCCGGGGCGTGACAGCTATTTACTAGTTAACTTTCGGAGACGAAACTTCTTTTAAGGGAGGTGTGATGTAATAAAAGTAATTTTTGAATTTCAGAATGGTATGGAATTTCGGCTATTTGAATAAAATTGGTCTCTTCCGAAATTTAAAGAGAGTACTATTTTTAGCTTTTTGAGGATTTATCCCTCGGAGTTGTGGAGACCCGGATTCCCCGCGGATGCCTTGACCATGAGATCAGCGTCTTAATGACACCTAATTTGTGTGTCAAGTTTGTCTCTGCAAAAAACAAGTTTGAAAAATGGATTCAACGTGCGAATCTGGGCAAAGTCAGCATTTTGGGCTGATTTCGGGCGCCCGGAAGGTGATTCGGGCGCCCGGATCTTTAAGGCCGGCCCGATAGTACAGTAACTGGCCCGTTTGACCCAGTCAACAAGCGCGACATGTGGCACTTCCCGATTGTGCTAGCGCACGCGGGACACACGGCGCACGCGCTACGCGTGGGCGGCGCCAGCTTACCCGCGCGGACACGTGTCTAGCGCGGATTGGGCCGGTGCAGCACCACGCGGCGCGCGCGAAGCGGCGGGGGTAGGCATTGCCTTTGACCAGTTTGACCGGACACGCGGCGCACATTCGGGATTTTGGGCGCATCCCGGATGAGCGCCATGTGTGGGCTATGGGATACAAGGATCTAAATCGGAGAAAATCCACATAGAGGGGGGTGAATAGGTGTAAATGATAAAACTTTAAAATCTTTGCGTAAAAGTAATCCAATGCAAAAAATAAAAAGAGTACGCAAGATTTTACGTGAAAAACTCCAATCCAGGAGTAAAAAACTATGGGACCAATCACACAAAAAAATCCACTAAGATTAAACACGTAGAAGGTGATATAATGTACACCACGACCCAACCTTTACCGTACGCTCGAAGTAGATCTTTTCCGCTCGTCCTCAACACACTTCGAATCCACGAAAGTGTCCAACTTCGAATCCACGAAATCTTCAACCGAATCCACAGTTGTCACCAATATAGCACGTATCGAATCCACGAACGCGCCTAACTTTGAATCCATGAAGTCGTAACCTTGAATTCACAAGGCCTTTATGCGAATCTACGCGCTGATGTTCCTTTCGGAACTCGTTGAAAATTTTATTGGTGGTGGTGATTTTGAATGCTCAAAAAATCATAGATGGACAAGAAAAATACTTTCTAAGCATTCATCAATACAGTGTTTTCCATTTCTTCTATAGATCTTTTGATTTTTCGATACCCTAAAATAATACCTCTAGGGTTTATTTATTGGTTAGAAGCCATTAGAGATAAGATAAGAATAAAACTACCCATAATAGAATTTTTCCGCATCACGATCCGGACTGGAATTACGACGGTCCGGACTGTCGTAAAAATTCTAAAAACAATGGTTTGGGGTTCGGACTAGAATGAAGCTAATCCGGACTGTTTCATGCGAAATATGAAATTGAATGTTCAGGGTTCGGACTAGAACCTGGCTGATCCGGACTACAAATTAGCATGGAGCCAACTATATTCGGGGTCCGGACTGAACCCAGTTTGGTCCGGATCCTGAACACTCAAAATGTCCAGTTTTTTATTTTTAACACACAAAAAATATTTTAATTGCTTCTGATCAATTAGAATGATTTCAAATCACCAAAAATATTTAATTAAACATACCTGATCATTATGGATTAATTCTTCTTGATATTGATGTCATAGTTCTTCAAGTCTTCATCTTCAACCTTCAAGACTCCAATTATTTTCACGAAATTCGCCAACACATAAATCCGTAACAATCTCCCCCTTTGGCGATTTCATGACAAAACATACAAACTCAAAAAAATGAAAATTGAATTTTGTTGCAATCACCAAACAACAAAATTACACATGAATGATCTAAATAAAATGTAATACAAGATGTGAACTCCTAATACAAACTCTAAACTTAAACACAATTAGGAGTCTTAAAGTCTTGTACTCTCTGCAAAAAAAAAAATTCTTGACAGAAAAATTCATTAATAACACAAGAATTTAAGCAGTAAACATTAAGAGAGTTTAGCATTCAAGTTGGCATTAGACATTCATAAGTATAAGAATTCAAGTTCTCATGTCTAGAAGGTTCATAGTTCAAAATTTCTCACCTGTTCTCATGTTCTAACCTGTTAGCTGTTAGTGGAGAGGGTTTGAATATTACAGTCCCAAATAGTTAGTAAGTTCAAAGTTCCTCTCAAGTTCTAAACCATCTCCGTCTTTTTGTCACAAATGAGCCAAATAAAAGTTCATGGGGGAAGAGGGTGCTAAGTGCACATGCAGAAAATAAAATGCAAATGAAATGTAATCAGATGCAAAAGTAGTCAAATGCATGCAGGCTAGAAAAAGAAAACATAACAAAAACTTGTTAGTCACTTGATGAAAAATCATTCAGAACTAGAGTCGCCATTAGAGCTGCAACATCCCAACTTATCGAAGATGGACTTCACCAACCGTGATAACTTTGAATATTTTTTCCTCAGATCATGTTGGTCGATGGTAATGCGCTGAAGATCCAATGAGATGCACTCCTGTTCTCACAAAAGTCGTTGTTGTTCACGATAAATTGAAGTTACAGAGGCATCATCCTCTGAAGTATCAGTCGGTGGAACAGTAGGAGTAGGTACGGGAGGTGTCGCAGGTGCAACTGGAGTGGGTGCCACCGGAGTAGGAGTTGATGCTGAAGGTCTTGTAGCTCGGGGAGGAGTAGGAGTATCATCTGGACGTCGAGGGAGAGACTTAACACTAGCGCTAATCCTGATGCACCGAAAACCTTAACGGGTATCAGAAATCCCGAAACTTACCTTTTCGGACCCACTAACACAAAAACGTCATTCCGGAAGATCCATAAGTCAGATTTTCAATCCGATCGCACCGTCGTTCTGTCGGGTTATGTAAATAATGATCTAAATAGGGGAAAAAACACATAGAGGGGGGTGAATAGGTGTAAACAATAAACACTCAAAAATCTTTGCGCAATAAAATCCAATGCGGAAATGAAAACTAACACGCAAGATTTTTACGTGGAAAACTCCAAAACCAGGAGTAAAAAACCATGGGACCGATAACACGGTGAAATCAACTAAGATTATAACATGTACAAAGGTGATATAACGCACTCACAGACGACTCAACCATTTTCCATACGCTCCGAGTTGATCTTCTCCGCTCGCTCCGCAACGCTTCTCGAATCCACGATCTGCGTCCAACGCCGAATCCACGGCGTCCAACGTCGAATCCACGACGTCCGACCGAATCCACGGTCTTCACCCAGTAGTACGTCTCGAATCCACGAACGTACCTCGCTTCGAATCCACGAAAGCGGTTGCACCTTGAATCCACAAGGCCACGCGAGTCCACGCGCCGATTTTGGGAAAATCGTTGTTTTTGGGTGGTGATGATCCGCCGAATACTTAGATTAGAAATAGATCGGAAATACCATCTAAGTATTCATTGATTTGATTCTACTCAAAATCTGAGTATGAAAACCTAGAATCAAATCAATCAATATAGATGAAGAAACATAGGATTAAATCTATTGATTTCCTTTCTTCTCTATATGTGGATTTTTCTTTTTATGGCCGTATTTTGATTTATTCGGCTTACCCTAGAAAATGAATCATAGGGTTTATTTATAGGTTAGAAACCGTTGGAAGAGGATAAGAATAAAAAACTAACCTTTTCTGAAATTTTACAGGACGACGGTCCGGACTGGAATTATGACGGTCCGGACTGTCGTAACGAGACAGACTAAATCCAGAAAAACAGACGTTCGGGGTCCGGACTGAAATGCCTGATCCGGACTGTTCATACATCTCAGCAAAACCCTTGTTCAGGGTCCGGATCAGAAATAGCTTGGATCCGGACTGTTCATACATTTCAGCAAAACCCATGTTCGGGGTCCGGATCAGAAAGGGCTTGGATCCGGACTGGATTTGCGTATGAACAACCACCGTTCGGGATCCGGACTGCCGTGCCTGATCCGGATCCTGAACATGTCCCATGTCCAGTTTTTGATTTTTATGCAATTAAAAATTCATCCAAGTGTTTCTACACTATACGAAGTATTCGGATCATCAAAAATAATTAGTTAAACGTACCTGATCCTTTTGAATTCTTCTTTCTTGAGATTGAGGTATATGATCCAAACTTCTTCATCTTCAATCTTCAAGACTTAAAACTTTCACGAAATACGCCAAAACAAATTCCTTAACACGTTCTCCGTTTAACGAGCTCTACCACGATACAGTACTAACAACCCAAAATTCCACATGAAACCAAAGTCAAGAATTTACCTAAAAATTAGTTTTATTCCAAAAATAAAAAAAATAGAAAAATCAGTGCTATTACAACTTTAATGTCTTGTGGATTCCAAAGTTTATAAAGACAAAAAGAACTAAAAAACACAAAACAAAATCTATCTAGAAATGCAATGGTTCAAAAAAAAATCATTTAGGCAAAAGGAAGTGTGGAGTCTCGAATCCTTGTGATGCTTGGCGACGTGTTCAACAGTGTGTAGACACCTATATTTGTGTGTCAAGTGCATTTGCGCATCAAACGGACGCGAGAAACGGACTCGACACGGAAAATCGTGCAAAATCACTATTTTTTTTGATTTTTTGAAGGATTCGGGCGCCCGAATTGAGGATCCGGGCGCTCGGAAGTGATAATATTGTAGCCGCTGGACAGGGCGCCTGTAGCCGCGGGACTAGGCACTTTTCTAGGTGTCACGCTGCGATTAGCGCGGGCGGAGCCACGTGGCGCAGCGCGATTGGCTGGGCAGCGGGCGCGGTAGACTCGGCGTAATCAGCGCCGCGTGCACCTCGCCATGGACCGCGCTTTTTCACATGGCGCGCTCCGATTGGTTGGCGCCAACCACCGGTCGGGGATGGGGACGCGTGGCGCGCTGCGGGTGATTCAGGCGTTGTGCGAATGCTCGTCACGTGTCCGGGCACGCACTGTGCGATTCCGGGCGCTCAAAACCTGGCCCTTGATCCGAAAGTTGAGAATTCCTGGTTTTTTCTATAAATAGACCCCTTCATCCTTCAATTCTGGTTTTTATGGAGGACACCTTGGAGCACCCTTTGGCTGAGAGGAAGCTTAGCAAGTTCTCTTCACTTCTAGAGTTTTTGGAGGATTTTTGGAGATCATTTCATCATCTTCTTCTTTGATTCCGCGAGCTTCGCTGTTCCTTCGATTGCAGTCTTCTCCGTCAACGTTTCGTCCGCGGACTCCTCTGAGCTATTCCCTTGGAGTTTTCAGCTGTTTTTTGGTTTGAAATTTTCACGAGAGGTTGGCCTACAACTTTGGTATTTATCACTCCTCTCTATTTTGGATTTTTATGGGGTTTCTCGCAACATCTTTAGACCCTGGGGCGTGACAGATTAGAGTGGTGTCGGAGCCTAGGATGTTTGTCATTGTGGACTTAGAAACCCTAGGCTTGCGGTTGGACCCTAGGATGACACACGTGAGAACCGTGATGTATAGCTAGAATCCTGATTGAGTTCTAGAACTCTCCCAAGGGATGGGATGAGTGATTAGCATGTCTTCTCCCAGTAAGCGGCTATGTTGGCTGCAGACAACATAGTGCTACAGAAAGGGGGACATGTCTTAGACTTTCGCTAGATTGTGTCGAGAGTTATTTTGGTACTGATTCTTTTCCTCTTGTCTTACGTGAGCACGATACCTCCCCGACGCAGGGTACTGATGCGTTCTCAGCCTTCGTCTTCTGATGAGCCTGAGCGGGAGGAGCCAGAGCAGGTTCCACAGAGTGAGGTCCAGGCGTTGCGTGCCCAGATGGCACAGGTGTCTGAGGTTGTCCGACGTCAGGAGGAGGCTTCCTGACGCCTGGAGGAGGCCATGGATCGTATGATGCGCCTGTTTGAGCAGAGGGCGCAGCTAGTTGCAGCACTATTTGAGAGTTCTCCAGCACCTTCTTCCCTGGCAGTGGCACCCCCAGCAGTACCAGCTGCACCAGCATCCCCTGTCGCACCGATCACCAGTGGACAAACATCTATGCCTGATAGACAGCTATCGCCTGAGGAGCATAGGGATATGATTGATCGGCTGACTCGCTTTCGACAGTTAGACCCGCCTCATTTTTCTAGACGGAGTTTGGAGCCATGGGAGGCGGAGTCCTGGATAGCAGCTATGGAGCGACTGTTCGAGAACCTCTTTATACCAGAGAGGTATCAGGTTCACTTGGCGACGAACTTTTTGGAGCATGAAGCTGAGACATGGTCGCGCCGAGTTCGATCTGTTGGCCCGCCAGGTGCCCAGCTGCTTACCTGGTCTGAGTTTCGCATTTTACTGTTCGGAGCTTTCTTCCCCGACAGCGTTAGACAAAAGCTGGAGGAGGACCTGAAGAACCTCCAGCAGGGAGGCTGCACTGTCCAGGAGTATATCAGAGAGTTCACGCGATTACTAGACTGCGTGCCACAGGCGGCCAGGGACGAGGCGCAGAGGATCTACATGTTTGAGCGGGGACTGCGCCATGACATTTATCGGTTTGTTTAGTCTTTGAGATTGTAGATGTTGGACGCGTCTATGGAGCAGGCTCTCTCTGTGGAGCGTGGAGCTGTAGTTATGGTTGAGAGGACCCTTGCCCCAGGAGAGATTTCAGGGGCGAAGCGCCCAGCACTAGACGACGGGGGACAGACTAGCCGACAGGTGCCTCCGAGACCTCCACGATTTCGCCCTCAGGGTCGTGGGTTTCATGGGCGCCAGCAGTCTGGTGGATCCCGTCAGCA
This sequence comes from Tillandsia leiboldiana, assembly GCA_029204045.2. NCBI lineage: Eukaryota > Viridiplantae > Streptophyta > Magnoliopsida > Poales > Bromeliaceae > Tillandsia > Tillandsia leiboldiana. Next base: position 9,050,387 of record CM055061.1, read on the forward strand.
GCAGCAGCGGCGGCGACAGCCACCACTGCAGCAGTCCCAGCAGCAGCGGCGTCAGGACAGATGTATTATTTGTGGAGGACCGCACCCGCCGTAGCAGTGTGCACAAAGGCAGGGCCGGTGCTACTATTGTGGTCAAACCGGACAATTTCAGTTAGCTTGCCCTCGAGTAGGACCCCCATCACCGTCGACAGCTACAGCTCCCTCTATACCACTTCAGATTGCTGGACCTCCCTCGACTTACATTATGCCTGATCGAGCTTCTTCATCGAGGCAACCGGAGTGACGGCCGCCAGCACCGAGTAGGGCGAGTGTATGCAGCCCAGGTAGAGGATGCTACCGCGGCAGACCATGTCGTTGCAGGTATTATTTTGATTTCAACTGTTCGTGCTAGAGCTTGTTTTGATACCGGCGCTTCGCACTCTTTTATTAGTAGAACATTTGCATCTCTTCATGGACTAGAGATAGGATAATTATCACATGCATTAGAAGTTCAGATTCCATATCATATCATGCATGTAGAGGAGTGCTGTAGAGCTTGTCCAGTACAGTTGGGATCTTGGATCATGCCGGCAGATTTGTTTGCTTTGCGGCAGCTCCAGGATTTTGGTGTTGTCCTTGGCATGGACTGGTTGTCGCAGTATTGTGCTACCATAGATTGCAAGGAGAGGACCGTGACTTCCCGCGAGCCCGGGCAGGAGGAGTTTGTCTACAGAGGTTGCCAGAGTACGCTGTTCGCAGCGACCATTTCATCGGCGAGGGTCAGGCAGATGATGAGAATAGGTTGCATCACTTTCTTGGCGACCGCTGTAGAGATGCCTACGGTGGTACTGGACTCGAGGATATCCCTATTGTCCTCGAGTTTCCGGATGTGTTTCCACCTGAGCTGACGACTATGCCGCCGGAGAGGGAGATAGAGTTTGTGATTGATGTGGTTCCGAAAACTGCGCCAATTTCGAAGGCACCTTATAGGACGGTGCCTCCAGAGCTGAGGGAGTTGAAGGCGCAGTTACAGGATCTGTTGGACAGAGGATTCATGAAGCCGAGCGTGTCACCGTGGGGAGCTCCGGTGTTGTTCGTGAAGAAAAAAGATGGTTCACTGAAGCTTTGTGTTGATTACATGGAATTGAATAAAGTGACCATCAAGAATAAGTATCATTTGCCATGGATCGACGACCTCTTCGACTAGCTTCAAGGAGCGTGCGTATTCTCCAAGGTGGATCTACAGTCCGATTACCACTAGTTGAGGGTAAGGGCTGAGGACATCCCCAAGACGGCGTTCAGGACATGGTACGGGCATTATGAGTTTACAGTTATGCCTTTTGGATTGACTAATGCGCCTGCCGCATTTATGGACCTGATGAACCGTGTGTTCCAGCCGTACTTGGACAGATTTGTAGTGGTCTTCATCGACGACATTTTGGTTTACTCCCGGAGTGATGAGGAGCATGAGGAGTACTTGAGGATAGTGTTGCAGCTTCTGCTAGAGAAGAAGATGTACACTAAGCTTAAGAAGTCCGAGTTTTGGCTCCGAGACGTCACCTTTTTGGGCCATATAGTTTTAGCTGCAGGAGTGGCAGTAGACCCAGCCAAAGTGGATGCTATTCGGGATTGGCTGAGACGGATGACCATCACTGAGGTGCGGAGCTTTTTGGGTCTAGTTGGATATGTCACGCCCCGGGGTCGAAACTGCGACCCGGGCTCTCCAACAGATCCGCCACCTATGTCAAACCCCGCATAGGCGAAGCGTCCTACCTGTAAGAAAAGTACTACAGCTAAACAGATATCAGAGCTATAAATAAAAAACTGTTGTAAAACTAAAACCAACCACTGTACAACTGGAAATAATAATAATAATATCCATATACCAAAATGATAATCATACAATATCCTCAAATACAAAACCCCGAACTCAACAGGGAGGTATCACCAATAAAACATCAGTGTACAGGCTCTCAATACAAGTAATAACCTCACTACAATAATCTCTCAAAAGCAGAAATAAACTGATCTACTGACTGTACTCAGGATCTCCAAGGTAGGGGTACCGCTACTCTCCACAGACGGGTAGGGATCTAGCACGCGACTTCCTCGCCCCGCACAGCAACCGTAGAATCAGCAACACCCGCTAAGACTCTGCAAAACAAAGGAGAGAAAGAAAGGGGAGGGGGAAAACCCCCAATGGGTGTGAGAACTACACCAAAAAGGGAGTTCTCAGTGGGTACCACCGCCAGGCCCGACAATCTGCCCACTAAGTCCACTAGAGGCATAAGATAACAAATGCACTAGAAACTGAATAAGAAGCTGGAGATACTCTACAGCTACTATGCCTCTATCTAAATGCTCAAATGGGGAAACTCTGATAAAGATATGCAACACTCGCACACGAGGTGCTCAATCGACCCAATCGAGCTGACTGCCACATCGAGTCCAGTCAAGCCTGCGCCTACCTACAACCACCTCCCGCTGCCGGGCAGGAATTACGTAGGGTGTCCATAAGGACTAACTCGCCATCGAATAGTGACACATGCAGGCTATAATCAAAATCCACGTGCTCTCTCTCTCAGAACGGATAGACTAAAGATCCACAACATCTCGCACAACGGTCGAAAAACCCACAATGACCACGGGACCACCGTCAAACCCCAAACGGTTCCCAATAACACTAGCACTGGTCTACACACAGCCACTAGACTCCACTCAGCCCCCAGGCACGAGTGCAACAATAGAAGTACCTGCCTGAATAAACCCAATCTAATCACCAGTAAGCACTGGTACTGCCTGCTCTGCCTGCCGCATCGGGTATGCCAGCCTACGCATAACACCGATGCAAAGAAGGAGTCTCAAGGACTCAAAGCCTGTCTGTCGCACACTCCGGAGTGGCACTTGAGGGGAGCGACCCACACGAGTAAAGTATCTCAGTAACAAGTATCATAAATCAGCAGGACTGGATCACGACTCTGATCGAAGTGGGAAAACCCATCCACTAAAGGGAAACCCGATCCCCAAACTGAAACACTGATCGATGTGGGAAAACCCATCCACTAAAGGGAAACCCAATCCCAATTTGATGCAACAGTAAACAATAAGTGGGAAACTCCATCCACTAGAGAAACCTGATACCCAATCTGATGCATAAGCAACCTCCGGTCAACCGCCCAATGTCCGCAGTTGCCGCAATACCCCATAAACCACAACCTGGTGCAACAACCCACACCCGGCCAACCGCCCAATATCCGCGGTTGCCGAAAAACCCTGCCTACCACAATCCGGTACAACCTGTCCCCGACACCAAGATCCCAACTACACTATCCCAAATCCCTGCTCGAACCCGAGCAACATGACCCATGTGACTGATAGAAAGAGAAAAGAAGCAAAGATGGTTTCTCCTAAGTCGAGTCCCAATATGAAAGTGTAGCAGTAAAAGATGGCCTATCTAGGTGTCCATACAAGCATGCATTTGTCCTCAAGAAAGATAAAAGGAAGTATAATCGATAGTAGCTTCACATAAATATAAACTCATGCCAAAATCATCTATGGACTACACCTGCCCAAAATCCATGATCCATAATCCATAATAACCCCTCAGAGTAAAACCCACACATAGATATAATATCCTGTCCCCTCAAATGATCAATCCTCGCAAAATACTATGTGCTAACATGGCATGCTAATCAAATCCCGCTACTACAAAATGTCAAACCCACATGAATATGCCAATAATTAAATAACATGTACAATAATTAAGTAAGCATTAATCCACAAGATCTAGGCCACTTTCCATGCTTACACCTCAATACTATTAATTGTACATTTAACCATGCATGCATTCTAATATATTGTCACGCCCCGAGTCCAAAAACTAGTGTATAAATTTTTTTTTTTTTTTTTTTTTAAATCAGAGTTGCAAAAACAACCAGGGCAATGACAGACCGCCACATATATAGAAGAGTCCCAATCCCCAATGGAATTGAGCCTTTTCTATATATGCACGGCTAGCTTGGCAACAATCATCAGAGTACTAACTACGTACAACTACATGCAAAAGTTACAATTAACTTTACAATTATTTACATCTGAATTACAACTCTTTCCTTTAACATCAAATAATACATGAACTTTCGGCTGTCCAGGGTCAACATCTAACACGGAATCTCACCAACACGTCCCGACATCCCAGCACCCGCTCGGCCTGAAAAACAGTCACCCGAGGGTGTGAGACACACCGGAGTGTATCCCAGTGGGCACGACGAGCCGAGAAATAGCAGATCGTACCTACTGGTATACAATACTAGAGGATAGTAATAATCAGGGGTTAGGGTAAAGCAGATATATAACTGGTGCTGTAAAGAAAGCAAAACTTATAATCTGGGCACGAGCATGGTAGATAATTTTACCAGAATTTAAAACAGGACAAACATGTATTAGGATAATCAACGCATCAAGGAGTTAGGACAATCAGCAAGATAACAATGAAACTATAATCAAGGCATCAAGGAGTTAGGACAATCAGCAATATAACAATGAGATTATAATCAAGGCATCAAGGAATTAGGACAATCAGCAATATAGGTAGATAACTAGAAGCCAGATCAAAGAATCAAAAAATCATGTTAAAGCAACTTAACAACACATGCATCAAATAGATGAAAACACAAAGACCCAATCACAAGCTACCATATTGGCCTTCTCAAGACCTCAGGCAAGGCTGCCCACTTGGCACCACCTGGTTGACATTCCCCAAACTAGGGTCACGGGTTGCCTCAGCTAACCACTTTACCGGTAAAGTACACCGCTACGGGGGATCAGTCCGCTAGTGTACGTGAAGAACAACGGTGCGGGCGAATCATGTGCAAATGCTCAAACTGGCGGTCCACTGACCGGGTAATCGGCAACAAGCCGGGAAATCCCCACTGGGATGCAATAATCAAATCAACTGAATCTCAACTCATATGCAAGACCAAGGCAAATCTCAACTCAGCATAAGCTCAACCGAAAAACTCAACTCAATCATGCAGACCAACCAAATAATACAAAACTTAAACACATATTTTTAAGAAAACTGTTTTGAAAAGTCCACACCCCGAAGAGCATTGCCCTCGTCCTATCAAACAAGAACAGACTCAGGCGACACTACGAAGCTTGGGTTTCCAAACCTCGCAGAGCAATTGCCTTTGTCCTATCAAACAAGAACAGACTCCGGCGACCCTACGAAGCTCGGTAAAAACATCAGTTAAACAAATCTATGTGCTCAGCAGTGTATCATTTGATCGACAGGACAAACAGGCTTACTCATCAACCATGGAAATGTTCCAAGATAAGATATAAATACCAGAGGCACTAAGAATAATCATGTAAGGCAGAATAGAACTGATAACAGGCGTAGCTCAACATTCAGATGACCAAACAGGCATGGCAATATGTAGAGCAATAATATAACCACTGGAAACAACTAATCAGCAGATATGGTAAAGATCACTAAAGAAGATCATAATCAGGCATAAAGCAGGTATGACGTAGCAAATAACTGAATCAAAGGAAGGCAGGCTCAAGCATTGGTAGATCAATATAATAATCAAGCATAGGAGTGCAACTACGAAATGGCCAATCAGTCAAAGCAACTAACAGTAATATATATTGCAACCAAAGGCAGACAGGCTCAAGATAAACTAGGTTACCAAAAACAAGAGTCCAACTAATACCGTACACCGAGGGCCGAAAAGATCTCGGACCGAAGTTAAACCCACCTGATAAATCGCAGGCGACTATTTGTATCGACAGATCACTTGAAAACCAGATGTAGATCGAACAGACCTGAATTAAACATATTGTTCAGGAATTAACTTAACTTTTAATCTAACAGTTTCAAATCAACTTAAAACCTCTTTTTAGCACTGTTTTCGCTCGTTCTTTTTACTGGAAATTCATTTTAACGAACCGTCACTTCCAGCAGGTGACATTTATTTTGCTGAACACCGTGCTCACCAATTTGCGGCAGCACGGAACCCGAGGAAAACTTCGGGTCATAAAACTCTCCTCTAACATAGCCCTTTTTGCATTTTTGTTTCTCCGAGACTTCCAACTCTGTTTTTAACGCGAGCATCGCGTTCAGTGACCCCAAAATACCCAGGAGTACACTTTTACAATTTTCCAAACAGACCCTAACACTGTTTTTAATCAATTATTGCATTAAGGCTTGGTTATGACTCATCTTTGAATCCACATATTTCCAGACAAAACTTTCTATATCAAACCATCTCTGGATAATGCCAGGATCACAGGGCTTGCCCTAGATGCAGCCCAGGTTTGCTGGTTCAACCCGAACCAAGCCCTTGCTCTCACATAAGTTCACAATGCACCAACCACTTGTCCACACAGATCAAGATTGATCTGAAGTGAGCATCAAGCTCAGGGGACCTTCCTGAGTAAGTTTGATATACAACTTGAAGCTTAATTCTGCCTCAAAGTTCTTTGAGACATTTCCTCAAACACTTGGCATGCACCATATATACAAAGCTTCACAACAACTTCCCCGAGTTGGTTCTCAGCCAATTCTGCACCTTAAGCCCTCAAACTTGGAAGGAAAGTTTCCACATAACTTCCTCTACAACTCCTGCAAGCCTGGGGCATCTTTGCACCCATGGTTGGCTGCGGGCAAGGTGGAGAAGATGACTCCATTGCTTTGAAATTCGTGACCAGCAACCTAAGGCATCTGGGATCAAATGACTTGGCCAACTAGGTGCTAAATCACTCAAGAAAACTTTCTGTGCCAGTGGCCGGCAACAAAACACGGCGGCGACGGCGGTGGAGCAAAGCTCCATTTCGAGCTTTCTTCAACAATGGCAACTTTGCTATTGTCCGCTTTAAGGTGCAAAGAACAGCACCACAAGCTTTCTAGCAAGCTTTTGAGAAGCTCTGGCCATGTCCCTGTCGTCGGAGATCGCCGGACGGCCGGCCGCCATTAACGGCCTCAAACTCGGGTCAACCATGGCACCCACCATTTCGGGCTGCATGGTTGCCATGCAAAAGCATGGGTGGATACCCCTCGACTCAATAAAGCTTCCTGTACATGTGGCCGGCGGTGGGAAGCCTCGCCGGCGCCGGAGCAACAAGCTCGGCCGAAGAGGTCATCTTCCCCAAACTAGGGCACTTCCGCACCACCTCCACACAGCATCAAAACACTCCAAATTTGGAGGGAAGCAAGAACAGGTCAATAGGAAGAAGACCATCACTTTACTTTTCATTAAAAATCGCCGTAAGCAAAGAAAGCTCGGGGCGGAGCTCCGGCGGTGCAACTTGGCCGCCGGCCAACCGGAGCTTTTCCCATTTCATGGGTGGTCTGGAAATAATCCTTAGGCTATAGGGAAGATACTTCCAAAGGTCTTGGGTCTGAAAAACCATTGGATCAATAGGACTCACCTCGCCGGAGTTGGAGAAGATGAGGAAGAAGCCGGTTCTCTCCACGGCCACGCGCAGCCTCCAGCAAGCTCGGGTTTGCTCACCTGGAAGCAGAAGAACTCCCAGAAGTCCAGGAACCCTAGTTGGAGCAACTTCTCTCCAATCCTCACCCTTCTCTCTCACTCGGATTTTTTTTTTCAATGGGGTGATCTCCCTCGGCCACCCCAGCATCCGAGGCTTATGAGGAATAACTCTTGGGAGTTAGGAAATCCCAAGAGCCACCTCGTGTAACCTCCACGGGCAGACCAAGAGACACCTTTGCATAAATGCTAGATTTTGCAATTTTGCAAAATAACCCTTGTACAAGAAACCCTAAGCCTTAAGGACCCAGCTGTAGCTCACAATTGCATTCAGAACCTTAGTGAATTAAGCTTGTTAATTTTGATACATAAAATATTAAGGTTTCTTCAAAAATACCCACTTTTTCGGCACCTTTCACGCATTTCGAGACAATCCGGTCACCGTTTTGCGAAGCGGACTTCGCCACGACGTCCGGCTCGTCGAGACCTGTCAGGTAGCGTGTTTGTTTGGTTCGTTCGACGCCCGGATTAAAAGTCGTTCCATAAAGTTCGACTCAATATAGCGCGTGGCACGTACTTCGATGCACCCGGGTCGCCAAACGCGAAATCCGTCAGTGCCATTGCGCTCAGAACGTCGAAAATAGCTAGGATCCATTACTCATACCTCTAGGTTAAAACTCTAGATAGTGGTTCGGCCATTAGTGAAAGCGAGGGATTAAAAACCGAGGGTTACTATTCACTTTAAGTCGCGGGGCCCGCTTTTTGATTTCTGATTTCTGGAAGATCCGACCGTCGGATCGAAAACATATGAATATGAAACTTCTATGTTTCGACGAGACGATCGCAATGGTGATCTCGGATTTTCCAGATCAGACCCCGATCAAAAGTCGACATTTTAGGGCCACTGTTGCACTACTATCTACTAATTTTTGCTATTTAAATAATTCTGGAAATTATTTAAACCTGAATTCTGGATTTTAAAATCATGGTTACTACATATATATAGAATTAGAGAACCGTTCACCGGTTCTGGGGATGAAGCAACCCACCTGAAACGCTTTCCGCAGGCAAAGCCGAAGTCGGTGAAGTGCGTAGTCACAAGCTATCCAAAAACTGCCAAAACCGCACCCTCGGTAATCAGCCGCACAAGCCTCTGTTCCAACCAACAACATCACCAACAATCAATAACCAACACCACCATATCCCCAAAATAGCACATGCTGTTTTTACGAACCAGCAGAGAGGAGGGGGATTTTCACCTGCATACAGTCTTCTAAAAATCCCAAAAAAATCACGGTTGCGATCCTCGCGATGAGTAGCCCCAAAACGAGTATTTATAGGCTCCATTCTGACACCTGTAGGCCAAGATACAATTAGAACAACATTGGAAGCCACTTCCTCAAGAACACAATCCTGCTGGAAAAATAGCAGCAAAGAAGCTTAAATCTCACCTTCTAAAAGTCCTCAAAAAAATCCAATAAAAATACGAACGCGTTCCTCTCGAAAAGTAGATATCAATCAAGTCCTTAAATGCCTCATTCCGACGCTCATAGGTCAAGATAGAAAATCGGAAAGCCTCTGCTGTCCAAAATCTCACAGCAGGAAAGGGGTCACCAAAACACCTCGGGAACTATGCCAAAAACTCGAAATGAAGAGAAGTGATCAACACAGAAAATGAAGCCTTACCTCTCGCGAACGCGCTGCCATGAAAATCAACTCAAAATACCATCGGAGTAATCCAGGGTGCCTCACGGACCGAAAAGTGACGGTGAAAGCCAAAATCCAAGAAACGTCGCAGTGCGCCGCGTCGCAGAAAGCATGGATATCGAGGCATATAAAAAATTTGGTAATCCATCACAAGATGCAGAAGCCCAAGAGGAAGAACTTTCGTATACAACTCTCGGAGAGAAGAAGCCTAGAAGAAGCCCCAAACCATCCTTGAATTCGGCCTTATATAGGCCCAACTCAACAAATCTGAAAATACCATCTGTGTCCCCACATTCGGGCGTTCGAATTGTTCGGGCTGCTACAGTATACCGAAAACGTACCCCAAACCGACAAAGCCCGAATCAACCCCGGAGCGCAACGTGTCCCAGAACAGCAAACACCAATTCGGGCCAATCCCTAAGCGCCACGTGGCATGCCGCACAGCAAACACCAAACCCAGTCGTTCCTCTCGCGACATGTGGCCAGGCCCCCCGCACCAACTTCCCGTGCGTTCCGCCTCGGTCGGCGTGCCCACGTGCGTGCACGTCGCGCTGCCGGCGACCATGCCGCGCACCCGCCCCGAGGAACCTGCCGCCCGCTCCGTAGACCGCGTCTGTTAACCAGCCAGTCCCACATCGCCACGTGTCCACTCCAAACTAATCAGGAAGCGCCACGTGGCATGCCCCTCCGCTGCACCGCGCGCGCCTGCCCACGCGCCCGCGCCGCCGCGCTTCGCCGCTGCCCGCTGGCGCCGGCGATGCCCGGCCGGCCGGAACAGTACCTAGCTACCTCGAAAATCGTGCCAAGTCATCCGGGCTGCGAAAAAATTAAGTAAATAGCCCATTTTAATCGTTTTCGCGCGCTAAAACCAAATCCGTTGTCCGTTTTGCCAAATTCCATTTCTAAAATTTGTCGAAGGCATCCAGATGAGTGTTCTTAACCCAAATTTCGCACTGAGTCCAATTCTGATGCCCGATTCGCGCGAAACCCCTTCTAAACAATTGACGGGGTCCTCCGATTACCCACGTGATCCATTTTACACCCGAAGTCCATCACTTGTGTCTAAATTGGTGCAGAAACACCGCCGAGACGCCACATAGGCCTCCAGAAGCTGCTGGTCACACTGTAGAAGCCCTGCAGAGATCTGGGTCACCACAGGATATTACCGTCGGTTTTTGGAGGGCTTTGCGAAGCATTCCACTCCCCTCACTCGTCTGACCGGGAAGGGGATCATGTTCACATGGAATAATACCTGTCAGAGCAGCTTTGAAGAGTTGAAGCAGAGGTTGATGACAGCTCCGATCCTTGCTCTTCCGGTCATGGGAGAAGGATTTGTGATCTATAGCGGCGCCTCCCACAGCGGCTTTGGTTGTGTATTGATGAAGCATGGTAGGTGTCGGAGCCAAAATGTGGCTTGCGTGCAATCGACCCCATCTGGGTGACCTCCAGAGGTGTCGAAGTGCGCCGCGTGTCAACAATCAAGCGATCGGACCGAGGAGAGATCTGCTCGGCCGGGTTCTCCTCTGGTAGCATTTCACGACTGCTCGACTGAGGACAGCCGAAGTGGGTTTACAAAGGTACAGAGGAATCGTCGGTTTTGACTTAGGATAGCCGAACCAGGTGTAAATAAATGTACTACTTATGAGTCGATTGCAACGTTAAAAGTACAAAGAATCTCCAATAGAGACATGGCTGATTGGCCGGTTTACACTCTAAAGAAAAAAAAACAAATAAAGACACGGTTGAGCCAGTTTACACTCTGAATGAAAGAAATAAAGACACAACCAAATGGCCGATTTACACTTTATATTGATAAAGAGGGGGATACAAGTGGGAAAAAATGGATAGAAGGATTACAATTAAGCCTACTCTTAGGAAAGCAGTAAAAAAGAAGAAAAAAGAGTTAAGTTAACCTACTCCTAGATAAATGAAGAAGCTGGGGTGGTATCGGGCTTACAATGTTGCCGGACCCCGATCTCTTCGATGGTTCGGGTATTTATACACATCCCGAATATAGCGATAAAGCGTTAGGAGGTTTTCCTTCGACCTTCTAGCCGAGAGGCCTTCGGGGTGCCCCCTGGACTCAGCCGTTATAATGGTCGTGATGGGTGTGTTGCCACTGTAACGGGATCCGCCATCCCTTCTGGCAGGCTTGGGTCGGCCTCGACCTCTCTTGGCCGTAGGGTTCTCTCAAAACTCTCTCTACGCGAGAGTCTCGTTCCACTTTCTCGTCATCTTTTTCAGAGGATTGACTGTCAGGTCCATTGGCCAATCTCAGTTTTGGCCAGTGAGCCAGCTGATTCATGCCGGCACAGAGGTCGATAAAGGTGAACCGCTTTTTTGCCTCCTCGGGACTCTCGGCGAGTAAGGCGTTCCAATCTTCGCCTGCCATTTCGGCCCTACATCGGATGCAAAGCCAACACCTGTCACAGGGCGTCTCCCTTTCCACAGAAGACTTGGGCCCTTGTACCATCCTTTTCCCTTTGGGGCCGACCATGTTCACTGGCGCAGCATGTGGGGGCCTAAATAGTGGCCGCGTCGCTTGCCCAGCCTCTGCGCCGGAGGTGTTGTGGATGACCTCCTTTTCCTGAACTCACACCTAGGTGGACCTTTCTGGGGATGCTCGACCTGCCTGCTTTTGGGCAGATCTCGTCTCTAGATCCTGCCCCCCGGCCTCCCTGCCCCTAGCGTGAGGCTGATGAACCAACGGAAGAGGCAACACAAGTCTACCGCGGCTGATTTCCCGCGGGCGGTCGGTACCTGCACTCGTCGGCCTATCCTGCGCTGGGGTAGGGTGCACCTATGGCTACCCTGCCCTTGGCATGAGTGCTGTTGTGTGGGGCGTAATTTGCTGCGCCTCTGGTGCCGACAAAACCGACTGTGTCGATAGCAGTGTTGGTGGGGCTGCTAGAGCTCCCAATAGCCTTTCTTGGGCTAGGAACTACCCGAATCGAGCGAGACTTTCATCCGTAGCTGGGACGTTGGCGTCACATGCTCAGATCCTGTTTCCTAGGGACCTTATCATCTAGGCCAATTGCCCATATATCTTTGATAGGGACGGCTCCGACTGTGCCGACTCCCCATACAGCTCCAGGAGCTGTGACATACTGACAGTAGAACTAGGTAAAAAATACCTGAGTGTCCCACCAGGTGTGCCAGGAAAGTTGTTGGGGCCAAAATGTAGCTTACAAGCGATCGACCCCTTCTGGGTGACCCTCCAGAGGTGTCGAAGTGCATCGTGTGCCAACAATCAAGCGATCGGGCCGAGGAGGGATCCGCTTGGCCAGGTTCTCCTCTGGTAGCATCCCACAACCGCTTGACTGAGGACAGTCGAAGCGAGTTTATGGAGGTACAGAGGGATCGCCGGTTTCAACTTAGGGTAGCCGAACCGGATGTAAATAAATGTATGACTGATGAGTCGATTGCAATGTTGAAAGCACAAAGAATCTCCAATAGAGACACAGCTGATTGGCCGGTTTACACTCTAAAGGAAAAAAAATAAATAAAGACACGGCTGAGCCGGTTTACACTCTAAATGCAAGAAATAAAGATACGACCGAATTACCGGTTTACACTTTATATTGATAAAGAGGGGGATACAAGTGGGGAAAAAGGGATAGAAGAATTACAATTAAGCCTACCCCTAGGAAAGCAGTAAAAAAGAAGAAAAAAGAGTTAGGTTAACCTACTCCTAGATAAATGAAGAAGCTGGGGTGGTACCGGGTTTATGAGTTTGCCGAACCACGATCTCTTCGATGGTTCGGGTATTTATACACGCGAACCAAGTTATTAGGCACCGATTTGAATTATCGGTGTGATTTGGGGGAAGTTATTTGGAAATCCTCAACCACTTCCTTTTGAGCCGATTAGCCTCAATGGGATGGTTGCAGCTACCCGTCTAGGTTCATCCCCAAATTGTTGTGCCGGGGCGTATTTTTCGGCGCTTTCTAATACTGGATGTCGCTTGCCTTTTCCTCGTTGTTTGTGGGATTCACACCAAAATCTCTCATTCTTTTCTTTTAAAGTCTTTCCTTCATCGGTTTGAATCCTCCCGCGCTGACTCCGATTCCTGCCTCTTTCGTTAATTGACCGAAGAGGTTTAGTGGACGCTGCTAGCCGAAGTCTGTCTCGAGTGATCCGTGACTCCTTCTGTCGACAGATTCCTACGTTGGCTATCTCTTTTGTTGGCTAGTACCCCCGGCCGATGGTGGATGTAGCGTGCTGTGCTTCTACACGGCTGAAACCGATCCAGATTAGGATGTGGGCCCTTTTTCGGTTGACCCTTTCTTGCATCGGCTGATGATTTTAGCCGATGGGGTACGCCACGTGTCGCTTTCTTGTGTGGTGAAAATCTGGTCTAAACAATGCCCCCTCGGCAATCGATTGACGCACCGTTCAGGCGATTGTTGAAAATGAATTGCCTCTTGGCACTGATATCTGCGTCTAGTAATTTTCCCGTGCCTTGGTAGGGTCTCTACTCATTGCCCAAAGAATTTTGAGAATCCTCGGGATGGCCCGTGCATCATCTTCCGGGGTTCACGTGTCCCTTGCCCTAGAACTTTTAAACTCGAAGCATTCCGGCTGAACAACTTCGGCTGCACGACCCTTCTTTGGCCCCTTTAGCCGATCATGGCTTTCATCGATTTTTGGTTTTGAACTTGGGATGGCTGACAACTCTATTCCCGCCGACCCTTTCTGGCCAACCTACATCATTCGGGCTCAGTGGAACCCACTTCAGTACTCCTCTCGACAAAACCTTATCAAGTCTATCTCGCCCGAACCTCATCGGTTCGAGGTTTCTCTTCACTTGTTCCTCCAATTTCTTCAAACGAGGCATCAACGTCTTGTTCCTTTGGAGGTCGTCTATTGCGGCTGTCACGCCCCGGGGTGGAAACCAGAACCCGGGCTTGTAATATCACAACTTTTGTGTAATATTTTACACTCACGCTAATAAAGTACAAGTTAGAGGAAACTGAATTAACGGGTTTTCTTAAGTTGATGATCATGCGGTGCGGGTATTTTTCTGTGATAGAGCTCAAAAAACGATGAATGGCAGTGCGACCGGATCCGAGTTCTGACTTACGGATCCCCTGGAAAGGGGTTTTTAGGATCGCGGTAACCGTAGTGTGCATCGGAATCCGTGCAAAATATCGGGCATGCTTTTCGAGGAGATAAGAAATTATCTCTTATGATTAAATAATTATTAATTAAATATTAAATACCCGGATGTGGATTTTACGGTACGTATCAAGAGAAAAATTAGTTCTTCCTGAAAAGAAAAAAGAAAAGAAAAACCCTAGCCGGAGAGAAGTGAAAGAAAGAGGAAGGGAAAACCCTAACCGGAGGAGAAAATAAAGAGAGAAGGAGAAAGCGGAGGGACCCGATCGTTCCCGATCAACGTGCCGAAGCCGGGAGCGTGAGCGGATCGCCTTCTCCGACGAAATCGAGGTAAGCAATGCTCTTGTTCCGTCGTTTTTGGGGTTTTGACCGTTTTTGTTTTAGTCGCCGCCGCCGCCTCTGGACCGCCGCCGCACCCCGGTCGGCGCCGAGCGAGGCTGCGCCCGCGTGACCACGCCGCAGGCAGCGCCGCGCGGGGCAGGCATCCGTGCCACGCTGTAGGCAGCGCCGCTCGGGGCAAGCCCGCGCAGTCGGGCTGGCCGCAACGCCGCGCGGGGCAGGCACCCGCGCGGTCGGGCTGCCCGCAGCGCCGCGCGGGGCAGGCGTCCGCACCGCGTTGCAGGCGGCACCGCGCGGGGCAAGCCCGCGCGGTCGGGCTGGCCGCAGCGCCGCGCGGCGCGGGCGCCCGTGCCGTGCTGGGCTGCCCGCAGCGCCGCACGGGGCAGGCGCCCGAGCGGCCGCGCCGCTTGTGGTGCCGCGCAGGGGTTGGTGCCCGCACGACTGTGCCGCATGCGGCGCCGCGCGGGGCTGGTGCCGCGCAGCCGAGCCGCATGCGGTGCCGCACGGGGCCGGTGCCCGCACGGCTGCACGGCATGCGACGACGCGGTGGAAGAGACCGCGGCCGCGTGGCCGCGTCGTCTGTCGCGCGTCGTCGCGTCGTCTGTCGCGCGCCGTCGCGTCGTCCGTCGCGCGTCGTATCCGCCGCCATGCCGGGTCTTTTGTCATATTCTTGGGTTTTTGGACTCTGTTTCTTTATAAGAATACATTTCAGTTCTGACCGTGGTTCTTTTGGGGACTTTCTTAGGTCCGAGTGCCGATTGTGAGCGTGTTTCGGTCCCAGGTGTTCCGGTCAGCACATTTCGAGGTGGGGTACCTTTTGGCATTTCTAGTGTTTAATCGTTCCCGTGTATTTCATGAAATTAAAGTAGATGTTTCTTTGTTAAACTGTCTAACCCCATTGCATGAGAATCCCGTTTTGTTTCTAACTGAGGCGACAGAGGTCACAGTGCCGTAGTGCACGCCGGTTTCCGGCATACATGCTCATATTTGCTTACACGCACACCGGCGGTCTGGCCACCGCACAGGGTGTATTTTTTCGGAAAGATGATACGATTACCCGTGTACCCCACGACTAGGGATGATGGGGACCCCTCACGGAGAGGCGACTGCTACTTGGGCAGTAGAGGGGTTGGAGGCACCAAGGAATGATCGCAGTATCTGGGGTAGGGGCCCAGCATGTTTTGACAGGGGATTTAACGATTCATGAGGGGGAAGTGGAATCCTATGGTGTATCGATTTCTTCATTACAGTTTTATAGCATTTACTTGTTTATCATCTACTTTATCAGTCACTGACTACCCACACTGTGACAGGTCCGAGCAGGGGTGGGAACCGGGACGACAGTGAGGCAGCGTTTAGAGGACCTTAGCCGTTGAGGCTAATGAACTTTCAGTTTTGCGGTTATCTTTTAGTGTTCTTGGTTAGTAATCTTGTGATTGCTTGTTATTGGATTATTGTGGATGTTGGGTTGAGATCTTATCTTAGGGATAACATCTTATATCTGTGCTTGTTGAGACTTATGTATGCGGCTTGTTTTCAAATATCAAAATGGTTTCGAAAGTGTTTTCAAACCAAGTGTCGTGTGGGCACTGATTTCTAAACTCGTGGATTTATCCTTTCAAGCAATATTGCCACTTAAAAGAGATTGCGAAAACATTTTGTAAAATCGGGTGTCGTGTGGACACCGTCTTTCAAACCTATGGATTTATCCCTTCATTGCGATGTGGTGATTATGATTACATGGTTAAGTGTGATCTCTCCTTTTGATTGCTCAATGATTGCATGGTTAAAGTTCTAGTCGTGTTCGAAACGCCGTACATATACAAAGGAGACTCCGTCTGTTTGGGGAGTAAATTTGTATATGTGGCGGGTCTGGCGCGCACCGGAGGCAAGGTTAATTTCAAAAAAAAAATATACACGTTTTTTCGCTCTTTTAAAACCTCCGGGGCGTGACAGATTATATGGTATCAGAGAAAAACGACTTTAACCACGACGGTCAGTGACCAACATCCACAGAGCGCAATGCCACAAGTAACTAACCAATATGATAACCTAGGTGTAGGTGCGTAGAGCGCGAGTGCGAGTACAGGAAAAAGGGATAGAGTCCCGGAGTTCGTAGGTCAAGGTGCTAGACCAATTAAACTAGGGTTAACATTGTTTCTTTGTGTACAGTGGAGAATCGCACGGACCAGATCGTCGACTGATAACGCCGGAGCAGATAGTGCGACCCCGGCAACCCCGGAGGGTGAACTGCTCCGCCAACAACTACGAGAGATGGCCGGGCAGTTGTCGACCCTCACGGAACACGTACGTCACTGACGCAACAGCAGCAGGCCGTGCCAGTGGAGGGCGCCCGGGTTTCGCCGCCCGAATCAACCGCACCTATAGCGGGACCAACGGGAACGGACGGTGAGACCGCGGCCACCCCTCCCCAGGCCGCGACTACCGGTATATCAACGGATCAACCGACGGCACCTTCTGCCGCGCCAAGCCCAACACCTTCGGGACCCGCCACGGGGGAAGCCTCTACCTAGCGGATTGAACGGGACATGGTGAGAGCGAATTTGGCAGAATTCAAGAAGCACGACCCGCCTGTATTTGAGGGAGAGACGACTGATCCCTGGGTCGTGGAGAAATAGGTGGACACCGTGGAGAAGCTTTTCGAGGACCTGATGAGGGAGCATCACGAACGAGTCCCCTTGGCAGTTCACTGTCTCGAGGGAAACGCCCGTATATGGTGGGAAACGGTGCGCCTGGACCCCTTGAAGGGCAACGCCCTACCCAGAGTTGCTAGGAAAACCCTCCTTTCCCTTCTCTTCTCTCCGTTTTCCTGAATCTCGTCTTAGGGGTAGATTCATTCGGACTGTGGGGAGAGACCCTCTAAAGCCATTAGCTAAGCCCTCCCCAGCCTGCAAGGGCGAGCAAAATTCTCGTGCACTAAAAGCTGGGGGAGGACCTAGTTTGGGGTATTTGGCGTGGCACTCAGAATCGACTGTCACAGCAATCCTGAAGTAGTAGTCACCCGAATTAAGTCCCAGGTGCGTTCCGGGAACGAGGCACGCCAAAGCGTGCGAGCTTTATTCGGGAGGGCATCTATGACCTGCCGTTCTTTTTCCCGCGCCGTGGGCAAGAAGACAGGGGAAAGGTAGTCGAGTAGTTTCTTTCGCGTTCTGGTAGATCCGGCCACCTGATCTAGAACCCTACCTTCCGGTGCCCACGCCGCCATTAAGCAGTGACTAATAGAAAGTCAAACTGCCAGAGAGTCTGTAAGGGGTTACTCTAATAGGTCTGTTGGGGAGGCCACTCCCGTACCAACCCATTGCCCTTCGACCCTATGACAAGAGGAGGGGGCACCACTACAACCGGTGAGGAGGCTCACGCCACAGCAAAGAGCAGCCCCACCGGGCTGACAAATGCGAGTGACATGGGTAGACTTAGGTTCAAACCATACCACGTAGATCTGCGGACTTAGCGCCACAGCCGAACCTCGTACCGAGGGGCAAGTGTGGGGGAGGCCGAAGCTCCCCTGTAGGGATGGCGGGAAACCTCCGGGATGGGAGCGAAAACCCAATCTTGCGGTGGTTGTTCCTGCTACCCGTAACGAGGAGGTTGAGGCTGGTGAAGGTATACCGAAAATAGCCTTTCGGACTTGTTACGGCCACTACGAGTATACGATAATGCCGTTTGGGCTTACCAATGCCCCAGCAGTGTTCATAGATATGATGAATAGGATTTTCAAATCCTTTCTAGACCAATTCGTGGTGGTCTATATCGACGACGTCCTCATCTACTCTCGCACAGTCAAATAGCACGAGGAACACTTGTGAGTAATCCTCCAGACCCTCCGGGACCAGAAATTGTATGCCAAACTCAAGAAATGTGAGTTCAGGCTCCGTGAGGTATATTTCTTGGGACACATAAGTTGTGGCAACGGGAATCGCGATAGATCCGAGGAAAGTAGAATCCGTGACCAACGGGGCCCGGCCAATAACGGTAACGGAGATCCGGAGTTTCCTAGGACTGGCAGGGTATTATAGACGCTTCGTGGAAGGCTTCTCAAAGATAGCCACTCCCCTAAATCGATTAACCCGAAAAGGGGAGAAATTCATCTGGACGGCTCAATTCCAAAAAAGCTTCGAGGAACTCAAGGACAGACTAACACGGGCGCCAGTGCTCACACTGCCGAAGCCCGGAGAGGACTATGAGATCTATTACGACACATCACGGAGTGGTCTTGGAAGCAATAAGACTGCTGAAAAAGGAAACTACCACTGCTATGCCTCTAAATGCAGTGCTAGAAAGGTAGCTATATAAATGCATCAGTAAAGGTGTCTGCCTGAATAAACCCAATCAATGGACCAGTAAAAATTGGCACTGCCTGCTCAAACTGTCTCAAGTATATGCTAACAGATCGGCACTCACTGACCGGCACTCCCTGTCCGGTACTCACTGGCCGCTATGTAAATCGCCTACTCCGGAGTGGCACTCGAGGGGAGCGACCCACACGAGTAAAGTAACCATGTCACAAGTATCATGAAATAGCAGGACTGGATCACGACTATGATCGAAGTGGGAAAAATTTGATCCCCCAATCTGATGCACAAGTAAACATCCGGTCAACCGCCCAAGGTCCGCGGTCGCCGCAATACCCCACAAGTCCACAATCTGATAAAAATGATCAATATCTGGTCAACCGCCTACTATCCGCGGTTGCCGCAATCCCCTCACCAATCCACAATCAAGTACCACCTGTCCTAAACTCCAAGGTCCCGACTACACTATCCCAAACCCCTGCTCTAACCCGAGCAACATGAATCAAAAGTCTAAATGAAAAGGAGAAAAGGGACAATCATGGTTTCTCCTAAGTCAAGTCCCAATATGATAGTGTAGCAAAAAATAGTGGCCTATCTAGATGTCCATACAAGCATGCAAATATCCTCATGAAAGATAAAAGAAAGTGTATCAAATAGTAGCTCCACATGTGTATCAAATAATAGTTCCGCATAGATATAACCATCATGCCAAAATCACTAACCAATTACACATGTCTATAATCCCTGATCCATAATAAATCATCAAAGAAGTACCCACATATAAATATGTCATCCTGTTCCACTTACTCAACTTTCATACAAAGTCTATGTGCTAACATGGCATGCTAACATATCACCACCGTAATATATCAATCCCACAAAAATAGGCCAATGATTAATCAGGATAATTTATTTGAGCATGAATTCCAATGGGGTGCCAAATAAATTAGGGGTCTCTCCAATAGTCATAGTGAGTAAATCGCAGTAAGAGATAAGCAACAACTACCCACCTGGCATGCAAATCCAAGTCCACAAAACTTCCCAACTGTAAAAGAACTCCCCGCTGTCCAACAACTGTCCCCGCAACCTTATAATCTGCGAAACACTGCAAGATATCCAAACTCAGCATTAATGGGCCTTCCCCGGGAATAGCATTTGCTGTTTTGCAAAACAACACAGTAAAAGGGGATTTTTCACCTATGTGCGGCCCTCAGAAAAATCAAGAAAATTACGGCTGCGATCCTTGCGACGAGTAGATCCAAAACTAGTATTTATACGCCCCGATCCGATGCTCGTAGCCTAAGATAGAAAATCAACAAGCCCATGTTGTCCAGAAAATCCATCACAAAAAATAGGGTCAAAAGATGCCTCAGGAACCGTGCCAGAACCCAAAACGGAGAGAAATAGTCAACAAAAAAATCGAAGCCTTACCTCTTAGGAACACGCTGCCGCAAGAATCGTCCAAAAATACCTCCTGGTTTGCGCAAGGGAATTTTCCGACTGAACTGCAACGGAAACGGGCTGAAAATGGAAATCGTCGAAGCGCGCCGCGTCACAGAGAACTCGCTGTCGGCAACTCCAAAAATTTTGAAACTTTCTGTAGAGGTGGAGGACAGAGAGAGGAACAACTTCCCTTCAGGCCACAAACTCCTTTTCTCTCTCTAGAATCCGAAAATCCCAAGGAGAGAGAGAGAAGTGGCTAAAATAGGCACCAAAATGGGCTAAAATCCATTCGGGCTCCACACCGGATCCAGACCGAACAGGAAACAGCCGTGAAAGCCCTCTTGGGTTGCGCCGCGTGTCCCTGTTTCACGAACAGCCGTGCAAGCCCGCTCGGGAAGCGCCACGTGTCCCGCCTCCGCCGCCCCGTGTTCCACGCGCCCAGCGCACGTGGGCGGCTCTACACCCGCCAATGAACAGTCGCCACGTGTCCCACGTGGTTCACGTGGTCCACGGCTCCCGGTCTACGCGCCGGGTCTTCCGGAATGTGTCAGCCAATCAGGTGATGCCACGTGTCGCCGCCCCGCCGCCTCATTTGACAAAGATCAACCAATCAAAGGCTGCCACGTGGAAAATCTAAAGTTCCGTGCACCCGGTGCACGTGCCTATCCGTGGACCAGACCGCCCGTGCGCCGTGCCTGCCCGCGCTGCCCGCGGCCGCGTTCCGCCGCCGCGCTCCGCCGCTGCGCCACCGTGCTCCGCCTCCTGTCGGTCGCCGCCGGTGCCGGAGTTACTATTCCGGCGTGAACGGTAACTTTTGGCGCCAAAATCAATTAAATAGCCCATTTTGATCATTTTCGCGCGCTGAGTCCAAATCTGTTGTCTGTTTTGCCAAATTCTCATCCGAAATTTTGCCGGAAGTCCTTGGAAAAGCCAATTTGATCCGATTTTCACATCGGGTCCATTTCTGAGGTCCGATTTTGACACTACTAACTCCGTTACACCGTGTAAGCTTTCTGTAGTCACTGTTAACGCTGCAAAAGTCTCTGTAGAAGTCCGGATCATCACATCGGCTACCCGGGGCGCCGATGTCGCGCCGAGTCATGGCTTCGAGAGCTCAAAATCTTGCATCCAACTCATGTCGGACGCTCGCTGGCTCTTCCATCACCGACCGTAGCATGGTTGTTTTGGCTTTACACTCATTTCGTCCAGGGCGAAATGACGTTCGCTGCATAAGTCCAGCTTCGCCTGGGCCCAACTGCAGTCTTTGGGCCCCTACTTCTTTCGTTGTGTCGGCATGGGCACGTTGTTGCCGACGCTTTTGTGTCCTTGTCATGGCCGAACCGTGGCACCAACTCGGCCTCTCTGGAGTGGTCTGTCTTTCGACCATCCCTTCGGCCGGTGGTGTAATGACTCAACCTTCCAGCTTTTCCTTTTAATAGGTATCCCGTCGGAACTATTTTTTTTATGGAACCCGAGTTTTTTCTCCTTTTCTTGCACATGTATGGAAAAGTTTACATTGTGGAGCACTCAGGTTATTTTTGAATGATTGGGCACGAAATTTGGGGCTCGGCGGTACGACCGGAGCGAAAATCCGAGTCACGGACCTTCCGGAATAGGGTTTTAGGCTCTGGGTGACTTGAGCGTGCTCCGAATGCCGTGCATCGAGATTTGCACGACTTTCGAGGGCGGGTAGTCCCGACTCCCCTTAGGGTTTTTTTAGGGTTCCTAGCCGCCTCCCCTTTTTCTTTCTCGTTCGTGACGCTTTTGGGGGGATGAGAGTTAGGGTTTCAAAGTTTTGAAAAGAAAAAGGAACGCGAGGAAAAATGGAGGAGTCTCGGCCGCGCAGAGCATCGGATCGAAGAAGAGGGGAAGATCCGCCGTCATCCTCTTCCTCTTCCTCGCAACCTGGGTGAGCACCGCTTTCCCTCATCTTTTTCTTCTTTGTATTGGGTAGTCCGGACGCCGCCGCCGCTTGCTGTCGCCACCGCCGCTTGCTGTCACCGCCGACGCTTGCCGCCGCCGCACGGACGCGCCGCCGCGCGGAGCGACGCATCGCGCCGCTGCAGCCGCGGGCGCGCTGCCGCGCGTGGCCCTCGGCCGCGCGGGGCAGCGCGCTGCGCGGCCGCCGCCGCGCGGAGCAACGCGCTGCACCGCCACTGCCGCGCGGGGCCTCTTGCCCGCGCGGAACGGCGCGCTGCACCGCCTCTGCTCCGCGGGGCCTCTTGCCCGCGTGGAGCGGCGCGCTGCGTGGCTGCCGCCGCGCGGACGCGCTGCCGTGCAGGGCCCCCGCCCGCGCGAA
Organism: Tillandsia leiboldiana; assembly: GCA_029204045.2. NCBI lineage: Eukaryota > Viridiplantae > Streptophyta > Magnoliopsida > Poales > Bromeliaceae > Tillandsia > Tillandsia leiboldiana. Next base: position 9,073,081 of record CM055061.1, read on the forward strand.
GCAGCGCGCCGCACCGCCCCTGCCGCGCGGGGCCTCTTGCCCGCGCGGAACGGCGCGCTGCGCGGCTGCCGCCGCGCGGGGCCCCCTCCCGCACGGAGCAGCGCGCCGCACCGCCGCTGCCGCGCGGGACCTCTTGCCCGCGCGCTGCGCGCTGCCACCATGCGGACGCGCTGCCGCGCAGGGCCCCTGCCCGCGCAGAACAGCGCGCTGCACCGCCGCTGCCTCGCGAGGCCCCTTGCCCGCGCGGGGCGGCGCGCTGCGCGACTGCCGCCGCGCGGACGCAGAGCCGTGCAGGACCCTTCCCCGCGCAGAGCAGCGCGCCGCACCACTGCTGCCGCGCAGGGCCTTTTGCTCGCTCGGAGCGGAGCGCCGCGCTGCTGCTGCCGCGCCGCTGCCGCCGTGCTGCTACCGCCGCGTGGGGCGGAACCGCGCGGAGGGCTGCGCCGTTGCCGCGGCCCCGTCTCTCCGTACGCTCGGGTGGTCCGGCCCCGAGCGAGTAGTCCAGTTGTATGCAATTTTCTTACTTATGTTATCCTAATGTTTAGCCTCCTCTTTCCCACAATCTAGGTCGGGCGCCGGTCGGGACCAAAGAGTAGCCGTGGGACAGATCGGTCGGCACGATAGGTGGGTACCCCTCCCTTTTTCTGGGACATGGTAAATAAGGTTATGTCACATGTGGAAAAACAACATCCCTATTTTATGTTTTGTCTAATACCTGTTTACGCAAGCCTGTTACTACAAATTTTTCAAATAACTGTGGACTTCTTCGGTTTTGTTGATCATTCACACTATGGTTTGAGCCCAAGGTTTGCTTGCATGCACACCAGCGGTCTGGCCACCGCAATGGTGTATTTTTCCGGAAAGATGGCATGTCGGCCCATGTGCCCCACGACTAGTAGTGATGGGGACCCCTCACGACTGCTCAAGTTCTACACGAGCGTCGGGGAGGGGTATAGGCAAATCAAGAGAGGCAAAAGCACTATTTGAAAACTTTTACAGAGGATCGTGTAACTTTGAGAGGAACAGGAAAGGGGGAAAAAGCTGGGAACCCCCGAGCATTTTCGGTTTGCATAAAGTTTTATTTATTTTCCCTAGCATCGTATCTTGTTTTGTCATCCTCAATAAAAGTAGTGTTGCTGATTTTCCACTATTGTGACAGGCCCAGTGAAGGGTGCGGGGCGGGGGTGAGGCCACGTGCGATGACTCTGTTTTTGTTGCAAATAAAACCGGACGCATTTTCTTTCTTTTCTCTTTCTTTCTCGTTAATAACCCGCTATGGGTTTTGGCATGTAATTATATGTGGGATACCCCTGTGTGGACTGTAGTGATTATGTGCTTGAATCTCTGTGTGCTAGTTGTTATTCACCCCTTTTTAAACGATAACCAAATTATTGCGAAAATGTTTCTTTATCCCAGAATAGGTGTCGGGTTGACACCGACTTACAAAACCTTGGATTTATCCTTTCAAAATATCGGGGCTATTTGGTGCAATCTCACTACCTCCTTAGTTGTGCTCGACAATTTCTGTGGTTACTGTGTCTAACCGATTGGTTTCGCCGTGCACATGCAAACGGGACCTGTCGTTGCGAGGGGACGCGTTTGCATGTGTGGCAAGTCCGTCATGCACCGGGTCATGCAGCGCTTACAAAAAAAAAAAAATAAAAAAAAAAAATAAAATCGGACCCCGGGGCGTGACAGGTTGGTCCACTTCCTTCAGGTGTTTCCTGGGGATCTTTTACCTTTGCCACGGCCTTGGCCACGGCTGGATTTGAAGTTGTTTTACTTTGGCCTCTCGGCCGAACACTCTTCGGGAGGCCCCCTGACTATTGCTTCCCTGGGGGCTATAGTAAGAGCGCTGATGTTGTAGTGGGGTTCTAGGCCCTTTGTAGCCGTTTGTCTACAGTCCCGGTCTTCTCAGGCCGTACGACTCACACAAGTCTCATTGTACAGCCCCGCCTTGTTCGTCCTTCTCGTCCTCCTTTGTCGGGAGCTGCTTGTTTGACCCTTTGGCTAGACATTGATCCGGTGTCAAGTCCTGGTGAATTTTATCTTTGCCCGGTTTGGGGCGGGCAAGTCGTTTCTTGACTTTCTCTCATATGCTGAGGAAGAATTCGCCCCATTATTCGATTGCCATCCTGGCTTTACATCGTGTGCAGAGTCGAGGGGTGTTGTTCGCCGGCGTCCCTTTTTTAGGGGACTCAGATTTTAATGCCGGCTCGTTTTCCTCTGTCCCTACCATGTTCACTTGTGGGAAAGAGGGATTAGTTCTTATCTCATCAGTGCTTTCGTGGCCGGCAAAATTAAACCGGCCCTCGTTGACCTCTTTATTCGGCTCTAGGTGTGACGAATTTTTCTCGGGTAAAGCGATTTTATTTCTTTTTGTTTCCACGATGTGGGGTCTTGGCGCGAAAAGTCGTCGCCTTACGGGCTGTTTCCGCCAAGGGTATAGCTCTAGCTAACTGGCCATAGCGCAGCCACTTTGGGCGTCAGCCCCTGGCCTCCGCTTCCAGCGCTTTTGCCTCTCCGCTGTGACCGAACCTTGGCTCGAGGCCAATCCTTTGGGCGTGGTCCAATGTTCCGTCGGTGTGTCCGCCAGTGATCTTGTCTCCCTCGGATGCTTCCCGGGAATTCCCTCTCTTCGCCATGGCTCCGGCCGTGGCTGGGTTCTTTACTTCTGGGCCAACTGACTGCCCAGGATCCCCCTATTTCCCTTGGTATGCCAGGGAGGAGCCATGCCAGGGACTATCGGGAACTCTTCTTTTCCCGGCGCGTTTCGACGGAAAGGTCGTAAAGGCGACCCCTTTCATAGGCGGTTAGCCGAATGCTGCGGAAAAGTGTCAGGTGGTTTTCCTTCGACCTGGTAGCCGAGAGGCCTTCGGGGTGCCCCATGGACCCGACCGTTATAATGGTCGCGATGGGTGTGTTGCCCCTGTAACGAGATCCGCCATCCTTTCTAGCAGGCTTGGGTCGGCCTCGGCCTCTCTTGACCACAAGGTTCTCTCGAAACTCTCTCTACGCAAGAGTCTCGTTCCACTTTCTCGTCCTCTTTTTCAGAGGACTGTCTGTCAGATCCTTTGGTCGATCTCGATTTTGACCAGTGAGCCAACTGATTCGTGCCGGCACCGAGATCGATAAAGGTGAACCATTTTTTCGCCTCCTCGGGACTCTCGGCGAGTAAGGCGTTCCAATCTTCGCTTGTCATTTCGGCCCTACATCGGATGCAAAGCCAACACCTGTCACGGGGCGTCTCCTTTACACAAGAGACTTGGGCCCCTGTACCAGCCCTTTTTCTTTGGGGTCAACCGTGTTAACTAGCGCAACATGCGGGGACCAAAATAGTGGTCGCATCGCCTACCCAGCCTCTGCGCCGGAGATGTTGTGGATGACCTCCTTTTCCTGAACTCGCACCTTGGCGGGCCTCTCTGGGGATGCTTGTCCTGCTTGCTTTTGGGTAGATCTCGTCTTCGGATCCTTCCCCCTGGCCTCCCTGCCCCAAGCGTGAGGCTGATGAGCCAACGGAAGAGGCGACACAGGTCTACCCTGGCTGATTTCCGGCGGGTGGCTGGTACCTGCACTCGTCGGCCTATTCTGCGCTGGTGAGGGTGCACTTGCGGCTGCCCTGCCCCTGGCATGAGTGCCGTTGTGAGGGGCATAATTTGCTGCGCCTCCGGTGCCGACAAAACTAATTGTGTCGGTAACAGCGGTGGTAGGGCTGCTGGAGCTCCCTGTAGCCCTTCTCGGGCTAGGAACTGCCCGAATTTAGCGAAGCTTTCATCCGTAGCTGGGGTGCTGGCGTCCCAAGCTCGAATCCTGTTCCCTAGGGACCTCATCATCTGGGCCAATTGCCCATATATCTTTGATAGGGACGGCTCCAACTGTGCCGACTCCCCATACAGCTCTGGGAGCTGTGACATGCTGACGGTAAAACTAGGTAAAAAATACCTGAGTGTCCCAACGGGCATGCCAAGAAAGTTATTGGGGCCAAAATATAGCTTGCGCGCAATCGGCCCCTTTGGGTGACCCTTCAGAGGTGACGAAGTGCGCCGCGTACGAACAATTAAGCGATCGGGCTAAGAAAGGACCCGCTCGGCCGAGTTCTCCTCTGGTAGCATCTCACGACCGCTCGACTGAGGACAGCCGAAGCGGGTTTACGGAGGTACAGAGGGAATGCCGGTTTTGACTTAGGATAGCCGAACCTGGTGTAAATAAATGTACGATTGATGAGTCGATTGCAACGTTGAAAGCACAAAGAATCTCCAATAGAGACACGGCTGATTGGCCGGTTTACACTCTAAGGAAAAAAAGGTAAATAAAGACACGACTGAGCCGGCTTACACTCTAAATGCAAGAAATAAAGATACGACCGAATGGCGGGTTTACACTTTATATTGATAAAGAGGGGATACAAGTGGAAAAAAAAAAGGATAGGAGGATTACAATTAAGCATACTCCTATGAAAGCAGAAAAAAGAAGAAAAAAGAGTTAAGTTAACCAACTCCTAGATAAATGAAGAAGCTGGGGTGGTACCGAGTTTACGAGTTTGCCGGACCTCGATCTCTTTGATGGTTCGGGTATTTATACACATCCCGAACCAAGTTATTAGGCGCCGATTTGAACTATCAGCGTGATTTGGGGGAAGTTATCGAAAAATCCTCAACTACCTCCTTTTGAGCCGATTAGCCTCAATGGGATGGTAGCAGCTTCCCGTCTAGGTTCATCCCCTGATTGTTGCACCAGAGCGTATTTCTCGGCGCTTTCCAATGCTGGACGTCGCTTGTTGTTTCTGGGTTGTTTGCGGGATTCGCGCCCAAATCTCGCATTCTTTCATTTTGAAGTCTTTCCTTCATCGGTTTGAATCCTCACGCGCTGACTCTGATTCCCGCCTCTTCCGTCAATTGACCGAAGAGGATTAGTGGACACTGTCCGCCGAAGTCTCTCTCGAGTGATCCATGACTCCTTTTGTCGGCAGATTCCTACGTTGGCTGTCTCTCCTATTGGTTAGTACCCCCAGCCGATGGCGGGTGTAGCGTGCTGTGCTTCTACGTGACTGAAACCGATCTAGATTAGGATGCGGACCCTTCTTCGGTTGACCCTTTCTTTCATCGGCTGATGATTTTAGCCGATGGGGTACGCCATGTGTCACTTTCTTGTGTGGCGAAAAATCTCGTCTAAACAGTAGGGTAATTGCCTATGCTTCTCGGCAATTGAAGTACTATGAGAAAAATTACCCTACACATGATTTGGAGTTGGCAGCTGTAGTCTTTGCTTTGAAGCTTTGGCGACATTATCTTTATGGCAAGCACTGCGAGATCTTCACCGACCACAAAAGCTTGAAGTATATGTTCACCAAGAAAGAGTTGAACCTAAGGCAGCGTCGGTGGTTGGAGTTACTATAGGATTATGATGTGAGCATCTAGTATTACCCCGGCAAGGCCAATGTGGTGGCAGATGCTTTGAGCAGGAGGATAGTGCAGAGTCTGAGCTTGATGATTACCCAACAGGCACCACTTGTTGAGCAGATGAGGCGGATGGAGCTTGAGGTTGTATCCCATGGGGTCTCTGCTAGACTTATGTCTTTGGTCGTGCAGCCCACTCTGTTGGACAGGATTAGAGAGAGAGACAGAGTGAGGACCCCCACTTGACGAGGATTCGAGAGCAGATCTAGGCTGATCAGCTAGGGAATTTCTCAGTTGATGCTTCATGAGTACTACGGTACAGGGACCGAGCTTGTGTGCCTATGGATACTGAGATCAGAGAGCAGATCATAAGAGAGGCTCATTATACACCTTATACCATTCATCCTGGTGAGACTAAGATGTATACGAACCTCAAGGCACATTTTTGGTGGAACGAGATGAAGAGGGACATTGGGAGATTCGTGGCTCACTGTTTAACTTATCAGCAAGTAATGGCGGAGCACCGAGTACCTGCTGGCAAGTTATAGAGTCTCTCGATTCCTGAGTGGAAATGGGACCATATCACCATGGATTTTATCGTGGACTGCCGAGAGCGCCGAGTGGAGCAGACGTGGTATGGGTAGTCGTGGATAGACAAACCAAGAGCACCAGCAACAACAACAACACAACTAGCAGCAAGAACACAACAAGCGGCAGCTTCAGGACCAGGACTTTTTGAAACTTCAGAGGATGAAGCCTCTGTTACATCCATTTATCGGGAACAACAACGATTGTCTTCAGAAAAAAAAAGAATTTCTATTGAGCAAGGTCGGATTTCTTCGTACCTTCAACGAATCACAGCCACCCAACTGGAATTGAAAAAGAAATACAAGTCTTTGACCAAATTGATGAAGAAGATTTTCGCAAAGTTGGGTTGCAGTAGTTCTAAGGATTCAGATTCTGAATGAAAACGGATGAAGTTTCATTTTTTGTTTTGCAGGTTTTATTTTCTTTTCATTTTAGTTTTTGAACTTTCATCCCCGCATTTTCTTTTGGCTTTTTAGTGACAAAAAGGGGGAGATTAGAAGGAAAAAGAAGAAAGCGAGGAAAAAGATGAAGAAAAGGATGAACATTAACAGTGAACCCTTGAAACTTGAAACTTGAGACCTGACACTAACTATTCTACTGACTATTTGGTTTTGTAATATTCTAACTTCTAACAAGTTGGTAGAACAAGGTAAACAAGATAAGTATGAATATATGAACTTTTTGAATCTGAACTATGACATTTGAAATTCTATTGATATATGATGATATGTGAACTTTGATTGTCTATTTTCATACATATCTGATAATTAATGTCATAAGTTAAATGAATAATCTCTCTGGTTGTTTATTGATTTAAATTCTTGAGGTACTTACGTTTTTCTTTTGTCAAGAATTTTATTTCGCAGAGAGAACAAGATTTGAAGACTCCCTGGTTATGTCTAAGTCTAGAGTTTGTTTTATGAGTTAAATCTTGTATTCATTTCTTTTGGATCGTTCATGCATATTTTTGTTGTATGGTGATAGCAACAAAATTTATTTTTCTATTTTGTTATGTGGATTGTATGTTTTGTCATGAAACCGCCAAAGGGGGAGATTGTTAAGGATTTTTGTATTGGCGTATTTCGTGAAGTATTTTGAGTTTTGAAGATTGAAGTTGAAGACTTGAGATCACATACATCAATCTCAAGAAGAATGGATTCAAAATGATTAGGTACGTTAAATTAAATATTTTTAATGATTTGAATACATTCTTATAGTTTAGAAATACTTGAAATAATTTTCATTGCATAAAAATAAAAAACTGGATATTTTATATGTTCAGGATCCGGATCAGGCAGATCCAGTCCGGACCCCGAACATGGTTTGGTTCATGCGAAATTCCAGTTCGGATCAACCTCTATCCAGTCCGGACCCCGAACATTGTTTTTGTTAAATCGCATGAAATAGTCCGGATCAGACCCATCCAATCCGGACCCCGAACCTTATTTCTGGAAATTTTCTTGTCAATGACGATAGTCCGAATCAGATGAAATCCAGTCCGGACCACCGTGCGAAAGAAATTCAGTTAAGATAGTTTTTGATTCTTATCTCTTTCCAAAAGATTTCTAGCCTATAAATAAACCCTAATATCTTCTTTTTGGGTATTCCGAAAAAGAATCAAAGGTAATCCACGTATAGAGAAGAAAATGTGAACACCGTCAATTTTAGGTTTTCTTTCTCTATATTTATCGGTTTGATTCGAGGTTTTTTCAATCTACTTTTTCTTTTGAAGAATCAAATCGATGAATACTTAGATAGTGTTTCCTAGTCTATCTATATTGATCTAAGTATTCAAATATCATCACCACCAATAAACAAACAACGATTTTCGAAAGAAGAATCCGCACGTGGATTCGCGTGGCCTTGTGATTCAAGGTGCTTATCGACTTCATGGATTCGGAGCGAGGCACGTTCGTGTGATCGACTCGTGCCAAAATTGGTGAAGACCATGGATTCGGTTGGACGTCGTGGATTCGACGTTGGACGTCGTGGATTCGACGTTGGACGTCGTGGATTCGACGTTGGGCTTCGTGGATTCGACGTTGGGCTTCGTGGATTCAAAGTTGGACGCAAATCGTGTGATCGAGGCGCGTTGCGGACTGCGAAAAAGGTCTACTCGGAGCATATGGAAAAGGTTGAGTCGTAGTGTTGCGTTATATCACCTTGTACATGTTTAATCTTAGTGGATTTTTCCGTGTGATTGGTCCCGTGGTTTTTTACTCCTGTGAAGAAGTTTTCCACGTAAAATCTTGCGTATATTTTATTTTCCGCATTGGGTTATTTTTTACGCAAAGATTTCTGAGTTTTATTATTTACACTTATTCACCCCCCCTCTAGGTGATTTTTTCCCTATTTAGATCCTTGGATCCCATAACCCACAACAGATTCCCTATGTAAAGGTACAGTGGAGCAATCATGAGGAACGTGAAACCACATTGGAACCTGAGTCAAAGATGAGGGAGCACTATCCAGATCTATTCTCGATGGATGCGAGTTAAGTTTCGGGGACGAAACTTCTTTAAAGGAGGGAGTGATGTAGTGTCCACGATTTTTCCCTTTTTCATCACTTTCAGTGTGAGTGGTATTTTGCTTATTTCTTGCTTTTATCGATTTTACCAGTTTTGGTTTTCATGTTGTAGAGCTCGTTAAACGGAGAACGGCGGTGCGATCGGCTCGAAAATCCGATAAACGGATCTCTCGGTGCAATTTTTCGAAGTTATTAGGTTTATAAGATTTTAAGTACCCATTAATGGCTATTGGTGCTTTAAAATCCATGCCGATGCATGAAGGGAGTTTCGGTAAATTTGGCATGCAAATCAAGAAAGAAACGGTTACAAAAGATAAGAACGGTTAAAGTGGTTACAAATTCTCTTATAAATAGAAGGGATTCGGGGATCAGTTTTACTTTACATGTTTGAGAAAAAGAAACAAGAAAACCCTCGTTTTCTATTTTTGAAAGAGAGTGATTCGTCTTCTTCCTCGAGGTGCGCGTCGGAGATTGGAATTGGAACCGTCGTCATCATCGAAGATCGGAGCGGGAGCATCATCACCGTCGGAGACCGGAGATCGGAGAGCGGGTCCGGACATCGCATCGTCTTCCTCGTCGTTGACAGGTCGGTTCTTGGCCTTTCGTTAACAATGTTTTGATTTTTTGGTTTTTTTCGTGCTTTCGTTTGGGTTTCTTGGATTTTCTATCAATATAGTCGGGAGGTCGCCGCCGCCATCGCCGTAGAAGGGAGGCTACCGCCGCCGACACCGCAAGCCTAATTTTGGCTATGATGGAGCACCACCGCACGGAGCACCGCCACACGGAGCACCGCCCGCGTGGGATGCCGCCCGCGCAGGGCGGTGCCCGCGCAGGATGCCACCCAAGCGGGACCGCATGAGGCCACGCAGGGCGTTGCCCACACGGGGTGCTACCCGCGCAGCACCACCCGCGTGGGGCACCGCCCGCGCGGGGCTTCCAGGCCACCCGGGCCACACACCAGGTGGGCCGCCACATGCTTGTCGCCTCTAAGCCGACGCGCCGCTCGCGTGTGCTATTGCCGCCGCCGCTTCGCATCATTGCCGTTGTTGCTCAGTCAAGTAGTTCTCTTACCATTTTCACCGTCGGAACCCCAGACCCACGATTTACGAAATATCTATCCTGTTGTGTTTTTGATGATGGTTTTTGGTGTATTTTACCGTCGAGATGTGTTTTTGCTTGTTTTTAGTTGCGGGTATCGCCGATACAGCGGTAGGGGTCCGGACTCTTCCTTCGCCAATGGGTGGTCCGTCGTTTTCGTCCGGACAAGGTTGGGAAGACTTGGAAGGGTTGTGAGCTTCGATTTCATCACCGGTCGAGGTAGGTAACCGAATCAGGGGATATTGTTGAACGGTGGTGTTCAACCCTCCTCTTCCTTTTGCTGTTTTTTTTAATATTGTTATTTTTAATGAAAGGAAGGATATTGTCACGAATATTATGATGGAACAGTACATTTGTAAAGGACATAGATGGATCTTTTGACTTATCAGTTTCAGTTACCGCAATTGTTACATGAGTATGGGATCATGTGGCTCATGGCGCTGTCACGTACACTAGCGGTTTGGCCACCGCAAGGGTGTACTTTTCCGGAGAAGTGGTTTGTAGGACCCGTGATCCCTACGCGGTCAGAGCGTGAGGGAACCCCCATGGTTAGAGCGGAATCGCGGTTAGAGCGATGTAGGTTTGTTGAGCACCAAGGTTATGAGCAGGTGTGAGGTATTTTTGGATTTCGTGGTGGGAATCGGGAAAAGCGGTATGGATAACTTGGGAGTTTCGATTTCCGGTTTGATGTCCTATTTACTTTATTGTTCCTATTATTTGCATATGAACCTCGTTGTATCAGTTTTCCTTTCTATAGTTTGTCACTGACTCCCACCATGTGACAGGTTCGGGCGGGGACGAGGGAGAGGCTTCGACGCGGGAGTGAGTTTGTTTCCGTCATTCTGGTGACATTTTACTCTTCTCTTTTTTATCATTACATTCGATTGATATACTTGCATGAGATATGGATGTGATGTGATGTGACACCTTTGTGATGTGGATATTTGGACATGCGGACACTTTGCACAGATAGTAATCTTTTGGATTCCATTTATTCTTTTTAGTAGTTGCATGTGGAATGTGGAGGGTTTCAAAGTGATAAAACGTTGCGAAATCTGTTTTCAAAACTGAGTGTCGGGTAAGCACTGTTTTAAAACTTTGTGGTTTTATCCTTTCAACTTGGAGTTGCCGAGTGGGTGATATACTCATGTATGATTCAAAGGATTAAGTTATCTCCACTCCTGGGGCGTGACAATGCGCCTCGCCGACGATGCATGGATCTAAAAAGAGGTAAATCATAAAGAGTGAGAACTACTAAAAGTTCCTAATGGGTGTAACTATCGAGAAATAATGTTGTGCACTTATTTAGTCTACAAGAGGCATTAGTAAAACAGATAAGATAATTCATTAACTAACTCTGGAAAACAGTAAAAACCCTTACACCTGAATACCTCAATTGTCTACTTATCACTTGCCGCAGATTCACCTCACTATCATATAACTCTCGCTCAAACCTGCTAGGCTCTATACTAACCTTATTAAGAGTTGAGGGAGGTCACACTTACCCTGCTCGGGTGACCTGTACAAACACCTAGTGGAGAGCTGAGAATGATCATACTACTCTCCCATCGGCTGTCTTGTTCACATCTCATGAAGAGTCGAGAATGATCGTACTACTCTCTACTCGATTGGTCCATAGGTGCCGCGTGGAGAGCCGAGAATGATCAAACTACTATTCCAATTAGTTAAACTGCATGCCACTCAGAGAACTGAGAATGATTAAACTACTTTTCGGTGGGTTCATCCTGCATATAGCATAGAGAGCCGAGAGTGATTGAACTACTCTCCTATGGAATAACCCATATACTGCATGGGGAGTCAAAAATAATCGTACTACTCTCCTATTGGTTGTTCATTACACTAGCTATATCATGGAGAGCTGAGAATGATCGAACTAATCTCCATTTGGTCGGCGCTTACACACCTTATTAGCCCACTTGGTTGGTTCTTTAACTCACGTTCACCTAGAGTTGCTCATCTATGTACTTTACCTTAAACTTTACCTAAATCAAATACTACACATCCAATACATTCACTCAGCTAATCACTCGGTCTTCAAACCCATCTCAGTTCTACCTTAAGGGTCCACAATACATATTCAACTGATCTAATCGATTCCTAGACCCATCTCGGTTCTAACCTCAAGGATTAAGGGTTCTTATCTGTGCTCCCCAATATACAACTCATTACATACTAACAATGTCAACTACAAAGCACACTAAGTAATCGAGAAAGAGATCACCCATTTTCAATGATATTTTCCACCTCAGTCGAACTCGCTTCCAGCAAGGCGAATCTCGATCTCCTAAATCAACAAAGGAACTTTAAAATATGATCCTACAAATATTAGAACCGCCAAAAATCCTCCTTTTAGAGACCTAAAACTCAAAACTTTAAAAATCTCAACTCACCTCTCTTTTTCGTGAGCTAACTTGTGCGAGAGTAGGTCTCATTTTCCCTCATTGCATTTCTCCTTAAAGTTTCTTGCCATCCTCAAGCTCTAGGTTGGTTCGCAATCGTGTTTTGGAGTTCCTTTAGCTCATCCAGTTCCTCTTCTAAAGGTATAGAGAGGCAGAAAGGAGTGAGAGGAAGATAGTGATGACTACTCCGAAATAGATGTGTTTTTTTTAAGGTTTAGAGCGAACAACACGTTCACGTTACCTCTCCCCCTTTATTTATAGAGTTGCGAAAATAGCAACTAAATCTCTTCACTTTCTCGAATTTACAAAAAGGAGCAGTTCACTACAGAGCTCTATGGAGGAGAAGAAGACTATCTCTTCAATGTTTTCCTTGCTAGTAAAGGAGAGTTGTTAGATATGTCTCGAATTCTAGAACCGAAAGGTTTTCTAACCCTATTATGTTTTTCTTATCCAATTAAGATAAATTTGGATTATATCTAATCTTATTAAGATTATTCCTAATCTTAGTGGATTTGTATTCCTATTTGTATTAGGATTTAACCACTATTATAAATATACCATTATTATATTGATTTGGTGCGGCGGATGAGAAGGAGTATAGGTATATTTTGGGATTAAGGTTTTGTAAGAGAGGCATATTTTGTACACCACTTTGATTATAATGGAAGTCTCCGTTCCGTTTTCGCCCGTGGACGTAGGCCAGTGGCCGAACCACGTAAATATTGTGTGCTTTATTTTTCTTCTCTCTTTCTCGATTCTCTTTTGGTATTTTCGTGCCCAACGAACTAGCTCTTTTCCGCTTTTGTCATAACAAATTGGTATAAGAGCCGAATTGTTTGTTTGGGTGTTTAAGACGTCGACGAAATTTGAGATCGAGAAATTTGATTGCTCCAGCAGTTTCGCTTTACGATAAGTTGTCATTTTGATGCAGCAGAGGTTGCAAAAAGGTGTAACTGGAGAATGAGAAGATTGACACTTCAGAGAACCCAACAATTTTGCTCATTAAGTCAGGCGACCAAATTCAATAATTCTGTATATTTGGTTTGCATGTGCAGCAATACTTTCAGGAGCTTTTAGGGTTTTGGTGGAGAAGACAAAAATATTCAAGCCAAGGTGGAAATTGTTAGATATGTCTCGAATTCTAGAACTGGAAGGTTTTCTAACCCTATTCTGTTTTGCTTATCCAATTAAGATAAGTTTGGATTATATCTAATCTTATTAAGATTATTCATAATCTTAGTGGATTTGTATTCCTATTTGTATTAGGATTTAGCCACTATTATAAATATACCATTATTACATTGATTTGGTGCGGCGGATGAGAAGGAGTATGGGTGTATTTTGGGATTAGGGTTTTATAAGAGAGGCATATTTTGTACACCACTTTGATTATAATAGAAGTCTCCGTTCTGTCTTCGCCCGTGGACGTAGGCCAGTGACCGAACCACGTAAATATTGTGTGCTTTATTTTTCTTCTCTCTTTCTCGATTCTCTTTTGGTATTTTCGTGCCCAACGAACTAGATCTTTTTTGCTTTTGTCATAACAAGAGTTGAGTTGAGATTTTAGGATTTAGTCCTAGAGTTTTCCAAAGTGGAGATTTTTGGGATTCTCACTTTGCTAGAACTATTCTTTAGAGCTTCTTTGGTGATTCAAGAAGATCAAGACCATTTCTTTGTGCAGAATCAACTATTACCTTAGTGTGTTAATTCGCAAATTATTAAAAGTTCGAATTAAAACAGTTTATATGCAAATTTTTCTTAAAGTTAGAAAAACGTGAATTTTTGGGATAGTTTCAATAATTCACAAATAATTCGGCGAACACGAATTATTGAACAAAAAAATTCGTGAAATTTTTTTGGATAATTCTAGTAATTCGTGAATAATTCATGAATAATTTCGGGTAAAATAGTTTTATAAAATTTTTGTGTCTTCAACTCTCCGTTTGCTCGCCCTAAAGAAAAAATAATTTTCTCGCTCAAAAAAATTCTTGCTCACCGTCTACTCTATTTTGTAGCTATTTATTTTTATATTCTTAAAAATTATAACTTTTTATACTAGTAGTATAGTATAAATCTAGAGAAATAAGATTTAATTTAATAGCCAAATTTTTAATCCAGAATTTTTAATAGTGAACGTATAATTTTCATGTAAATCACATATTCGAATAATTAAGGAACCCGCTTTTTAAGCCGAATTTTTCAACAAATTTAAAAATTAAGATACAAATTTTATTCGTATAATATCCGTATCAAATTTTTGTCAAATCCGAATTAACTAATTATGATATTACCGGTTTAATCTCTCCTTTATCTAAATTACGTTTTGGAAAATGCTAGTTACATGCAAGAAATATGTAACTGAAAATATGTAGACTAAGTTTTTGTTGATTTCATATATGTATTAAATAAAATATGTAGACTAAAAAATATTTTAGTTACATGCAAAAAGGCCTATAGATTTTAATGCATGTCAAATTAAAAAAATATAAATAAATTTATATAAAAGTTTTAACTTTTTAAATAACCAAATAATAGACTAAAAACATAAAATATGTATTTTCATTCATTTTTTTCTTACAAAATAAACACATAAAGTCTTTTTTTTTTTTTTTTTTTTTTTTTTTCTTCTACAAACCAAAGGCTATGTGGTAAAATTAATTTTCAATTTAAAATACAATTTTCACGATTTTACTCATAACCAAAACGTCCCTAAGCTTCATTCGAGTTCACCGACCCAACTAAGGCTCATCAACGGCCCACGAAAGGGGACCCAACTAAGGCTCCTCAACGGCCCACGAAAGGCTTCCATACGGGATATACAACCGTTACACTGTAGAATTTCCGTAGACCACACGCGTGTTTTCACTTTTTATATTTTTCCCGTTCCATCTCGCACCGCAGGGCCATCATCATCGTCCCGGCCTCCCGTCCCCGTTTCCTCTCCGCCTCTCCGCTAGAGAGAGAAACACAAAAAGAAGAAGAAAAAAAAGGGCGAGGGGAGAGAGAGAAGGACGGAGAGAGAGAAAAAAAAAATACCAAACCCTAATGTCGAAGAAGAAGTCCTTCAGCGGATCCACGACGATGACCCTCAAGGATTTCCATGGCGGCTCCATCCCCTCCGACCTCCCCCTCCCCTCCGCCCCCGGCGTGTACGTCTTCTCTTCTCCCCCTTCCATCCCTCCACGAACCCTAACCCTAACCCTAATCTCGATCTGCTTCTTCTTCTTCTTCTTGCAGCTCCGTTAGGCCGCCTGATCGCCCTGCCACCGGGAGGCCCGACCACCACCGCCTCCGCCCCGGATCCGCCGGTGGCGCCGCCTCGGGCGGCGGCAGCACCGCCGTCCGAGGCTTAGACGAGCGTCCCCCGGCCTTCCTCTCCCAGCCCGTCCACATCGGCCGCCACTTCGAGGAGGACGAGCGCACGCCCTTCGATGCCTCCTCCGCCTCCCGCCGACCCCCGGCCGCCGACCCTGTCCGCCCCCTCCCCCCTCCTCCCGTCGCCAGATCCGAGCCCAGTCGGCCGATCTCCGGCCCCGCGGTGACCTACCAATCCCCCGCTCCTGCCACGAACGGTCTCTCGCCTTCAGCTCCGGCTCCGAATGCGTGGGCAGCGAGGAAGGAGGCCGTGGTGGAGCCCACGGCGGTCCAGCCGTCCCCCGCGTGGTCGGCCTCGAGGCTCGCGCTGGCCAGTGCTGTCGAGAAGGTCACGTCCGGCCGGTGGCAGTCGAAGCTGGCCGAGGTGGAGACGATCCGATCGCCCGAAGTAGAAACTGTAGATCGGAGATTTGCAGATAGCGTTAGGGTTGGTGAGGAGGTATATTCTAATCGTGTGAGATCTCCCGTGAATGTGGAAAATAAGGAGACTCGCCCAGTTTCTGACGACGGGAGATTGGGAAGGCCACAGTCGAACCAGCAAGCTGCGGCGGAAATGCCTGAGCGCCCAAAGCTGAAGCTTTTACCGAGGACGAAGCCATTGGAGGCCTCTGAAACTAGGGTTTTTGAGGAGAAGCAGGTCTTTATCTGTTTGTTTTGTTTCATAATACTGGATTTTGTATTTTATTTTTTATTTTTTAATTTCATCTGTTCGTAATTAGTTGCTCTTTTTGGCTAATTACTCAGGAGTATCTACAGCCGTTAAGCACAGTTCCAGGTGGAAATTTATATGAGACGCAGGGAGATGTGAATGCAATTAAGCCAGGATCAGCTGTGGCTGATTCCAGTGGTCCGGTTGTTGAACGTCCTAAATTGAATCTGAAGCCTCGGTCCAAACCTGCTGAACAGTCTGATGAAAGTGCTGAAAGGGCGAGGTTTGACATCTTGCCTTTTTAGTAATCTCAATTTTATTGTCCTGCAATTGCGGTTTTGGGCTCTTAGTGGGATTGCTAGCTATCAAGTTATGCTTGTTCTTTTTCTTCTGTCCATCTTTTGTACTCTTGACTATCTAAATTTACCGTTTTGTTTTTTCAATATCTGAATTAAATTTATCTAGATTAGTTTAATTTATTTTGATAAATATTGAAAATTGACACAACATGTAGAGTTTTCTTCTCATTTGACTTCTGATAACATCGTACACCTTTTTTGGTGTGGGGATCTCTAGAGGACGGCCGTGCTTTTAATCTAAGGGAACAAAATGAAGCTCGGTTTCATAAATTAAAGAAGGAAAAGGACTTGTGCTCTGAAGTATGATATAGGTGATTCGGACGTGTTATTGCTGGTGGCGAATAGAAGGGCTTAGTGAAAACTAAAGCCAGCTTTAGGGATATGAGTCATGTGATGCCAGGGAACTAATCTTTTTGCTATTATATGTTTACTGTTTTCTTTCTTTTCTAACGTAGGAGGTTATCAGTTTTCATGAATTGCCTTAATCAATTCCTCTGCTGCTATTCCAGCTCAATCTAATGTTGTAATGATTTCATGATTTTCCATTAATTTTCAGCACAAATTATACTTAATCATTAAGTAGTATCATGCAAATTGGAAATTGCATGAGATTTCATCCCAACACACAAATAAATAGATTGCTTCAATGATATGGACACCTAATTATATGTGCTTAAGTAGTTTTGATGTCTGAATTCGATAAGCATAGAATAATAATACACTAGTCAAAATAGGGGCGCTTTGAGATGCTTGATTATAGCACTTATTTGTCGGTGTTATAAAATAAAAGGTTCATATCTTTCCAATTATTTATTCTTTCGTTTGTAATTATTTGGTTCTTTAGGGATTTTATTTCATTTTGTTTTATTTTCTTTCTTTGTTGGCAGTTATTTTTTGTTCTTATCAATGCTGTCAATATTTTGTTGCATCACATAATTCTAGTTGATTACTGATCAAGTAGGTTTTTTAGCTTTCTTTTTGTTTTCTTTTTAGTCTTTTCTTTTGTGAGTTTAGGGATGCTATGCTCTATCTTGTAATAAATGCATGCTTTAATGGTCACTATGTAGGTGATGAATCTTGAATTTGTTGATTTTATTGGATATGATGTTATATGCATATTGATTTGCCCAATTGTGATTTCCCAAACATGTTGTCTATGATTGCTTTTTGTATTTGTCTTGTAATTATGTGATGCATCTGAATTGTAGTCAAGGCAAGCCTTGAGATCTAATTATTAAAGATTAACTCATTTAAAATTGAAAAGATTTTGGTTCAATTCTCTTTTCACCGACCATGCTTTGATTGAGGGAGATTTAGGTTGCCTTCCCTTGATATACTAGGTCTAAGGAAGTTTAGTATCATTCCTTGTGGATTGCTGGTAGCCTTATGAATTATGATAATTAGCTTGTGCCAATCTTACTTTCTATGTGTTAGTAGCTTGTTGTCTTCTTTTTTTGTGTCTTTCATAATTCTTTTTTTTGGAGGTTGTTTCTTCTAATAATCCTGAGTTGTCACATGACATTAGATTTGGTTTTCTAGCATATTAGCCACTCAAATCTTTCGTTATTCAAATTTAGACCTTCATAACTTGCTATCTACTTGATATTCTCTCGCATTATCCAAGATAGCAACAAGGTCGGGTTTGCTGGGGACTCTCTCCGATCCATCTTGGATTGGGTAGGCAACTTAAATAGGGTTTGAGCTGGGTATGGGTCTATTGGGTACAGTGTTTGAAAGGGCGCAAGACGTAAAAAGGCGCAAAGGTCTTTCGGATCCTAGGCGCGAGGCGCACCGCGAGGCGCGCGCCTCAAGAAGGCGAGGCACACTTCTAATAAAAATAAAATATTCTTAACAAGCCTGGTTTAAATTGATATTTTACATTATAAAAATTTCAAAATAGCCATACAAAAATAAAATAACCATAAAAAAATAACGAAATCACATGTATAAATGTTCTCAAACTAAAAAGAAGAAAAATTATGTCTCAACTTTTAACTTAAAAATGCTTGATGCCTTGTTGCCATTGGGGGAAGAGAGAACGACTAAAGAAAGAAAGAAAGAAAATGTTCACATTAGGATTTTTTTTTTTTTTTTTTTTTTTTTCAATCTTTAACATTTTAGAATATATATTGAAAAAATTTAAGATTGGAAAATCCAAACCCTAGACACATTAAATTTAAATAGTACGAGGTTCGTCTGAGGCGCCCTGAGGCGCTGAGGCCCACGCCTAGGCGCCAAGGCGCGCGCCTTTTCAAACGCTGATGGGGTATTGAATTCCCACTCAATATGGGTTCGCGACGGGTACGATATAGTGTTTTTTTTCCACCCTGAACTAGTCCTGCTTCAAACAAACTGTATATCTGCCTTGTTTTTGCCATGATATATATTATTAATATTCTTAGCCATTGCATCTCCATTTAATAGACAATGTCTGACAACTTGGATTACTTAGTTAAGATTTACTTGTCAATATCTCATTCTTACTAGATGGATGAAAGGGGGTAGGACGGAAAATGGGTCAAATGCCGAATGGTGGAGTGATTATAGGTTTTGTGTGTAGGAAATGAGAGAGGTTATGTGACTACTCTTGCGTCTAGCTCTAGGCAGAGGTGGGTTTTTTCTTTTATGTTTTCCTTGTGGGGTAGGCATGAGGGTTTAGGGTTTTGGGCATTTGACCCTAAATCTTCGGCCTTTAGCGCCTTTTGTTTTGGTCTTAAGCAGCCTCTTGCTCAGCTCTTTTTGACATGCTTCCTAAGACAAATTTTTGTGTTAGTTGGCCACATGAAGCATATCTTGGGAGTCAATCCAAGTGATTACTTGTAAAAATGTCTCTTCGTGCAAATCTTACTGCAATGCTAGTTTTGTGGAGGAAAGATTTATTTTATCTTAGCCTTGTTAGTTGTTGCTAAGGGAAATGGTTTGTACATAAGTTTCAACTAGTCTATTAGTATTAACAACTTGGCTTGCCTTAGTAGGTCTTAACATACTCAAGCTCAAATGAAACATTCGAAGGATCTTCTTGCCTCTGAAGTTCTCTATAGGCCGTTGAAGTAATTGATAATGTGTAGAGTTTAATTATTGTATTAGAAATAGTTGCTGGCAATAGAAAAACAAGTTAGCAACCAATTAAATTAAATTCGCGACATAGCCAAAAAACCATATGCTAACATATTAAATTAAGGTGACATTATGCAAAACCTTATTCTTAAGATGTACATGAAAGTTCAATGCGAGAAGTTTTAAGAGTTAAGCCTAATTGTTTCAACTACTTTTTAACTTGGTGTATACTGTATAGTCTTTTATAGCCAAATTAAGTACCACTTCGAGGGCCTTTGTTGCACTCTTTTTGTGTTGTTATGAAGTTATAAGTGTATTCAAAGGCAATTATTAGAAATACAAAAGTTCTTCTTGGGAGTACCTTGGACGTGCCCTAACATATTTAGCCATTTTGATCTTGGTGCGAAAAGATGATTTTGTTGATGATAGCACATCTGTATTAGACAGAAGGATTTAAGTGTCGTGGCATGGGGTGGTGCCGAAAACTTGCCGGTACGGTGCGTGCCGAGCGGTGCCGATGCGTGTCGGTCACAAAAAATATATAGGTGCCGACACATAATGCCACAAAATATTTATTTTCTTTAACAACAAAATTTTTTAATTACTTTGTATCTTTATCAAATGTTTGAACTTTATTAAGAAAATTATTTAGTAATTTAAAGAAAAGAGGATTTTCAGCTGTGCCATTAGCATGGGGACTGTATCGTGCCGGTATCTTGCTGGCACGATACGACACGGTGGATACGGACCGTGCCGATGGATACTTAAATCCTTGATTAGACATAGTGCCTTCATGTTACTTTTGTAATTTAATGCTTTTGCTAGGCATAATTTCATGATTATATATGTCTATGTTTTACAAATGGAAATGTACATTAGAATTTATGAAGTCTACACTAGAATGGTAGTAGTGCTCCTTCCAAATAAATTTAGAGAAAATGGCATACTTTCCTATCTTTGCCACTCTACTAATTGCTACCGTGCCTATTTTATGACTGCAACTTCTGAATAACCTGAATTTGAGAAAAGGGCATACCTGCCTATCTTTCCTCTTTAAACCTCTATTTCGCCACCTATTGCTGCCTAGCTTATTTTACAAATTCTTGAATAGTTAAAACATACCAAATATCCAAGATGCAGACTTAAATAAATAGTCAACATTTACTCGTTAAATTGGACAAAGCATGAACCATCTTAATTATTATGATCTACTTATTACCTGGTTTTCATGGACTCGGGTTTTTCTCTCTCAAAGATCTATGTGGCGTCTTTTCTCCTTGAAGATGAGCAAGCCTTAACCCTCTTGCAAGTTTGTGCTAATGCACCCAAGGACTGTGTTAATGGATATAGGAAATTGGTGATGTATTATATTGCTTGAGAGAAATGGGATTACAACTGACTTGGGCCTTGGTGTGGCTACGTTTGGATAGGTGATAAAAGCGGGGGGGGGGGGGGGGGGGGGGGGGGGGCGGGGAAGTCATTCCCTTCATTCATGTTCCCTTTTTAACGGGCCCTTTTTAACGGGTTATCCATGGATAACCCGTGTAGAGGGTTGAATAGTAGTTTCAACTTTTGGGTGGAACTACTGTTCCCTACTTTATTCACCAATGAAAATTAGTAATTAAGTTATAAAATAAAATAATGTTAATTAATGTATTGCATATTAACTTATTTACTAATTAGCTAACTAGTTAATTACTTAACTTATTTAATTAATAAATATTTATTTAATTAATTGAACAATTAATTTTTTATTCATAATTAATTAGCTAATTAAATAATTAATTATATTATGTACTTACTCTATTAACTATTATTTGTGTTAATTAACTAATTAATATTTTGACTAATCTAATTAATTTATTAACTAATATCTAACTGATTGGTTAATTAATTTACAAACATATTAACTTGTTATTTCATAGTTTATAACTAATTAAAGTGCTTCTCTTACAATATTCATCGATAATTAATTAATGAACTTATTAAATTATTATTTTATTAGTACTTAGACATTTATTTAATAAGGTAAATGTTTTTATTTTAAAATTATAATTATCCCTCTTTCTACTATTCTACTCTAACCATCCAAATATTATTTTTCTTATTTATGGGAATAAACTAATTCTCATCCATACACAATGTGGTCTAGTTCCCGCTTATCTCGGAAGGTGTAATGATACCAAGAATAAGCAAGAACAATTTATTCCTGAACCAAATTGTATAGGCGAGTCTAGTAATAGTGCACCATTTGGCGCTTACACACATGCTAAGAGAAGAGGCAACTACCACCAAATAATAACCAATTACTATATTGAATTTCTAGTAGCTTCTATAAAGATCTGAATGATCTAGTTAATGATTCTAGTTAAAGTGTTCAAAATTATGTTGCTATGAGTAGGGATGTCAATGGGTATGGATACCAGAAATTTAACCCTACACCGAATATGGGTATGGATATCAAAAATTTTACGCTACACTGAATATGAACGGGGCAAGTTTACCCGATGCTAAATGGATATGGTTTCGGATACGGGTATAAAAACAAAAACCTAATGGATTCGGGTTTGGATATGGATTTTGTCTATGCCCAGCCTGAATCCGAACTTAAACCCAACTTAAACCTGAACCCGAATAGGTTTTAAATTATATAATATGTATGAATGTTTGATGTTATATTTGAATTTGTATTTTGGAAATTTAGATTTTAATTTAATATGTTTTGAAATATGATAAAGAGAAATGATTATTTCAGATTCGGGTTTGGGTTTCGGGTTTTTGTCAGGCTCGGTTTTGGATATGGATTTTTAATATTTGTCGGGTTTTGGGTTTGGGTTCGGGTTCGGGTTCGGGTTTTGGGTTTGGGTTTGGGTTTGGGTTTGGGTTTTGGGTTCGGGTTCAGGTTTTGGTTCTCGGTTTCAGATTCGGGTTTTCGAAAACCCACCCTGAATTCGATCCATTGACATCCCTACCTATGAGTTTGAGCAACTGTCCAGGATTGGTAGTTAAGAGATTTTGTTTAGTCCGGGCAAGTTCATGCAGCCCGCTATGTCTTTGCCCAAGGCGGTCTTGAGCAATGCTAACTTTTGTATCTGCCTCTGCATATGCCTCTTGTGTCTTGCCCCTTTGGGCACCAATGCCCATTTGTCTCCCGTGCAGAGGAGTTTGTTGCTGAGCTTGAACCGCTGTGTATACTTGCCCTCGAAGACAAGTTCGCACAAGCCCTCGAGATACGAGTCTCCACGGGTCCTTTCGTGGATCCGCCGCTTGACTGCACCTGTTGCTACCATCTCGTGACAGCTCCTTCCAATTCAGGGTAGTGGCCCCTTTGTGCTCTTTCCCTGCCTTATGCTCAATGGTAAGGTCTACCTCTTGACTTGTTTGGCGCTGCTTCAACGACTCTAGATACTATGATGTCATTGGGACGGCCTCGCTCTCTGTTGGAAGGTCCTCCTCGAAGCCTTCAATTGTCGCAGATCGGACGAAATCTCTTGCCCACCTACTCCGAAGAACCATACGAACTCTAATTTTGGAAGCTTTTGTCAGAATTATCCGAATCGTCTAGAAGTTGTTGGGGAGCTCTACATTATGGATGTGGAAGCCTAAATATTCATGGCTGTCTTAGACTCCTAGAGTATCCACTTAATATAGTATTTGGTTATTGTCTGGTAATACTTGCCTCTTCTTAAGGCTTGTATGTAAGCATCAAGTGGCGCATAGTTACTAGCTTCTATGGGTGGCCAGAGGTCTGTATAATGAGTAGAATGCCTCAAGCCATACCAAGCCCCAATTTAGCTGTAATTCTCTTTCTTCCAAGCAAAGCAATACTCCAATTTCCTTGAAAGCTTTCTCTCTCTCTCTCTCTCTCTCTCTCTCTCTCTATATATATATATATATATATATATATATATATATATATATATATATATATATATATATATATGAATTAGGCTGGAATACTATTGATAGCACCAAGTCATTAGTGCTACCAATTTTTTAGCCTTTTGATTAAGAGATGTGCGGTTAGGATGATAGTGGTCCCCTAGGGTTTAGTGGGTTGTTGGTTGAATAGTAAAAATCTTAGGAGACTACTATAATTCCAACCGCACATACTTTCATCCAAGGGTTGGAAACTTGATAGCACCAAGCAAACACCAATTGCTTGGTGCTATCGATAGTATTCCAGCCGGACTCTCTCTCTCTCTCTCTCTCTCTATATATATATATATATATATATATATGTCTGGGTGTGTGTATCTTGCAGCTAAGCCCTTGGGCACGTAGGCCTGAGCTTGCAAAGCGAAGGGTAAGGGTTGCCCATCTTTAAGGAGGAAGGTGGGCACTGCCTGGTCTTTACGTGAGAAAAACTCACGTTCTGACATTATGCTCTGGCAACAATTTTCTTTCTTGTATAATGATAGTCTGCCTAAAATCTAAACGACAAGTATGTTAATTGTTGGAACTTTTGAAGGTAAGGGGTAAATAGCTGTACTATGTTTATTTTGCAGATTAATCAATCGTTTATTAGCATTTTTCTAACAATTACCTCTGAGTTAATGGTGTATGAAAGGAAAGCGTATGGAATGAGTAATGACAAACATTTTAATTTGAAAATCTAAACTAGAATCACTAGTTTGAATTTATTTTGGCATTTAGCTTGCAATGCTTGTTGTTGGTTGCATATTTTTCCCAAAAGAATGTTGTAATAGACTAGATAGTTAAGAATTGACTTGGACTTAAAAGTAAAATTCAAAGAGAACTTTATTGACCTTTGCATAGGAATTTAGATTTATGCAAAACTAGAGCAACCCTTCAAAAGTTCTTTAGACATTGGAATAGTCTAGAGGACACAGAAGGATGTCAACTTCTTTTTTTTTTTTTTTCCCATAACGTAGCTAGAATCAAATAGAATCTATTTTTTTAATACAAAAATGAACATAAGTGGACGGACAGGATTTATGCACTCCATCCAAATGATTGGGACAAATTGCTATGTAGCGTGGTAGTTCCAAGTTCGGAATGTCGAGATGTACGGTCCCGTATTTTGATTTTGGTTTTATTCAGTTCTTCTAGTTTAAGTCTGAGATGAGTTGAGATATTTGTGGATTTTATGGACAATTTAGATTTCATGGAGATTTAGATGGTCAAGGCCGCCAAAGCGACTTATGTGAGCTGAATAAGATTAGTTTGCATTATTTGCATCATATGACGACTGGAGTTACAAAGGTCATCTTTTTTGTTGAAGTCAAACTGGTGTGGAATAAAAAGTTTTCTTAGTGTTACTAACAATTTAAAACAGTTAAGAGTCATCTGAATATGTTGAGATTGCAAAAAATTACAGAAACTGAACTATATACTACTGAGAGGGTGAACCAATTGGATAAAATGCATTAAGGGAGATCTCTCTGTTTCTAAACCAGTGGGTACATGCTCAGTGCCGGTTGAAACTGTGCATATATTTCTATTTGTATTTTTGACTGGTTCCACATTTAAAAAGATGTGAACACTGCTGAAACTTTCCCAGTACCAGGGTTTCCTACATAATGGGGACACTTGGATTGATGAATCTCTAGATCCAACGTAACTCAAGTGCAGTGGTGTTTGAGTTTCCCTGAAGTGTAGTTATTTTTCTGTTGTTTGTTTTGATGTAACTCATACGGCCTGAAAGTTAAATGCAATCACTTCTGTTTGTTTTGGTGTAACTTGATGCTGGTGTAATTAATTTTTTAAGTTCCATTGTTTGTTTTGATGTAAGTGGATCCCGTTACCTCTTAAATATAGTGATTAACTTATCCCCACAAAATCCAACATTTTGAATAATTAAATTCTCCATTATTATTTAAAGGTAATCCTAATCTATTGTAAAGGTGGTAATTCTATCCCATTGTAAAGGAAGTATAGTTTAGGTTTTAATATTCAATAAATTTTTTAGTGAAAGTTGACTGTGGTGGAACTTGAATTCGATACTCTAGAGGGGGAAGTCAAGAGTAGGTTAAAGTGGAGGTTTAATGTAACTTGAGTTATATTATTTTTTTAACTTGTACCAAAACAAACATCAGAGGTGATGGAACTTGAGTTCCATTCTTCCACTTACTCCTAATCAAACGACCCCAATAAGGATTCACCTCAAATTTTCCTATTATTGAAAGGAGTTTAAATATGAATTACAAAATACTAAAGAGTGAATAATTTACGTTAAAATATTATTAACATGCGAATAAATTGTGAAAAGGGTTATAAGATCGAGTGTATTGCAAATGTGGCCTTCCACGCGAATAGATTGCAAGAGTATTGTGTTTAATATCAAATTATCTATAGAACAGCAATGTATAATTATATTTTAACTAAAAAAAAACTCAGAATAAGGCTGTCCCAAAGTGTGGTCATGCACGCCTGTTGGAGGCTCTTCGTGCCCATCAGCATTGTTCTGTTCCCACACTAGGTGCAATAATATGTCCATGCCGGACTGTGACAACCAAGGCCCAGTAGGCTTTTCTACCTTGGCACTTTTATCCTGGATAGAGGTTACATAGAGGTGTTATTGGAATGCTCTTTCAGTTGATAGTTCGCATTGACTTTTGGTTTCTCTTCCTCTGCCTAGTAAATTTGTTGAATATGACCAGTTAATTGACTTGAAGTTTCTATGTTTTATGACTATCATTTGCGTAATAGTTAGTTTATTTATTTATTTTTTTGACTGCAGGAAAATTGTGTTTGGAGGTGCTCGCCCACGAGAACTTGTAAGTTTCTCTTTTTTTCAACAAAGTCAATGGAGAGAAATCTTCACATAGGCCCCCACATTGAGAGATGCAATTTTATTATTTCTCTATGGCCATGAGATAGAATTCTAGGCTGATGAAGATATTCTCAGGTTCTAAAGGAGCGTGGGGTAGATGTTATTGCTGCTGATGAACTTGAAAAGACTGTACCAACCAACAGGTACTGATTTTAACTGCCCATCTCTTTCGTGATGACATCATTTCTAGTTTCAAGAATAACAAATAAAAATTTAAAAATTTGTATAAATTTTAAAAATAATAAATTTTATAAATTTGTAAATTTATTAAAAATTAAAGTTAAAAATTTTAAAAGCTATAAAATTTAAAAATTCTCTAAAGTTAAAAATTTATAAATGTTAAAAATTTTAATTTTAATTGTCTCAAAAAATTACAAAAGTGGAAGCAAAACTTTTAATTTTAAAATTAGTATAAATTTAAAAAATTTTATAAAAAAATTTGTATAAATTTAAAATTTTTAAATTAATAAATTTTTAAAATAAATTTTTAGATTTATTAAAAAGTAAGTTAAAAATTTTAAAATTTATAAAATAAAAAAAAATAAATTTTAAATTTTATAAATTTAAATATCTTATAATTTAAAAATTTTTAATTAAAAAAAAAAGAAAAAAAGCAACAGGTTTTACAACTCACACAACTGAGTTGTTCCACCTGGGGGGTGGAACAGCTGTTCCCCTCCAATTCCGGGTTATCCCCATCTTTTTTTCCGTTTGGGTATGAAGGGGACGATAACCCCCTTATCCCCCCTTATACCAGGTTCCAAACGAAGCCTTAGTATCCAAGATGATTTTGCCAGGTAAATGAATTTAAAAGCGACAAATTCTGGTTGGGAAGAAATATGCATTTACAAGTGTTATTCATTCCTATCTAGGATCTGAAAGGTTCTTACCGCAGTACGAAACATTAATAAGAATAAAGTTATACGTTGCTGTGCGATGAAAAATGTGAATTAAAGTTAGAGTCTTCACTATTTTTATTTGCTAAAGCCTTGATTCTGTTTCAGAATTTGGATGATTGGGTATTAATTGAATATTTAAGGGATGCTCATGTATCGTCATGCTATATTTGTTGGTTCAGGGATATAATATAAAGGGTTTCCAGCAAGGAATTGGAGCACCAAAAATATATTACAGATAAGTCAAACAAAAGAGAAACAGATGGAAGAAGCAAAATATTAAAACACACACACTGTTAGGTCTCATACTCTGGCTTTTTCCTTGCTGTAAGAAAAGAGACTAAGCTTGCTGATGCTGGAGAAAGAGAAAATACTTCCATGACTCATTATTAGACTAAAAAGATTACACCAGCAGTGTCCTTTAAAGAGGCTATGTAACCCTCGTTTTCATCTGATTTCTCAAGATCTAACAACTAAAAGAAGACTACCCAAGTCATCTCTTATGGACAATTTAAAAGCAATTACATGGTCATTAGTAAGGAAATTAAATCACTGTTAAAGTTATTGTAAATCCTTACATTAGTGTTGGGGAATAAGTCAAATCCGTAGCAGCTATTGTTTTAAACATAGATGTCAACTTGATCAAGTGCTATCTTCTTATGATCATCGCCTTTATTTCACCTATAATTCCTTGTTCTCGATTGCTTCTGCTGGTCAAGAAGTTGCATCAAGTTTAGATCCTGTTTAGTACCACTTTTCTTACCACCTGTTTGTAAGTCCCCTATGGCCCTAACATTGTTACTTGCTGATATTTCGTAGCTTTTTGGCTTGAAATTGAACTCCAGCTGAATTCTGAGACAGTTCAATGATTATGAGATATATGAATCACTCTACTAAATATCATTGAGGCCTTTTCACATTAATACTAAATTGACATAAATCGTCTGCTTGACTACATGTTAGTATGCTGAACTTAGATACATCTTCAAATCTATTGGTTGTCTTTGGAGTTTGTGTTGATTTTTTTCATATTTTTGTTGGCCGTTAGAGTATCAAAGATCGCAATATGAAAACTCAAATTCAAATTTAAAATGATAGATCTTATCAGATAATATTAGAGATGCTGAGTTCTCTGTAGAAGGTTCATGCTAAATGATATGATCTCATCAAATAGAGCTTTTAAGAGGTCAAACAAACTCAAATGCATATATTTTTATTAGTGGTCATTTTAGATGAAATATGTGGATAGAAATGACTCATTAGTTAATGTGTTCATTGGGAGTTTTGACTCTTAATCTGTTACATTGCCGATGAAATTTTATAGGAACGAATTGAAGTTTGGCATGAACCATATTTAAGTGTATTTATAGGAAGGATGATTCAATCCTCTTTTTATGATGGGTTTTAGTGGAAGGAATACTTGCTTTCACAAAAATCCAAATTGATCGAGTCCAGAGAGTTAATTGGATTTAGATTCAATTTCATTGTATATCTGGGAAATCCGACTCAATTACATCAGTCATTACCCTATTTTCTATCAATCCGCTCCAGCTCATCCCCATATTTATTCCTTTTCTTCTGTTCAATCTTCTCCTTTTTCTCCATTATTTTCAGCTGCTTTAATTTCCACTTCTCCTTTTTCTCCATTATTTTCAGCTGCTTTATTTTCCACTTTTTGCGATTCTGAGTTTGGATTAAGCTACTTCACCACAAAAATGGTAGATTTGAGCCTACTTCCTGTGGTTTCCGTGTGCCTAATTCATAGAACAAGCAGTGTAGCCAATCTTTGAATTTTTGTCTTTCACAGGCTGACAGTAAATTATTTTGAGGTATAGCTTTCACTATCAGATTATGAAGCCATGCGACATGGTTATAGATTTTGGAAATTTTTTTTGAGGATGGCGTTGGCACAACAGAAGCAAACTGATGTGATGACTTTGGTAGGTTTATCCCAAATCAAGTCTATTTCTCAACTGAAGGCCAATATTATGATTATACTAAATCATGTGTCCGAGCTAATTGTTTTTCATTGGGTCAATATGGTCCACTTAAGTTAGATTGTAGGCTTGAGCTAAGCAGGTCAGGCCTGCGGTGTCAGTTTGATCTGATGTTTGATTTAAGTTAGGGTCATATTTCCTATTATTTAGTTTTCTTCTGTTAACTTCTTTTTTTTTTTTTTTTTTTTCTCTTTGTGCCGGGGGAGGGGGTGGGGGAGGGGGGATAACATTAGTAAGTTCAAGCTGGCTGGTTAAGTAAAACAAATCAAATCAATGTCCCATCATTTGGAGGAGTTGTTGCATGCCCCATGGTGTGTCCACCGGGGTCCCCAATACTAAAGCTAGAGCACTTAAATCTAAATTTAAACTACGAGATGTGATCTATGACCTTGAAAGTCTGAAATATCATATTTTTTGGAATTCTATTCCATCGGCATCAAGTAGTTGCAAAAAACATTAACTATTTCAACGTCAAAACTGATGTTCAGTGCCTTCAGTTGTGTTCAGAACTCTGATGATTTATTGAAATTTGTATCCCACTCTTTTTTCTTGTTTAAGCATGCGTCTATATTTCCTAACCAGTATTATTCTGCCGTCATTTGCAAGGGCTAAAAATGATCTTCTAAAGACAGAGCCAAAGTTGGATTCCACTCCAACTACCGGACAAAGGGAAATGACTGTTGACGGTGTTGTTCCCGCACGAAGGAGCGGAAGGGATCCTGGTGATCGAAAAGACTACTACCGCCCCTCGGATGCTGACAAAGTAGTGGCTGACATGCCTGCTAGGGGGTCTTCATCTACATGGAGGAATAATAACAACGACAACTTCAACCGGAGGACTAATAGGGACTCTGAGAAGCCACTCGAGCAGCAACAACAAACACCATGCCTGGAACCGGAGACCTGGCGTAAGCCGCCCATACTAGTAGAGGAGCCACCCAAGCCCCAACAAGTTCCTCCCGGAGCCCCCCGCTTTGGCAAAGGCGCATCTGCTTTGGAGCTTGCCCAAGCGTTCTCGAAGTCAGTGTCAAGTTCGGGGTCAGGGACCGTGGTTGTCAGCCATGGGGGTAATCTGCCTGGCAGGCAGCAGCAGGTGGCACCTTTCACACGGTTGACCGACAACAACAGGGAGCTCTACTCGGCAAACCCTCATCAAAGGCACATTAATGGATACTAATACGTTTGCTGAGTTGCCTACTGGGTGGAGAAATCTGCTGCAGCAGGAAAATAGTGCAGCCGGTGGTCTCATCTCGCCGGTGGTCTCTCCTCATCTTGTTTCGGTCCTCTTCTCTGTTATTTCAGCTGAGAGGTGTCTCTAGCGGATTGCTCTTAGGAGAGCGCAAGATACATGACCTTTATCACCTTCATTCTCATAAAATAAGGGCGGTGATATTAGTAGAGCAGAACTTGTTATTAATAGAGAGATACACATTGGACCCACTCAATCAACGCTCAAATGGTCAGATGTATGACCAAGTTTAATGAACTGTTCTGTGAATAACAATTTGAGCTCTATTGATATCACCGTTCTATTAAATGTGGTGGTGATTAAAGAAAACAAAAATGTTTTCATCTGTATGTTGGATTGTATGAAATATTGAATGACAACAATTACACTTATTTTCTCTTAGTAAGATTTGTTTCAGTGGACCTGGATAAACTGCTGAACATAGTAAAACTCTCGAACGTGTGTTATGCTTGAAGTGCTTGTTTTCTTTGGTGTATTGTTGCTTGCCATTTAGATAGTTTGTGACCAAGTATGGCTCTCGGATGGAGAGCGCACTAACGAAAAAAATTCGGTGGCTCAATCTGAGCTGTTCATCACTCTCTAAATTAAAAGATGCTATTGGTTGTCTGAAATATGAGTAGATTTTAAACACACGGATTAATGGTGCAGATTGAGAAGCCAATGTTTCTTTTGAACTCACGTTTTTCACTTGACATGAACTTTTTGTGACCTGGCCGTACTTTTG
Organism: Tillandsia leiboldiana; assembly: GCA_029204045.2. NCBI lineage: Eukaryota > Viridiplantae > Streptophyta > Magnoliopsida > Poales > Bromeliaceae > Tillandsia > Tillandsia leiboldiana. The sequence goes on from CM055061.1 coordinate 9,104,212, forward strand.
TGACTTGGGCGCTAACTTCCACCACATTTAGCTATAGAAATGTTTGTGAAGTTATTGGTTTGATAGATATCGGCGACTCGTTTATAAAGACAGGTTTTAGAACAAACTTGCTCCTCAAGTTGACCCTGATTTTAGTTTCATCCGCAACAATTTAGTCACCGAAGCTTGCTTTGTACAAATAGTTAGATCCTTTACACTGTTTGGCAACCATGTTTGCATTGAAAAATTTTGGTGAAGAAAATTTTCTTGTGGTATTATGGTTGCTGATTTCAGCAATACTATGGTAGAATTTATAATATCAAAATAGTGTTTGGCATGGACAAAATCTTTTCACTGGAATTATATGAGTGTATTATAAAATTGGCTTTCTTATTCAGAATGAGACGTTAGCAATGATTAAAATTTGAAAAATAATTGTTGCAGAGATGACCGTTGGAGCATTTAATGGCCTTAACTCTTTAAAATGTTTATAAATTGTTGAAACTACCTTTTTTTCTTACCGTTGAGATCAAAATTGTAGTCACGTGAAGTAAGTTATGAAGCGACACGTGGTATAGACTATCGGCTGAGGCTATCAGCCGAAAGAAGGAATAGCCGAAGGACTCGCGCCCTAACCGAGACCGACCTCGGCTGAAGGCGAACCATCATACCGTCTTAGTTGAAAGGCAACAAGAGGAGGACCAGGATCGACTATCGGCCGCTCAGGCTGCAAAAGAAAGGATCCTGATTATAGAAGGCACGAGATCTGGGGCGTGAATCACGCAACTAACTTGGAAATGGCAAGCGACGCCCAGTATCGAAAAGTGCTAAAAATTGTGCCTCGGTGCGTCAATCATGGGGATGAATACAGACGAAAAATGACTACTATCCAATCGAGAAGGATCAACTCAAAAGCAAGTAGTTGAGAAATACGCGATGATTTCCTAAAGTTACGCCGATTATCCACAACGGTGATCATACACCTGGTTTGGACGAGTATAAATAATCGAACCATTGAAGAAAAAATGATTCTGCAACCTCGTAAGTGTGACGCTCCGAGACTGCCAATTTGTATAGTTCGGGCACGCCAACAGACCCGCCAATCGGGTATAACCTCTCACTACCCGAAAGGAATGGTAACATCCAAAATAATACATCAAGTGTATGCGGAAGCTCAATATCAGAGTACTAAAAATCACTACTAATTTAAAAACTTTCATTCAATAACCAATAAGTTAAACTGTAAATGAAAGTATACAAGAGTGAACCATAATACAACTTTATTACATTTTACTTCTCTCAACTTGCAACTAAATAATATTACAAATTTTTACATCTTTTCCTCTCAATACATAGTTCACTCAAAATATAAAATGGGTACATCTGCTAGACCCTCTGGGCCTCTATGCTGCTGGGCCCTTGCCCCTATCGTATGTCTCGACTGCTGTATCCGGACCTGGAAAAATGGTCACCCGAGGGTGTGAGAACTACAACAAAGTTCTCAGTGGGTTCAATCACCGAGAAAGAATGTCCTACACCGCTTGGTTCCAATGGAAGCAATAATAGTAGAATGCTAGGAAAAATTATAAATCTTGATTTAACATGCTGAAATGCATATAAAAAGATCACTACACTATCTGTGTATAATCATCGACCTAATACTATTATGTCCAGCCATACCAGGCTAATATCCATAAACTCGGCCACTATGCCACTGTAAAAGAGGGTCAAGCTGTCACGCCCCAAGTTCGAAAAATAGAGTCTGATTTTTTTTTTTTTTTTTTTTTTTTTTTTTTTTTTTTTTCAATCAGAGTTTTAAAAGCAAGTCAGAGCACGACAGACTGCCACATATATAGAAAATTCCCAATCCCCTTGGATTGAGCATTTTCTATACATGCACGGCTAAGCACTTACAGCCAATACCAGTGTAGTCTAAACTAAGCACTAATTAAAAAAGATTACAAAAGATTATTATTTAACATTTACAATAACTTTACATAAATATGCGGAAGAATAAAAGTTAACGGCTGCCACGGGTCATTTGCTATCACGGAACCTCACCAACATGTCCCGATATCCCAGCACCCAACCGACCTGAAAAATGGTCACCAAGGGGGTGTGAGATACATCGACATTGTATCCCAGTGGGCACGACGAGCCGAGAAATAGCAGATCGTACCTACTGGCATATAATAACTAGCGGATAGTAAGAGATAAGTAGGTAAGGCTGGTATAACAAGCTGATAACTGAATCAAAAAACTGAGCAATCATAAGAGTATAATGACTAAGCATGCTAAAAAGGCAATCAGTGCATCAAAGGTAGAACAACCAAATACCCAATAGAAGCCATCATATTGGTCAACTAGACCTCAGGGAAAATTCCACCTGTACACCAATCTGCTGTCATAACCCCAACGGGCTCACGGGTCCTTCCTCTACACCACTTTACTGGTAAAGTACACCACTGCGGGTAGCAATTCCGCTAGTGTACGTGAAAGAACAGCTGGCTCTGTGGAGATCAAAATGCTAATGCTCAAGCTCACGGTCCACCGATCGGGTAATCGGCAACAAGCCGGGAAATCCCAACAGGAATGCAATGGCAGAAAGCCAACTGAATCTCAACATATGCAAGATATAACTAAACAATTACTATAACATGGATCAGGATATACTGATAATCAAGTAAAGGTGTGCAAGCTAGCTAATGACCAATCAAGCATGGCAATTGTCCAGGAATAAAATCATAATATCTGGAAGCAAGCTAAGGATCAATCATGCACGGCATAATATAAACTGATAACTGATAAAGATTATAAGGAAAATATAGCAACATGAGGTAATGCTGATCAATAAAAAGGCAGGCTCAATAAGAAATCTAGGCAATAACAAGAACAGGGGTCCGACCAATTACGATACCCCAGAGGGCCGAAATGATAAAACCCGGACCGAAGATAAACCCACCTGTCTGCAGGCGAATTATCGACTCCAACAGAATGCTCGAAGACTGTGACAACCTGAAACATATGTTTTGATCAGGGAACAACTCACACATACCCAAACCATAGACTCACTATTCTTACTTAAACCTGGATCTTTTCCAGATTGACGCCAAATTTACCAAAATACCCCTCTCGAAAATTTATTTTAGATTCCCAGGAGATACGGGCATCAACCCTATGCTGCTGGCTCAACCAGATTCTACTGGGACACATCAGATAGCAAGGCGTAATCGCCGCAATTCCTCGAATTGCGTGATTAACACCGGGATGCCGTTAAACCGACGATTTTGTCGATTTACGGACCGATAATCAATTTCTGCTCAACGAGAGCCGTTGGATCCCTAACGAAAAGCTTAGAGATCATGGACACACAGTCCAAGATAGCACGTGAGGTTACAATTGCGTTTAGACCCCTAGGGTTTCCAAAATCGCATTATTACGCATATTTGAGAGCCGTTTTTGCTCGTTCTAACTTTCGGAGCATCAGTTTACCGAACCGTCACCACCAGTAGGTGGCCCTCGACTTGCTGGACACTGTGCTCACCATTTGGCAGCAACACGAATCCCAAGGAAAACTTCGGCCCATGATTTTCTTTGCTAACATAGGCCGAATGGCATTTTTCAATTTTTCACTCGATCATTTTCATTTTTAAGGTGAGCATCACATTCAGTGACCTCAAATTAGACAGAGGCTCTCTGCTACGAAGCTGCTAAGGTCATCAGGATAGCCTAGGGACCATTTAGACCCTCTAAAGCCCTTTGTTTAAATTCTTTCATTTCTTCTTGTGCAAACAGCAAAGCAGGTTGAGCACTTTGCTCAGCATATCATCGAGACTCATGGGCTCACTCTAGTGCAGTCTTGTTCTTTCTGAATCAAAAGTTCCAAGCCCTTGCTCTCGAATGGCTTAGTTGGCTCCACACATTGATCCACACAGTCAAACTTGGAACTGAAGTGAGCATCAAGCTCAGGGGATCATGTGGAGTCGAATGCTCACTTGCTGGATGATCAACAACTAGCCAGAACTAATTTGGGCTCTCTCAGGCATTTCCCCGAACACTTGGTGGGCATCTTTGCACAACACACAACCCAACCCATTCAAGACAACGACTATGGAAAACTTGGTTAGAGAAGGTAAATACTGGATGGAAAAGCATCAAAAGGTGGCAAGAGCTCTTCCCAACCAAGCTCGGGCAACCCATGCACCATTGTTGGCCGTGGAGAAGAAACTCGGGCAACAATGGTGGCATCAATGGTGTATTTCCATTTAAAGGCTCTGGGCTACATGCAACAGCACCAATAGCTACTAGAGGTTAAATAGAGAAGGTCTGGGCAAGCCACAACCTTCAGCGTGCACTAGATGGCCGGCCGCCATTAACGAGCTCAAGCTCGGGTCATCCATGGCAACTCCCATTTTGGGCTGCATGGTTGCCATGCAAATGCACGGTTAGTCCCTAAATGGTTTCAGGAATCTTCTCGGCCAAGTGGCCACAGGTGGGGAGCGACGCCGGCGCCGGAGCAAAGAGCTCGGCCAAACCTCAATAACCCGAAAACTAGGGTTTCGATCTGCGACGCGCTCTCACGACCAAACTCCCTCAAATTTTGTGGAGATGATCCACATGTCCTACAGTCGAAGGTCATCATTTTATTTTGGCGTTTGAGCCATCGGTTGCGACGCACGGCCGCGGCGGAGCCCTTTAGGGTTCCGGCGGAGATATTTCTCCCGCCGGCAACCGGGGACATCTCGAAGGCTGGGACTTGGTGTGTGGCATCTCTAGACTCTACAGAGTTGACTTCCAAAGGTCTTGGGGCTAAGAAACCTAAGGAATGGGAGACTCACCTTTGCCGGAGTTGGAGAAGATGGGTTGAGGCCGGTTCTCCTCCCCCGCGTCGCACAGTCACCCAGGAAGCTCGGGCTCGATCTCAGGACGCAGGAAAACACTCCAGAAGGCTTAGGGACCAAGTTGGAGGACTTTGGAGCAACCTCTCTCTTTCTGTCCTCAAGCTCGGATCTCTCTCCAATGGTGCGGCTCTTGGCGATTCAGAGCTAGTGGGGAAGGCGGTTTGCTTCGTTTCAATGCACCACAGGTCTTTAAAAGACCACACAAACTCCTGTAACCCCCCCCGCCCCACGGGGCCCAAAAGACCCAAGCCAAAAAATATCTAAAATGCAACAATATGCTATTTGGTCCCTACACAACCACCCTCTTGCCCTAAGACCCCTACTGTAGGTTCATTTTGCATCCAGATACCTCACAATTAAATCTCAATTAATTCGGTACATAAAACAATAGGGTTTTCGCAAAAATACCCAAATTTTTGGCGTTTTTCACGTATTTTGAGATGCATGAGTCGTCAAACACGTATTTCGTCAGTGCCATTGCGTTCAGAATGATGAAGCGGATAAAATCGACTACATGAACTGATATGTTCGGAGTCCAGACAGCGAATCGACCGACGTTGGTCGAGAGGGGACCGAAATCAGGGGTTACTATTCACACCTTAAGTAATGGGCCGCGTCTTCTTCGCTGTTTTTCGGAAGATCCGACCGTCGGATCGAAAACATGTGAATATCAATCCTTCTTGTTTCGACGAGACGGTCGCACTGGTGATCTCAGATTTTCGAGATCAGATCCTGATCAAAAGTTGATATTTTTGGGCCACTTTTACACTATTAATAATCCATTTTTGCCAATTAATTAATTCCGAAAATTATTTAAACTTTAAAAATTCAGTTTCAAAAATCATGGTTACTACATAAGCTAACCCGGCCACCTTGGTCACTCTATCATCTCTTTATTCTTTCACATTCTGGTGCTTTAGTTAAAGTTAAACCCTCGAAAATTTTTGTCCAACGGGCCCCAGCCCGGTAGTCATGCTACCACTGTAATGTACCAAATTTTGGTATATAAATAAATGTAAATAAAAATGGTATGAAATACTATTTTTATTGAATTTAGAGAAGTAAAGGATGATCTGGAAGTGAATTGGGCCGAAATCGGATTAAAAAGAAGGCTTCTAGAATCTTATATGAGAAAGAAGGCCCAGATTTTTAGCAGAAAATTCTAAGAAAATTCTGGGAGCTCCGTAATTATGTTTTAGGGCCACAGTAAAAGTTTCGCGTCGATCGGATCTAGAGGCAGGTGGCACGGATTCCGAGGCAGTTGGCACGGATCCCGAGGCAGGTGATACGAATCCCGAGGCAGTTGGCATGGATCCTGAGGCAGTTGGCACGGATCTTGAGGCTCGGGCGCGAATCCCGAAGTACGGCACGCGTGGGCAACGCGAAAGGGCGTGCGGCTCGAGGCGCGGGGGGCAGGTGGGGCGCGCCACGTGGCGGCGCCCCATTGGTCCCAGCGGCCGAGGCGCCTGGCGCGCATCGGGAAGATGTGCGGCCTCTGGCGCGGCGTCAGCGGGGCGGCCATGTGTCGGGATCTTATTGGCCAGTCAGCGCGACAAGATGCGTGACGCGACGCGTCGCTGCGCCGCGTTGACGCGGGGAGCCGCGAGTACCGCCACGTGGCGGCCGCCCATTGGCCCACGCAGGCGGGGGCTGGAGCATGTGCCGTGGACCGCGGGTGCAGGGCTACTGTAGCCGCCCGAAACCACGATTCGGGCGCCCGAATCCTGCGCCCGAATCGTGGGTTTCGGCCTATAAAGGGCCGAAATGCCCCATTTCTTCCCCTTTTCTCCTTTTGCTCCAAACCGAGCGTTCAAGGGAGGGAGAGGGGGATTTCGTGGGGGGTTTTTGGGGTGCCGCGAGCACGCTGAGGACTCCGTGGTGCGCGCGCAAGGTGTTCCAAGAAGCCGGATGGACACGTGTGCACGCGTTGGACGGCGCGACGGTGTCGAGGTAGGTCCTGTATGTTATTATGCGGTATTTTCGGCACAGTTTTGAGATTTCCTTTTTGGGTTTTGGATTTGACCCCATGCTGTTGTGCATGATAGGGACCGTGACTTACTGTGCCGTTTTGCTGCGCGAAGTACCGCCGGGCGTTCCGATGTGCACCGTTTTGCGTGCAACTTTGATAAACGTGCACCGTTTTGCGTGCAACTTTGATGAACGTGCACCGTTTTGCGTGCAACCTTGAAGAATGTACACCATTTTGCGGCGTGCATCGTTTTGTGTGCAACTTTGATGAATGTGCACCATTTTGCGTGCAACCTTGATGAACGTGCACCGTTTTGTGTGCAGTCTCTAATGATGTGCATCGTTTTGCGTGCGGTTTGGAGGAACGTGCATTGTTTGGCGTGCAAGCTTGAGGAAGACATGCACCATTTTGCATGCAAACCCGAGGTACATGCATCGTTTTGCGTGCAGGTTGAGATGACGTGCACCGTTTTGCGTGCGGTCTCTAATGGTGTGCACCGTTTTGCGTGCAGGTACGGAGGATATGCACCGTTTTTTGTGCGGGTTTGAGGGACGTGCATCGTTTTGCGGGCAAGCTCGAGGAAACAAGAAAATCGCGCGGAGACCAATTGCAAGTGTCTACAAGCAATTGGGTACACCACAAGGTGGGGGATTCTGCCGAAAATGGGTGACCTCTCCCCTTTTTCCTCTGCATTGATTTAGAAGCATTATTAGTAAGCATGCTAGTGTAGTGTAACTTTGATTGTGATTATGAATGAGAAAAGAAAAATAGGTGATATATTTAGATGTAAATGGATATAGAGAAAAGTGAAGTTTCTAATTGTCAAGACTAGATGATAAATTTGCATGTGTAGATGAACACAGATGAAAAGTGCTTTTCGATGAATTATTCAAAATAGGAGATAAATTTTTATGTGTAGATGTACACAGATAAAAAAAGGTGATATTTTATGATTTACCCAAAATAGGGGATAAATTTGTATGTGTAGATGAACACTGATGAAAAGTGCTTTTCGATGAATTACTCAAAATAGGAGATAATTTACCTGTGTAGATGTACACAGATAAAAAGGGTGCTAAATTTATGATTTACCCAAAATAGGGGATAAATTTACATGTGGAGATGAACACAGATGAAAAGTGCTAATTTATGAGTTACCTAAATTAGGTGATATAAGAGCATGTTTGGTAGTAAAACTAGGAGAAAACCTAGATTAAGGGTTTAACGAGTGGCATGATGTCCTAGGAGTTAAACCAGATGAACGAGTGACACTGTCTTAGGGGATAACCTAAGGTTGAGAATATAGTATTTAACATAGTATGATATGGAACTTAGGTAAAGGAAACCTAAGATGAACTAGTGGAGTTTTACTCTCAAGTAATGAATTAGAGTCAATGTAACTCTAAGTTAAAAAAGTGGAACAGGAAATAGAGTTAATGTGACTCTAGGTTCAACGTGGAATAAGGAAAAGAGTATGTGGCCACAAAGTTAAAGAGTTAAGCAGATAGTAGAGTATCTAACTTAGAGTCAAACTCTAAGGACAAGTATATGCGATCACAAAGTTAAAGTGTTAAACAAATATAACCCTAGAGTGGGTCATAGGGTGTCTGGGCAAATGGACAACCACTTTAACTTCAATTTGAGTTAAATGAATAAAAGAGAAATGATTAAGAATCCAGGTGACTCTCTAGTTATCCATGTGGCGAGACCTAGGATAAGAGATAAGTTAATGAAAGTGATAAAGTTTAAAAAGAAAGCTAAAAGTGGCTAAAAAGCAAAAGAGAATACAAATGGTGCCTCTGAATGTGAGACCCTTCTAAGGAGAATCGGATGTGGTACTCCTTCAGAGGGCCGATTAAATAAAGACAAGTGTAAAAGTGAAAGGAAAAAGCTAAAAGGCTTAAAAGAAAGAGAAACAGATTGCCAGTGGCAATGAGAGCTATAAGCTCGAATAAGGAAGAAAAGTAAGTGCTTAAAAGGAAAAAGGCTAAGTGCTAAAGTAAGAGTAAAAGAAAAGAAAAGAAAAGAAAGAGATAAAATGGGTGTACCTTCGGGGGTGAAATGTAGCCCTTGTTGGAGTTATGGGCAGTGTCCCTCTCCCAGGCAGTGACCCGTCTGGCACGTTTCTCCTGTAGGACGGGGTAACATTTGCGGGTGTTATCGGTAACCTTAGAAATCTTGTTTTGTGGTAGCATGACTGCCACGCCCCGGAGGTTTTTCAGTTAAGCGGAAAACGTGAATTATTAAAAACTTTCTTCTTTCCTTTCCAATGTCCCCCGACACGCGCCAGACCCGCCACACGTGTAAATTCCTCAACCCCGAACGTGGAGTCTCCTTTACACGTGCACGGCGTTACATCCACAACATTCACTTTAACCACACTAGTCCGTACAAGTAAAGGAAAGTAAAATAACATTTTGCATAAGAAGTTAAGAGGCTGACTAAGTTTTGAAACGATAAATTCATAGGGTTTTGGAAACGGTGTCCACCCGACACCCATTATTTTCAAAAGTTGTTTTCGCAAACATTTTCTTGTTTTGAAAATAGGCCGAATAGCTAATGAGCATGAAAGTAAAAGGATCACCACAGTAATTAAACATCCACACACAGCACAGTCAAAGCCACTCACACATAACTAATTACTACGAAGATAACGCGTATAAAGCCTAAAAATGTCACTCATGAAGACACTAAAAAATATAGCACATCCTCGGTATCGTCCTCACAGCCGTCCCAAGCCCGCGCTCGACCAAACCTGTCACGGAGTGGGGAGTCAGTGACACATCCAAGGGACAAAAATAAATAAGGGTGAAAGCATGCTATAACGGAGAAACTGAAAGTAAATTAAACCGAAACACCAGAGCGTCCACGCCCCCCCCTAAGAATCCATAGTACCCTATGACAATCAAACATGTGCACCTGCCCCTGTAACAATCAGATATGTGTACCTGCCCCTGTAACATTCAAATAAGTGCACCTGCCCCTGTAACAATCAGATATGTGTACCTGACATTCAGATAAGTGCACCTGTCCCTGTAACAATCAGATATGTGTACCTGCCCCTTTAACATCCAAATATGTGTACCTGCACCTATGACATTCAAATATGTGCACCTGCCCCTGTAACAATCAGATATGTGTACCTGCCTTTGTAACATTCAAATATGTGCACCTGCCCCTCCTTGTTCCTTATAACCCCTCAACGGAAACTCGTGCGGCCACTGAGTAACCGTGAGGGGTCCCCACTACGACACCTTGTGGGGTACACGGGCCAACGTGCCATCTTTTCGAAAAATATACCAGTGCGGTGGCCAAACCGCCGGTGTGCGGGCAAGCAATCATGGGTCACAAATTAAGGATCATGTGTGTTGTAAGACAGTGCGACCCTCGGTCGCCATAGATAGTGATAATAAAGATGCATGTGTAAAATGGGGGTTAGTTGAGATCACGATGTATCTATTGTTATGCTCATGCGAAAACATAATATGAAATACTGAATTCCAGAGATGACAGAGAAGGTACCCACCTGGATAGCGTTTGGTCGGGACACCTGAAGTTGACTCACGACCCCCGAACGACACCCCGACCTAAGGAGTCCCTAGAGAAACAACCGTTAAGAACGAAGATTAAAAAGAATGCGAAGACACGACACTCCAACGACTCGACAATAAATAAGTGGCAGTCGGGACACGAAAGCGCATGATGGAAAAACAAAGGAGGCGAGCGGCGGCGACACGACGAGGTCGCCGCAATTGCAGTGGCAGCGACGCTTCAGGACGCCCTGCGCGGCACAAACCCCGCGCGGGTGGCGCGACGGTGACAGCGAGCCCCACGCGGGTTGCGCGGCGGTGACAGCGAGCCCCGCGCGGGCGCATGCCCACACGGGCAGTGCGGCCACAACGCGACGGCAGCGAGACCCCGCGCAGGAGCGCGGGCGCGACGGCAGCGAGGGGCCCGCGCGGGGCATGCCCGCGCGGCGGCGGATAGCCCCGCGCGGGCGCATGCCTGCGCGGCGGCGGCGCATGGCCGGTGGCCCCGCGCGGGCGCATGCCTACGCGGGCGGCGTGTGGCGGCGGATCACCCCCCGCGGGCGCATGCCCGCGCGGGCGGCGGCTCGGCTGCGGGTAGCCTCGCGCGGACGCGTGCCCGCGCCGGCGGCGGCGCGGTTGCAGGATGCCCCGCGCGGGTGCCTGCCCGCGTGGGCGGCGGCGCGGCGGTGGCTGTGATGGCGGCGTCGACGGCGACCGTGGCTAGTGCATCCCGACTCCAAAACCTCCAAAGAAAAACCCGTAACCCTAGGCGAAGGACACTCAGGAACACATAAAACTCACCTCACCGTAACGGAGAAGATGATCCGATCGCTCCCCGAAGAAGACTCCGGATCCGTTCCCCGTCCAGTTCCCAGCCTCCCCCTCTCTCTCTCTCTCTCTCTCTCTCTCTATGCGGCTGTAATTCCTTTTCTTAGGGTAAAACGTCGGTATTTATATACATATCAAGGAAAAACCTCAAACCCTAAAATAAACGAAAACCCCAAACCCTCGAGCGTACAAAATAAGGATTAAGAAAGGAGGTCAAAAAGGCTGATTTCGTTTTCACTCTCGTACAACTAAACAAACCCAAGTCCGACCCAAGAGAAACCAACCTCGTTGCCTAAAAAAGCGTGCAAATTAAGAGGCACAAATTTTGATGCGCGATCCAGACACCGCGAACTTCGGAATTCTGTTTCGGGAGATCTGAGAGTCGGATTTCAGATCCGATCGCACCACCGTTCAACGTTTCACGAGCTCTATCACCGAAAAATAAGAACGAACGCCAAAACACTACCCACTAAGGATCATAATGAGGGACGCTACTATAGCTAAACCTATCCCGACAAGGTTCATGGACGATGTCCGAAAAGTCCGGATACTACAATGACTACCGGGCTGGGGCCCGTTGGACAAGAATTTTCGAGGGTTTAACTGTAACTAAAGCACCAGAATGTGAAAGAATAAAGAGATGATAGAGTGGCCAAGGTGGCCGGGTTAACTTGACCCTCCTTTACAGTGGCATAGTGGCCGAGTTTATGGATAGTAGCTTGGTATGGCTGGACATAGTAGTATTAGGTCAATGATTATACACAGATAGTGTAGTGACCTTTTTATACGCATTTCAGCATGTTAAATCAAGATTTATAGTTTTCCTAGCATTCTACTATTATTGCTTCCATTGGAACCAAGCGGTGTAGGACATTCTTTCTCGGTGGTTGAACCCACTGGGAATTTTGTTGTAGTTCTCACACCCTCGGGTGACCATTTTTTCAGGTCCAGATACAGCAGTCGAGACAGATGACAGAGGCAAGAGCCCAGCAGCATAGAGACCTAGAGGGTCTAGCAGAGGTACCCCTTTTATATTTTTTTTGAGTGAACCATGTATTGTGAGGAAAAGATGTAAAGATTTGTAATATTATTTAAATTGCAAGTTGAGAAATGGAGATGTAATAAAGTTTATTTATGGTTCATTCTTATCATGCTTTCATTTCTGCTTAAACTATTTGTTTATTGAATGAAAGTTTTAAATTAGTAGTGATTTTTAGTACTCTGATATTGAGCTTCCGCATACACTTGATGTATTATTTTAGGATGTTACTGTTCCTTTCGGGTAGTGAGAGGTCATACCCGATTGGCGGGCCTGTTGGCGTGCCCGAACTGTACAAATTGGCGGTCTCGGGGCGTGACAGATTAGAGTGGTATCAGAGCCTAGGAATAGTCCTAGGTGTTAGCGAACCTTAGGGAGACCCTAGGGATTAGCACTAGAGAGTGTGTGGATTATTGGGCGAAAGTATTTGATTGGTTATTGTTTTTCCCAAAAAGGATGTTGGGACTGATCGAGGGTGATGAACTTTCATTCTTCGGACATTTACGTTGGCGGCCGACAACGTAATGTTGGAGATGAAAAGGAGTACCCTCTTATACTTTCGCATGATTGGGTCGATGAACCTTTTTGTCGGTATTTAGATTACGCATTGCTCAAATGGCTAAATTTGGGCTAATCGTTTCGTGGTGGTGTGCATATTAGCAATGACACCACGTATGGAGACGCACTTGTCTCGACTCGAGCCACGAGAGGGCTCTTGGTCGAACAAGGTACACGAGCTGCGATAGCAGGTGGCCGTACTTATTAGTGTGGTCCAGCAGCAGACGGAAGTTTCTTGCTGACAAGCGGAAATTTCCCGCCGGCATGAAGGCGGATTCCGGCGCCTAGATGAAGCATCAAGGTGACAGTCGGAGCAGATCGATAGGCTCCAGTGGCTGATAGCGCAGCAAGCTGAGGCTGTATAAATGACGCATGAGCGTATGGTGTTGCCGCATGTAGGGGCGACAGTAGAGAGAGTGGCAATGGACGCCGAGCTTTGGTCGGCGCACCCTGCACCTTCAGTAAGGGGCATCATAAGCTTGTGTCAGCTTGTTTGCTAGCAAAAGTGTGGTTAGAAGGGTCCAGTGAGTGACCGACTCACGAAACGATGATGATCGCTATGTTGCGAGAGCCAAGTTAATATGTCCTAAGGGTTAGAGCAAGAAAGGCTTACGGGCCAGGCAGCGGGAATTCGCCCCTGATGACGGTAGTAACCGTGTGGCGTGTCGATTGTGGCTGAATTGCCGCATAGTAGGGTTGGTGAGGCCCAGAGAAGGCTTCGAGATGCGAGGATCTCTCGAAAGAGCGGGAGTTTTATGGAGTCGGTCTGATGGATCGGTATAGTGGCAAGGGTTGCCACCGCAGGGTTCGCGTGTTAATCACCGGAGTTGGTGAACCGTCATTGTGGTGCCTCAACCTAGTTGGGAGAGCTGCACAAGAGCCGTAGGGGTGCTCAAGAAAATCGCTTAACACTGTGGATTTTGTGAGTTAGCGTGGAGGCGTAGGATGCCTAACCGTTTTGGTACTCGCGGAGCATAAGTACCGTTCAGCTAGAGAGGGCTAATTAAGGGGCACCTTAGCCTATGCTAGGTGTGACAAGAGTCGATAGGTTGTTGGGGCCGTGGATTGACGACTAGTTAGTGGGTTTTGCTCAGTGGAGCGTAGTTGTCGCGTGACGACGATTAGTGGGTTCGCTTGGGACGACCCGTGCCTAGACTATATATGTGGACTGTGGGCCTGTAGCCCAGTGGGCAGGCGCAGTCGGCTGTGAGAGACAGCGGCCTGAGACCTGAGCGCGGGGCATGATAGAGATTTAGTCGGGGCGGTAATCCGAGCGATGACCCGAGGATGTGGTAAGCCACATATGAGCCTTGAGGCTGTTAGTACACTGATAGTGTAGACGTGACCCGGCCATAGGGCTGGTGATGGTTGAGATGCTATTGCTCCTAGTGGGAGTGTGGGTGCAGTAATCCTAATTGAGGATCTACCCGTATGATGATTGGGTCTGCGTGCGAGTGAGAGCCGTTGCACATTGTCAGGCTAGTATTTGGGCTATAGGCCCATATTGGACAGTGGTCTGTGAACCGATAGTAGTCCAAAATAGACGGGTTAGCTAATAACTCGTGGACTCCGAGCGCTAGTAGCGTGTGGGATAGCTGAGAACTCGTGTATTGGTCTATGCCCTCCATATCAGAGTGGCGCAGCGGAAGCGTGGTGGGCCCATAACCCACAGGTCCCAGGATCGAAACCTGGCTTAGCCTTATTGTGATAGAGTTATTGCGAAATTGACAACAAAAAAAAAAAAAAAAATTTTACAAATAAAGACTGGGTCATTCGTGGCAATTGGGGGAGCAAGTGCTCGACTGTGTCTTTCACCTGCTTAGTGAAAGTGGCCAGACATAAGGTCTGAGATTTCCCTGAGTGGAGATAGGGATCCACGAACGAAATGTTCGGTAGTTTTGTCGAGTAGGCAATATGATGCCCAGTAAGGACATACAGTGAGCCCAGCATTAGGGGCAAGATTCCTCCCACTCGATCAAATTTGAGTCGAGGTGCGATTTAAGTTTCGAGGACGAAACTTTCTTTAAGGGGGGCAGAATGTAATGTACCAGATTTTGGCATATAAATAAATGTAAATAAAAATGGTATGAAATACTATTTTTATTGAATTTACAGAAGTAAAAGATGTTCTGGAAGTGAATTTGACCGAAATCGGATTAAGAAGGAGGCTTCTAGAATCTTATATGAGAAAGAGGGCCCAGATTTTTAGCAGAAAATTCACAGTGTCAGAAAATTCTAAGAAAATTCTGGGAGCTCCGTAATTATGTTTTAGGGCCACAGTAAGAGTTTCGCGTCGATCGGATCCCGAGGCAGTTGGCACGGATACCGAGTCTCGGGCGCGAATCCCGAGGTACGGAATGCGCGGGCAACGCGCAGGGGCGCGCGGCTCGAGGCGCCGGGGGTAGGTGGGGCGCACCACGTGGCGGCTCCCCATTGGCCCTAGCGGCCGAGGCACCTGGCGCACATCGGGAAGACGCGCGTGTTACGGCTTTTTGTGTTGGCATATTTCGTGAGTTGAGTTGGAGTCTTAAAGGGATCAAATTGTCAAATCAGGTTTCGAAGACTCATTGAAGATTCAACGTGAGCTCAAGATAACACTCAGGTATGGTTAATTAAACCATGGTGATTTAAGTTCATTTATAATCATTGGAATCTAGAAATGATTGAAACCCGATTTAGACTTGGTTTTAGGAACTTGGTTTTATCTTACAACTTATTTTAAGTTTGGATTCCGGTACTAGGTTTGTTTTGGATAAAGCTTATCTTGGAAAAATCAGTTTTACAATGAGTACCGGAATCACACTTTGAGTTCCTCAAACCCGACACAGAATTTTCTGTAATTTGCATTGCGTACCGGAACACAGACTCGCGTACCGGAACACAATAGGAAAATCTGTGTTTTGCACCATTGAGTACCGGAACACGTTTTGTTGGTACCGGTACACAATGCCTTCTCGGGATAAGTTTTCTAAACCGACTTTTATCTTTTTCCAAGGGTTATAAATAGATACTTAGGGTTTCTCGATACTTACCGATCAATTCAGAAACACTCGAGAGCAACCCTAGAGGCTGGTTTTTATCGTTCTTCTTTTAGCCTCTTTTAGGTCAATTCGACGGTTCTTCCAAGATCTATCTTTTATCGAATTGATCTAGACTTTGCTTAGAAATTTCTTCTACGATTCCTCAATGATAATCTAAGCAAATGATCACCATCGAAGCCAATATTCTTATCGGCTGAATTGCGTCGTGGATTCGACGTAGCACCGTGGATTCGGTGTGTTGAAGGCGTTTCGTGGATTCGAAACGTGTGCTCGTGGATTCGAGTGGCATTCGTGGATTTGAACGTGTGCAGTGGACGTGCAATCGGTGGAGCGCAAGGTCCGAAGAAGTTGAAGGAGGGGTTGAGTCCGTGGAGTCGGTAATCACCTTGTTATTCTTCTTTTCTTAGTGGATTGTTATTGCATGTTGGTCCCGTGGTTTTTCTCCTGGATTGGAGTTTCCACGTAAATCTCGGTGTGCTATTTTTATTTTCCGCATTGATTTTTATTTTGCACTGAGATTGGTTTTATAAGTATTACACCTATTCACCCCCCCTCTAGTTGTTTGATAGTACCTATTTAGATCCTTGTGGATCCTTAATATATTAAAAACCTACAGCGCGGCCTCTGGCGCGGCGTCAGCGGGGCGGCCACGTGTCGGGCTCTTATTGGCCCGTCAGCGCGACAAGACGTGTGACGTGACGCGTCGCTGTGCCGCGTTGACGCGGGGAGCCGCGGGTACCGCCACGTGGCGGCCGCCCATTGGCCCACGCAGGCGGGGGCTGGCGCATGCGCCTTGGACCGCGGGTGCAGGGCTACTGTAGCCGCCCGAAACCGCGATTCGGGCGCCCGAAACCGCGATTCGGGCGCCCGAATCATGCGCCCGAATCTGGGATTTCGGCCTATAAAGGGCCGAAATGCCCCATTTCTTCCTCTTTTCTCCTTTTGCTCCAAACCGAGCGTTCAAGGGAGGGAGAGGGGGATTTCGTGGGAGGTTTTTGGGGTGCCGCGAGCATGCTGAGGACTCCGTGGTGCGCGCGCAAGGTGTTCCAAGAAGCCGGATGGACACGTGTGCACGCGTTGGACGGCGCGACGGTGTTGAGGTAGGTCCTGTATGTTATTATGCGGTATTTTCGGCACATTTTTGAAATTTCCTTTTTGGGTTTTGGATTTGACCCCATGCTGTTGTGCATGATAGGGACCGTGACTTACTGTGCCGTTTTGTTGCGCGAAGTACCGCCAGGCGTTCCGACGTGCACCGTTTTGCGTACAACTTTGATGAACGTGCACCGTTTTGCATGCAACTTTGATAAACGTGCACTATTTTGCGCGCAATTTTGATGAACATGCACCGTTTTGCGTGCAACCTTGAAGAATGTGCACCGTTTTGCGACGTGCACTGTTTTGCGTGTAACTTTGATAAACATGCACCGTTTTGCATGCAACCTTGATGAACGTGCACCGTTTTGTGTGCAGTCTCTAATAATGTGCACCGTTTTGCGTGTAGGTTTGGAGGAACGTGCATCGTTTGGCGTGCAAGCTTGAGGAAGACATGGATCGTTTTGTATGCAAACCCGAGGTACGTGCATCGTCTTGTGTGCAGGTTGAGATGACATGCACCGTTTTGCGTGCGGTCTCTAATGGTGTGCACCGTTTTGTGTGCAGGTACGGAGGATATGCATCGTTTTTCGTGCGGGTTCGAGGGACGTGCACCATTTTGCGGGCAAGCTCGAGGAAACAAGAAAGTCGCGCGAAGACCAATTGGAAGTGTCTACAAGCGATTGGGTACACCACAAGGTGGGGGATTCTGCCGAAAATTGGTGACCTCACCCCTTTTTCCTCTGCATTGATTTAGAAGCATTATTAGTAAGCATGCTAGTGTAGTGTAACTTTGATTGTGATTATGAATGAGAAAATAAAAATGGGTGATATATTTACATGTAAATGGACATAGAGAAAAGTGAAGTTTCTAATTGTCAAGACTAGGTGATAAATTTGCATGTGTGGATGAACACAGATGAAAAGTGCTTTTCGATGAATTATTCAAAATAGGAGATAAATTTTTATGTGTAGATGTACACAGATAAAAAAAGGTGATATTTTATGATTTACCCAAAATGGGGGATAAATTTACATGTGTAGATGAACACTGATAAAAAGTGCTTTTCGATGAATTACTCAAAATAGGAGATAATTTACCTGTGTAGATGTACACAGATAAAAAGGGTGTTAAATTTATGATTTACCCAAAATAGGGGATAAACTTGCATGTGGAGATGAACACAGATGAAAAATGCTAATTCATGATAACTAGAGAGTCACCTGGACTCTTAATCATTTCTCTTTCATTCATTTAACTCAAATTGAAGTTAAAGTGGTTGTCCATTTGCCCAGACACCCTATAACCCACTCTAGGGTTATATGTGTTTAACTCTGTAACCTTGTGATCACATATATGTGTACTTAGAGTTTGATTCTAAGTTAGATACTCTACTATCTGCTTAACTCTTTAACTTTGTGGCCACATACTTTTTTCCTTATTCCACGTTAAACCTTGAGTCACATTAACTCTATTTCCTGTTCCACTTTTTAACATAGAGTTACATTGACTCTAATTCATTACTTGAGAGTAAAACTCTACTAGTTCATCTTAAGTTTTCTTTACCTAAGTTCCATATCATACTTAACCTAGAGCTCATTGACTCTATGTTAAATACTCTATTCTCAACCTTAGATCATTCCCTAAGACAGTGTCACTCGTTCATCTGGTTTAACTCCTAGGACATCATGCCACTCGTTAAACCCTTAATCTAGGTTTTCTCCTAGTTTTACTACCAAACATGCTCTTATATCACCTAATTTAGGTAAATCATAAATTTGTACTTTTCATCTGTGTTCATCTACACATACAAGTTTATCCCCTATTTTGGATAAATTATAAATTTAGCACTTTTCATCTGTGTTCATCTACACATACAAATTTATTCTCTATTTTGGGTAAATCATAAAATATCACTATTTTTCATCTGTGTTCATCTCCACATGCAAATATATCTTCTATTTTGAATAATTCATCGAAAAACACTTTTCATCTGTATCCATTTAACTTGTAAATATATCACCTATTTTTCTTTTCTCATTCTTAATCACAATCAAAGTTACACTACACTAGCATGCTTACTAATAATGTTTCTAAATCAATGCAGAGGAAAATGGGAAGAGGTCACCCATTTTCGGCAGAATCCCCTTGTGGTGACTCGGATCTCTATAGGGCTTCTACAGTGTGACCAGCAGCTTCTGGAGGCCTATGTGGCGTGTCGGCGGTGTTGGTGCACCAATTGGACATAAGTGATGGATTCCGGGTGTTAAATGAATTACGTGGGTAATCGGTTGACTCCGTCGGATGTTTAGAAGTGGTTTCGTGCGAAATGGATATTAAAATTGGACTCAGCGCAAAGTTTGGACAAAAGAACACCTTTTCGGATGCCTTCGGCAATTTTTAGAAATGGAATTTGCCAAAATGGACAGCGGATTTGGATTCGGCGCGCGAAAACGATGAAAATGGACTATTCATTTGTATTTTTCGGAGCCCGGATGACGCGCACGGATTTCGAGGCACTTGGCACTGTTCCGGCGGCCGGCGGGCAGCGGTGGAGCGCGGCGGCGCGGGCGCGGGCAGCGTGCGGGCAACCGCGGTGTTGCGGGGTTAGGAGTGCCACGTGGAGGCTTCCTAGTGGCAGCAGGCGGTTGGTCGGTGTAGTGGACTGGGACCACGGAGCAGGCTGGGGCGGCCTCGGGGCGCGTGCCTGGCAGGGGTCGCAGGCGGCGACGCAGGTGCGCACGTGGGCGCGCTGACTGCGGTTTCCCTCTGATGGGCGCGCAACGCGTCGGCAGCAAGGGTCGTCCACGCGGCGCGTGGCTAGTGGCGCTTCTGGCTGTTGCCTGTTCGGGGCTGACGTGGCGCGATCTGGCGCATCCGGGCGCGTGATGAACGGCTGGATCGGGCGCTACTGTTGGCGCCCGAATGTTTTGGGCGCCCGTAAAACGTCCCCCAAAGTGCATTTTTGGTTCGGATTTCAGCCTATAAATAGGCAGTAATGGCCTTTTGTGTGGGTTTTTTCGGCTGTTCTGGGAGCTCCCTCTTCTACAGAGCCATCTCTACTGTACCCTCCACCACTTGTCGGATTTTCGGGATTTTCGGAGAACGTGCCATCGACGTTATCTGCGACGCGGCGCACATCGACGCACCTTGGATTTTTGGCTTTTACCGTCGCTCTTCAGTCCGCGAGGCACACCGGATCACCCCGATGAATTTTGAGCCGATTTTTGCAACAACGCGTTCACGAGAGGTAAGGCTTCATTTTCCGTGTTGTTTACTTCTCCTTGTTTTGAGTTTTTGGCACTGTTCCCGAGGTGTTTTTGTGACCCCTTTTTCTGCTGTGAGGTTTTTGACAGCGTCTCGGTATTTCGGCTATATCTTCGCGCTCGGGCATCGGATTTGGATGCTCAAGTACTCTTTTTGCATCTACGCATTGCAAGGAACATCCTCATAATTTTTCTGGATTTTATTGAATTTTTTCGAAGGTAAGAAAATTCCTTTTTCTGGACAGAGTTGTACAGTTTTTTATACTTGGGAATTTCGAGATGGTCACCTTGTGGATTTTGTAACTTGACCTACAAAACTCGGATTGGGACATGCAGGTACTCGTTTCGAAGGGCTCGACGCGACGATCACAGCGGTATTTTTTTCGGATTTTTCAGAGTCCTTTCTGTAGGTGAAAATTTCACATCTTTGGGACTGTTACCAGCAGTTTGTGTGTACTTGGATATTTTTGGAATAAAGTGTAACTTTGGACTTTATTGTTGTACCTAGGAGAGTTTGCGGGTGTTTTTGAACCCGTTGGAGTCGGGGAAAATTGGAGATATTTGTTCTTGGGTATTTTCAGCTGTTGGACCTTGGACAGTTTAGCACTTTCAGGTCGGTTGCTTCGCCTCCGAAATCAATGGACTGCCTGTTAATTCTATAATATAGGAAACATGCATGTTATGAGATGGATTAGGATGCATGTTAGAGGAGGGGGGAAATGTTATCTTTCCTATTATGTTTGATATCCTGTTAATTATTATTCCCTGATCCTGCTTTAGTTAAATTAATTGCTATTGTTGGAACTTGACCTAGCACCCCGTCATATGTTCCATGTGTAACCAGACTAGTAGAAAACCCTCACTTGGGCTAGGTTTATTTATGCTCTAGACATCCACACTTCGTATTCTATTCCTGGACATTGTGTTATCCTAGCCCGGGTAGTGGGCCGAGTGGTCGGGATTTCTCTTAGTGTGGGATGCATGTTACACTCGTGCTTGGGAGCAGAGTGGAGTCTGGTAGATGTAGTTGGTCGTTTATCTGTGGCGGGAGCCGTTTGGGTAAACGGCGGTCCCGGGATGTCCTGTTTTCTTGTTTTATTTGTCGCCACTGTGTTAGTGGCAGTAGTATACCAGTGTTAGCAGGACCTAGAACCCAAACTGTTTTTGGACACATATAATTTCTGTGAACTAATGTTTTCCATCCAAACTCTGAGCGGGTCGCCGGAGCCTGTTCTTGTTTGTTTTGGGTGAAGGCAATAGCCCTTCGGGGTTTAGAAAATAAAACTTATTTGAACTGATTTTTTTTATTAAAGAACTAAAATATACTAAATTGGGTTTCTCAGATTAAAATAGTTTTCAGTAATAACTGTCATCTTTTTATTACAACTTTCTCACCCGAGAGAGTTTGGGTGATCTGAGTTCTAGGGGCCTTTTCTGTTTCTGTTTCGGGACGAAAGCTACGGGGACCGTGCCTGGAACCTGTTCTTGTTTGATAGGGTTTTAGGTGTTGATCTCTTGAAACTTTCGGGCCCTGGTTGGTGTCTTCCGCATGTCATACTGAGGTTGTCTTGTTCCCGAACTATAAGGGGGTCGGGAACTCCGATAGACGGAGCTTGGATTCTGTTTTTGTTTGATTGGGGTTCTAGGCACCGACCTATCGGGATTTTCGAACCCTTATGGTGTCGGTCCTTCCTGTGTTACCTGTGAGTTCGGTGTTCTGTTGTGGGAGCCGTCAGGTTGACGGTGGTCTCGACTGTGAGTATTTCCAGTCAGTGAGTTAGAGGTGTGATATTGGTTACTGTCGATCTTGTTGATCGTGGATTTGGACTATAGCCAGCATGAGCCATATTGAGCTCGACAGAGATGCGCTGATACTTTCCTCGGTGGGGTCGCGCTCCTCGAGTGCCACTCCGGAGCTGGGCCTGTTACTTTACTATGGCGACTTGTCGACGCAGTCCCTCTGGCTGGGCTAGTTTTGGCAGTCACGGACGCCCTACGGTAGACCCGTCCTCTTATGGATGTGCGGCAGTAGGTGGGCGCAGGTTTGACTGGACCCTATGTGGCAGTCACTGTGATTGGGTTGATTGAGTATACTAAGTTTGAGTCGATGCATCATTTTCATCTGTATCACCCTTTGAGCATAGTAGATAGAGGCATGGTAGTTGTAGAGTTATTTTTAGCTTTCCTTTCTTCAGTTTTCTGTTATCTTATGCCTCTAGTAGACTTAGTGGGCAGACCGTCGGGATTGGTGGCGGTACCCACTGAGAACTACTGTGGGATGTAGTTCTCACACCCGCTGTGGTGTATTTTTTCCCCAGGGACCCCTTCTCCTGTTCCTGTTGCTCCAGTTGCTGATCCTTCAGACCGAGGCGAGGGAGTCGCGAGCTAGTTCCCTACGCGTCTTTGGAGTATAGCGGTGCCCCCTTTCTGGAGATTTGCAGTACAGTCAGTAGATTAGTTTTTTTTTCCACTTTTGAGAGACTATTGTATTGTGAGGATTTGACTTGTACTGAGAGCCTGTACACTGATCTATTATTTCTGTTTACCTCCCTGTAGAGTTTGGAGTGTTGTATCAGAGGATTTTGTTTATGATCGTATTTGGGAGATGGATATTGTATCTTTATTTTCAGTTGTACAGTGATTGGATTTTAGTTTTACAGTAGTTTTCTTTTCAGCTCTGATATTTGTATATCTTTAGTATTATCTTTTGCAGGTTAGACGCTTCGCCTATGCGGGGTTTTGTATAGGCGGCAGATATGTTGGCGAGCCCGGGTCGCAGTTTAGACCCCGAGGCGTGACACCCCCACCTTGTGGTGTACCCAATTGCTTGTAGACACTTGCAATTGGTCTCCGCGCGATTTTCTTATTTCCTCGAGCTTGCATGCAAAACGGTGCACGCAAAATGGTGCACGTCCCTCAAACCCACACGAAAAACGGTGCATATCCTCCGAACCTGCACGTAAAACGGTGCACACCATTAGAGATTGCACACAAAATGGTGCACATCATTAGAGACTGCACAAAAAACGGTGCACATCATCTCAACCTACACGCAAAATGATGAACGTATCTCGGGTTTGAATGCAAAAGATGCATGTCTTCCTCAAGCTTGCACGCCAAACGATGCACATTCCTCCAAACCTACATGCAAAACGGTGCACATCCTTAGAGACTGCACACAAAACAGTGCACGTTCATCAAGGTTGCACGCATAACGGTGCACACTGCAAATAGTGCATATTTTTTAAGGTTGCACGCAAAATGGTGCATGCCACAAAAATAGTGCACATTCTTCAAGGTTGCACGCAAAACGGTGCACGTTTATCAAAGTTGCACGCAAAACGGTGCACGCCCGAATGCCCGGCGGTACTTCGCGCAGCAAAACGGCACAGTAAGTCACGGTCCCTAACATGCACAACAGCATGGGGTCAAATCCAAAACCCAAAAAGGAAATCTCAAAACCGTGCCGAAAACACCGCATAATAACATACAGGACCTACCTCGACACCGTCGCGCCGTCCAACGCATGCAAATGAGAGCCCGACATGTGGCCTGCCCCGCTGACGCCGCACGTCTTCTCGACGCGCGCCTGACGCCTCGGCCAATGGGGCGCCGCGACGTGGCGCGCCCCACCTGCCCCGCGCGCCTCGAGTCGCGCGCCCCAGCACGTGCCATGCATCGGGATTCACGCCCGAGCCTCAGGATCCGTGCCAACTGCCTCGGGATCCGTGCCAACTACCTCGGAATCCGTGCCATTGCCTTGGGATCCATCCCAACTACCTCAGGATCCGTGCCACCTGTCTCGGGATCCGTGCCACCTCGGGATTCGGGCGCTGCTACAGTAGATTCGGGCGCTCGCCCGAGCCCGAACCGGGCTGCTACAGTGAACCGGGCTCGCTACAGTGTCACCCGGTTCGCTGCAGCCAAAAAAACCCGTCTGCTACAGTATTTTCCGGGCGCCCGGAACCAACTTTCGGGCGCCCGAAAGTTTGGCCCAAGTCCGGTTTCGCCCGTTTCTCGCCCGTTTTCGCTCAAATTTGACAGGTAGCCGCAGTTTAACTTGATTTACCTCAAGGTACCTTAAATTTTTAGTTTGGACCATTTCTGGGTCGCCAAAAGCCTCGCTATATTCAGAATCGCTGGCAAACCCCGTTCTCACTGCCCGGGTATCCGATCGACGCGAAACTTTTACTGTGGCCCTAAAACATAATTACGGAGCTTCCAGAATTTTCTTAGAATTTTCTGACACTGTGAATTTTCTGCTAAAAATCTAGGCCCACTTTCGCATATAAGATTCTATAAGCCTCATTTTTAATCCGATTTCGTCCAATTCACTTCCAGATCATCCTTTACTTCTCTAAATTCAATAAAAATAGTATTTCATACCATTTTTATTTATATTTATTTATATACCAAAATCTGGTACATTACATTCTACCCCCCCTTAAAGAAAGTTTCGTCCTCGAAACTTAAATCGCACCTCGACTCAAATTTGATCGAGTGGAAGGAATCTTGCCCCCAATGCTGGGCTCACTGCATGTCGTTACTGGGCATCATATTGCCTGCTCGACAAAACTACCGAACATTTCGTTCGTGGATCCCTATCTCCACTTAGGGAAATCTCAGACCTTGTGTCTGGCCATTTTCACTAAGCAGGTGAAAGACACAGTCGAGCACTTGCTCCCCCAATTGCCACGAATGACCCAGTCTTTATTTGCAAAATATATATATATATATATATATATATTTGTCAATATCGCAATAACTTTATCACAATAAGGCTGAGCCAGGTTTCGATCCTGGGACCTGTGGTTTATGGGCCCACCACGCTTCCGCTGCGCCACTCTGATGTGGAGGGCATAGACCAATCCACGAGTTCTCAGCTATCCCACACGCTACTAGCGCTCGGAGTCCACGAGTTATTAGCTAACCCGTCTATTTCGGGCTACTAATAGGTTCACAGACCACAGTCCAATATAGTTCTATAGTCCAACTACTCGCCTGACAATGTGCAATGGCTCTCACTAGCATGCAGGCCCAATCATCATACGGGTAGATCCTCAATTAGGATTACTGCCCCCCACACTCCCACTAGGAGCAACAACATCTCAATCATCACCAGCCCTATGGCCGGGTCACATCTACACTATCAGTGTACTAACAGCCTCAAGGCTCATATGTGGCTTTCCACATCCTCGGGTCATCGCTCAGACTACCACCCCGACCAAATCTCTATCATGCCTCGCCCTCAGGCCTCGGGCCGCTGTCTCTCACAACCGACTGCGCCTACCCACTGGGCTATAGGCCCACAGTCCACATATATGGTCTAGGCACGGGTCGTCCCAAGCGAACCGACTAATCGTCGTCACGCGGCAACTACGCTCCACTGAGCAAAAACCCACTAACCAGTCGTCAATCAATGACCCCAACAACCTATCGACTCTTGCCACACCTAGCATAGGCTAAGGTGCCACTTAATCAGCCCTCTCTAGCTGAACGGTACTTGTGCTCCGCGAGCACCAAAATGGTTGGGCATCCTATGTTACGGAATTTGAGTTGGCGTAGTTTCGTGAAAGTTTCAAGTCCTGAAGATTGAAGGTGAAGAAAGTTGGATCATTTAACTCAATCTCAAGAAAGAAGAATTCAAAAGGATCAGGTATGTTTAACTAAAGAATTTGTGTGATCCGAATACTTCTTGTAGTGTAGAAACACTTGGAAGAATCTTTCATTGCATAAAAATCAAAAACTGGACTTGGGACATGTTCAGGATCCGGATCAGGCTGTTCGATCCGGATCCCGAAGGTGGTTCGTTCATACATCGTCGCAATCCGGATCGTAGTCTCTTGATCCGGATCCCGAACGTTGAGTTTACCATCTACCTTGAACGATCCGGATCTTGCTTCGCAATCCGGATCCCGAACGTTGATGTTTGGTGAACTGTATGAACGATCCGGATCGTAGTCACATGATCCGGATCCCGAACCTTCGTTTTTCTGGAATTGGCTGTTTCGTTATGACGATCCGGATCTCAGTTATCACGATCCGGATCGCCGTCCGTAAAATTCCAGAAATGGCAGGTTTTTGATTCTTATCTCCTTCCTAGGGTTTCTAACCTATAAATAGACCCTATGTCTTTCTTTCTAGGGTCAATCCACATAGCCGTCATTTTCATATATCATCTTATACGGCTATAGATCCACATATAGAGAAGAAAGGAAATCATTAGAGAATACTCTATGTTTCTTCATCTATATTGATTAGTTTGATTCTAGGTTTTCATACTCACATCTTGAGTTGAATCAAACTAATGAATACTTAGATGGTATTTCCGATCTATCTTTGATCTAAGTATTCGGCGGATCATCACCACCCAAAAAACAACGATTACCCCAAAATCGGCGCGTGGATTCGCGTGTCCTTGTGGATTCAAGGTTTATTCGCTCTCGTGGATTCGGAGCGAGGCACGTTCGTGGATTCGAAGGGTGCTATTGGGTGAAGACCGTGGATTCGGTCGGACGTTCGTGGATTCGACGTTGGACGCCGTGGATTCGACGTTGGGCGCAGATCGTGGATTCGAGAAGCGTCTGGAGCGAGCGGAGAAGATCCTCTAGGAGCGTATGGAAAAGGTTGAGTCGTAAGTGTGTACGGTAAATCACCTTGTACGTGTTTTAATTCTAGTGGATTTCTGCCGTGTTATCGGTCCCGTGGTTTTTTACTCCGGTGATGGAGTTTTCCACGTAAAAATCTTGCGAGTTATTTTCATTTCCGCATTGGGTTTTTTATCGCAACGATTTTTGAGTGTTTATACGTTTACACCTATTCACCCCCCTCTAGGTGTTTCTTCCCCTATTTAGATCCGTATTATATACGACCCAACAAGTGGTATCAGAGTGGGAATAGGGTTGTGAACAATGGTTGAAGGTGGAAACATCAATCGACCCCCTTTCTTTGATGGAACAAATTATGCGTACTGGAAAGTACGGATGAAAGCCTTTTTATCTTCCATCGACGAAAGGGTGTGGCATTCAATTGAATCAGGATGGACTAATCCAACTGAACTTATCTCTGATGTTCACACCTTAAAACCTAGGTCGAAATGGACCAAGGAAGAGTTTGAGTTATCTTCTTACAATGGCAAGGGAATTAATGCTATTTTTAATGCCTTATCTCAAACTGAATTCTCTCGCGTCTCGGCATGTGAGACTGCGAAAGAAATCTGGGATGTTCTCCAGGTTACACATGAGGGAACTAACCTCGTGAAGATTCAGAAACTGCAGATGCTTACGAGCAAGTTTGACTCTATTTTGATGGCAGAAAATGAATCTTTCACGGACTACTATACACGATTGCAAGACATCGTAAACTCATGTGCTAATCTGGGAGAGAAGATTCCAGAATTTAAGATTGTAAGAAAAATCTTAAGAACTCTTCCTGAACGATTTCGCCCAAAGGTTACTGCCATTGAAACTATTAAACACCCGGACGAAATACGTGTAGAAGAATTAGTTGGTTCATTACAAACTTATGAAATGACTTTTAATACTAACAATTCTTCTGGAAAAGCATCCACTTCTAAGTCTTCAGGTTATGCGTTGAAAACAACTAAGGAAGAAGACGCGGATACATCCTCCTCGGACGATGACGAGAAACCTTTCTATGGAGGAATTTGAGAAGCAGCTCGCTCTCTTGACAAGGAATTTTCGCCGCAACTTTCGAAGGGGTAATTCAAGCAAATCTCCATCCTTCAGAAAGTGGAACAAAGGCAAGGGTACTCCAAGTCACAAGTCAAGAAAGCAGGAGAACTTCTCAAAGGATAAGAAAAGTTCAGAAGGACAACTGCAATGCTTCAAATGTCGAGGCTACGGCCACATTGCAACGGAGTGTCCTAACAAGTATCCGGCAAAGAAGAAGGCGATGCAAGTCGTCACTTGGGATGACAACTCAACGTCAAATGAGTCGTCTTCAAGTGATGAAGAAAAGAGCTCCACGGCATTCCACGCGTCCACATCTTCACCATTCATGTGCTTTATGGCAAGTACGTCTGAATCATTGTCCAACTCCACTGTTGAAAAGAATGCAATGGACAATGAATCGGATGATTCGGAAGGTGAAGATTTTGCTCTAGCCTACCACAGACTTTTGAGGGACTCAAAGAAAGTGGCTAAGCAAAACAAGAGTTTGAGAGGGAGATTGCATGATCTCGAAGAAGAAGCAAAAAGAGCGACTTCTCTCTCAAACGCTCTTGAAGTGGAAAGGGAAAACCTGATAAACGAAAATGCTTCCCTTCAAGAGTCCAATGAGCAACTTGAAAAGGAACATACAAATCTGGTGGATAACGCGAATCACTTTTCAAAGCTCTACAACGAGGCTCGACAGGATAACCTGGAAATGACAAAGACCATTTTCCAACTCAAGAATGACTTACAGCGATTCTCTTCAGGAAGGAGTAAGTTGGATAGACTTCTTGGTCTTGGTCAATCAAATAGGTTCGGCCTCGGATACACTCAAACTGGAAACAGTCCAAGTTCGAGTGAGACAGTTTTTGTGCCTCAGTCGGTATCTCCTCCTCCGACATCGGAATTCAAGACAAACAACGACAACAAACCTACCTCATCCTCTTCGGAATCGTCAAGCTCAAAGGTATGTTTTCGTTGTAATTTTGCAGGGCACATCGAAAGAAATTGCGAGATTGGAGCTCAAAGAACAAATCAACCACATCTTGCAATTGCTACCAATAAGCTCACTTCCCGGAATTCAAGGAAGGATTTTTCAAAAGGAAAGAACATTGGTAGCACCTCAAACAAGACGATGACAAAAGAAAAAGATCAATCATACAAGACGTCGTCTTCAAGGAGAATCTCTCAACCTTTACCAACATACTCCAAAACTCAAAAGGTTTGGGTATGCAAAGGTGAAACCCCTCCTTGTCCTTAATCGTTCTACGATTAAATCTTGTATAGTTTGTGTAGACTATTTTCTTTTCTTCTTTTTCTTTTGGCCAACTCGTCAACCATCCTTGCAAGGTAAATTGTATATTTTTTTCTTATTGGTTGATGTTATCTCTCGGTTTTCTTGGGTAGCATTTTTGAGAGAGAAAGCTGATACGTTTGATTCTTTTCATGAGATTTGCCATCGTATTATGATTGAAAAGAATGAAAAGATCATTCGTGTTAGAAGTGATAGGGGTGGAGAATTCATAAATTCAAAATTCATTGACTTTTGTACTTCAAATGGCATTAAACATGAATTCTCGGCACCCTATACACCTCAGCAGAATGGTGTTGTTGAGCGTAAAAACAGGGTTGTTCAAGAGATGGCGAGTGTGATGCTTCATAGCCGGAAATTACCGCTACATTTTTGGGCTGAAGCTGTGAACACCGCTGTCTATGTCATTAACAGAGTGTATTTGCGCCCAGGAACCTTGAATACACCATATGAGCTGTGGTTTAGTAGAAAACCGGATATCAAGTACTTTCGTATCTTCGGGAGTCGATGTTACATCTTACGTGACCGTGAAAATCTTGGTAAGTTCGACTCTCGAAGTGATGAAGGGATCTTTTTGGGTTATTCTACGAATAGCAGAGCATATCGAGTATTTAACATTGAATCTAAGACGATCGTAGAATCTATAAATGTTAAAGTAGATGAAGCTTCTCATTTTGAATCTGAAAAATCTACCCTCGATATCTCTCTAGATGATGATTCTCCTGCTAGTGCATCTTCTCATAACAATACTTCCAATATTAATGATGCATCTAATGGTTCTTCTAGTTTATCTGATGTGCAGGAATCATCTCGTGTACCTCCGAGTACTCCATTTCAACAAACGCTACGAATCTCCAAGGATCATCCGGAATCGAACATCATTGGAGATCCACAAGAAGGAGTTAGAACTCGAAGGCAGTTGGTTTGCGGATTTGCTTGCTACGTATCTTTAATCGAACCAAAGACAATAGATGAAGCTCTTCAGGATGACTACTGGATTAAAGCAATGCAGGAAGAGCTCCATCAATTTGAGCGAAACAAAGTCTGGGAATTAACGAAGCCTCCAAAGCAACATAATGTGATAGATACCAAATGGATCTTCAAGAACAAGAAAGATGAAGATGGTACTATCATCAGGAACAAGGCACGACTAGTTGCTCAAGGCTACTCTCAAGTAGAAGGTATAGACTTTGACGAAACTTTCGCCCCTGTAGCTAGACTCGAGTCCATTCGTATATTGTTTGCTATTGCTTGTCATTTTAAAATCAAATTATTCCAAATGGACGTCAAGAGCGCATTTCTAAATGGGTTTTTAAATGAGGAAGTTTATGTAGCTCAACCGAAAGGTTTTTGTAGATCATAAACAACCTAACCATGTTTTCGTTTGAAAAAGGCTCTTTACGGTCTGAAACAAGCACCGCGAGCATGGTACGAAAGGTTAACAAAGCACCTTTTGGAGAAGGGCTATACTCGAGGGGGAGCTGACAGGACTCTCTTTGTGAAGCATTATCAAATAATTTCATTGTAGCACAAATCTATGTCGATGACATTGTATTTGGTGCAACAAAAGATAATGATGCTTCTAATTCGCGGAGACCATGGAAAGCGAATTTGAGATGTCCATGATGGGCGAACTGTCTTATTTTCTTGGATTGCAAATTAAACAAAATAATGAAGGTATTCACTTGAGTCAATCCAAGGTATGCACTGGAGTTGGTCAAAAAGTTTGATCTAGGAAAATTGTAAAGATTTTCCAACTCCAATGGAACTAGCCACAAGGGGACTTGGAAGTGAATCACATAGTGAGAATGTAGACGAGAAACTGTATAGAAGTATGATTGGAAGTCTACTTTACCTCACGGCTAGTCGCCCGGATATATCGTTAGTGTTGGGATTTGCGCGAGATATCAATCAGCACCAAATGAAGTTCACCTGAAAGCGGTGAAACGGATCATCCGGTACATCAATAAGGGACTCAATTAATTTCGGAATTTGGTATCCTATGGGAACAAGTCTGGACATTTGTTGGATACTCAGATGCCGATTGGGCAGGATCAGTGGATGATCGGAAAAGCACGAGTGTGCATTGCTTTCTATCTTGCCATTGCCTTGTTGCATGGCACAGTAAAAAGCAGAATTGCATAGCACTCTCGACTGCCGAAGCGGAATACATTTCAGCTGGAAGTTGCTCAACTCAACTCATTTGGATGAAAAGCGTATTGAGTGACTTCCGCATTTCAGCATCTTCGGTAACAATCTTTGTGACAACACAAGTGCAATAACATTTCTAAAAACCCTGTGTTGCACTCTAGAACAAAACATATTGAACTTAGATATCATTTCTTAGAGAGCTAGTTGAATCAAATACTCTTCAACTTTCATATATTTCAACTGAAGATCAATTAGCTGACTTTTTAACAAAACCTTTGGATCAAAAACGTTTTATTCATTTGCGAAAAGCAATTGGATGCTTTCTTGAAATAACTTTTTTTGAAATCTTTGCTTAGGATAGGTTTTGTATTTGTTTTGTTCTATTCATTATCTATGTTTGTACATAGGACATTAATTGAGCATAGATCATAATTGACTTTAATTGCATCTGTTCAACATTTAGAAATTTATTATGCTTTTGCCATCATAATATTTCATTGTTGCAATGATCGTTTATGTTAATTAAATCATTCTAAAGTGATCAAAGTCAATTTCTCTCTCAATGATCTCTTGGTATAGTCATTATCTTATTTGACTGTTTAGTCGAGTATGAAATCGAGATCAATTTTGGTTGAATACTTTATATCTTAAATAATTGATAGCCAATTGAGGGGAGTCAAAGATAATGTAAAATGCTCAAAAGATGTGGAAAGAGTTACATCCCAATGAGGAGTGTGAAAACTACCACCACATGGAGGAAAGAGCTACCACCTCGGTCGTCCGAGTATTGTGTGCAGCTACCACATGTATACCAAGCATGGTTGTTCAAATTTTTGATTAAGTAAAATGCATGTTGAAATACTTGACTCTGTCAAATTTCAAGGTTGGTATAAGGTGGGATTTTAAAGAAGATGCTCAAAGAGCCACTCTCTTCAACAGATTGTCTAGAAATATTATCTACCATATTTGGGATTTCAAACATCTATTGATCTTTGTATTTCATTTTCTTTACTGAATTGATGATTTGATAAAGGCATTACTCATAAGATCAAGTTAGATGTAATTGAAGGTGTTCAACTTTAAGGGATTTAATTTTTGTAAATTTTCGTTTCATTTTTGGATATTATTGATAGATTTGGCATAATCTAATCTTGTTGTATGAAACGATGATTTTTGTTTAAAGTTGATACACATTTGTGCTTACAATCTTTTTCTGGTTTTTCTTGAATTTCTCTGAAATTTTTCTAAAGAAAAAGTTGGGGCCGATCCGGATCGGGCAAGGTGATCCGGATCCCGAACGCAGGTTTTCTCCTGCGGGCTGACGATCCGGATTGGACCTGCCGATCCGGATCCCGAACGCAGTTTTTCACTGCGGGTAGCCGATCCGGATCGCAGTTCGGGAGGATCCGGATCGCGGCTAGGTTTTATAAAGAACAAAAGGGTTTTGATTTCTTTTACTCCAATCTTTGTTCAAAGTTTCCAGAGCTTCTCTCTAGATTTCATCCCCTTGGAAGCTTTCAAACTCAAGTTCTTCAATTCCAAGTAAGTTTTATTGATCAAAATCTCGGTTTTCACCGTTTTTCTCTTTTCCTCCTCAAACGTACGAAATTCTTGGATCAATTTTGTTTGTGGATGGTTTTTGATCAAATTTCTTGAAATAAGAACTCTGGGTAGATTAGTTTTGATTATATGCTAGGTTTCTCTCTGATTAACGGATTTTTAGGCTTCGATTTCTAAAATTTCGGTTTAGGGCATATAATAAGGATTTTCGAAAATCATGCAATTGATCTATTTTTAAAAGTCCTTTTGCAAAACTAATTTGATTCTTAGTCTCTCTACATGATATGATTGTTTGGGTACAATTTTTCAATTTTTGAAAACTAAGAATTTTGTGTGTTCTTGAGTTGGTTTCACAGGAACCCTTCTTAACTCAACGCATTTGCATTGTCACCTCCTGGTTATCTGTTACTAGTCACAATGGCAATAAGAGTAAGATCTGAAACAAGAGGAACCAGAATTTCAACAGGAGATAAGACACAACGAAGCAGGGGGACCGTCAGAGTGACGATTACTGAAGGAATGGGATGAATTCTTCAAAGGTTCAACCGAAGTTGATGAGCAAAAGGAAATTCTGTCAAAGGCAAACGGCTTATGAAATCTGCATCACCAACTAAGCCAATATACGAGACGAAGAATGTCT
>CM055061.1:9137854-9244905 GCA_029204045.2 Tillandsia leiboldiana
CCAGATCAAAGAATCAAATAAGCATGTTAAAAAGCAACTTAACCAACAACATGCATCAAATATGAAAACACAAGACCCAATCACAGCTACATATGGCCTTCACAAGACCTCATTCAAGGCTGCCCACCTGGCACCACCTGGTTTACATTCCCCTCCAACTGAGGGGCACGGGTTGCAACGCTAACCACTTACCGGAAAGACCATCGATGCTGGTCATGACTCCGCTGAGTTCGTGAAGTACAACGGTGCGGGCGATCAAGTGCAAATGCTCAACTCAACGGTGCCAAGCCGGGTAAATCGGCAACAAGCCGGTAAATCCCCACTAGGATGCAATAACCAAATCAACAGAAGCTCAACTCGCATGCAGGATCAAAGGCAAATCTCACTCAGCATAAGCTCACAGAAAAACTCAACTCAATCATGCAGACCAACCCAAATGATACAAAACTAAACACATATTTTAAGAAAACTATTGTGAAAATCCAAACCTCGAAGAGCGTTGCCCTCGTCCTATCAAACAAGAACAGACTTCAGGCGACACTATGAGCTTGGGTTTTAGGTCCAAACCTCGCAGAGCAGTCCTTTGTCCTATCAAACAAGAACGCTACTCAGCGAACACCTACGAAGCTCGGTAAAACATCAGTTAAGTAAAACTATGTCCTCGCAGTGTATCATTTGATCAGCCAAGACAAGCAGGCTCACCAGTCAAACCATGGAATGTTCCAAATAAGATATAAATACCAGAGGCACTATGAATAATCAAGTAGCAGAATAGAACTGAAACAGGTTTAGAAAAAAATAGCTCAAACATCTAACACCAATCAGGCAAACTAACCCGCTATGCAACTACAACCATGTTTTTAAGAAAACTTCGGAAAACAATAGGTTTTTGGGTCCAAACCTCGTAGAGCGTTGCCCTTGTCCTATCAACAGAACAGACTCAGGCTACCCAACAAGGCTTGGTAAAAGATTTATTTTAGAAGATCAGGTATTTAGCAGCATAACAGCAAACAACAAGGAAGCAGGCTCAACTATCGGATGACCAAACAGGCATGGCAATATGTCGAGCAATAATATAACCCATGGAAACAAACTAATCAGCAGATATGGTAAAGATCACTAAAGAAGATCATAATCAGGCATAAAGCAGATATAACGTAGCAAACAACTGAATCAAAGGAAAGGCAGGCTCAAGCATTAGTAGATCAATATAATAATCAAGCATAGGAGTGCAACTACGAAATGGCCAATCAGTCAAAGCAACTACAGTAATATATATTGCAACCAAAGGCAGACAGGCTCAAGATAAACTAGGTTACCAAAAATAGGAGTCCAACCAATACCGTACACCGAGGGCCGAACTGATAAAGCCCGGACCGAAGATAACCCACATGACATTGCGCAGGCGAACCCTTGACTCCAACATGGACGCTCGAAAACTGTGCCATCCTAAATCCAAATGATGATAGGAAACGACTCAACCACACGACCCCGACTTTACTTTTAGTACTCTTGTTTTTAACTCTGATCCTTTGTTACTTTCTTAGACATCATGTCGATGAACAACTTGGACCATTTTAATCGTTTATTACCCTTTTTGTAAATTACCAAATCGCCCCTCCCGGGGATTCCTTTTGGAGTTCGGTCCACAGATCCAGGCTTGTCAAACTTAGCCTCTGCTCAACAGATTCTACTGAACTCAACAGTCCGGCTTGTGAAACCCCGTAATTTCTCAAATTACGCGATTGCCACCCGGATACCGCTAAATCGACGATTTCGCCGATTTCCGGATCGTTATGCGATTCCTCGCTCACCGGGAGCCGTTGTGATTCCTAACGAAAAGCTTAGGAATCATTACATTACTTTCTACCTGTTGCAGTGCCAAAATTGCATTTAGACCCCTAGGTTTTTAGAATTAACCCTTTTTTTTAGCGATCTTTGAGCGCTGTTTTTCGCTCGTTCTTTCAAACCAGAAGTCCGATGACAGCGCCGAAGTTTCACGTGGTCCGTATGACATGACGAAGCTCGTGCTCACCATTTGGGAGCACAGAGAACGAGGAAAACTTTGGCCCATAAATTCTTCTCTACATAGCCAAATTGCATTTTGGTTTCTTCGAGGCTTCAAACCCAATCTAACGCGAGCATCGCGTCCAGTGACCCAAATTAGCCTAGGGCACACTATCGCTGCTTCGCAACAGCCCGAAACTAGTTTGTTACGGAATTTGAGTTGGCGTAGTTTCGTGAAAGTTTCAAGTCTTGAAGATTGAAGGTGAAGAAAGTTGGATCATTTAACTCATTGTCAAGAAAGAAGAATTCAAAAGGATCAGGTATGTTTAACTAAAGATTTTGTGTGATCCGAATACTTCTTGTAGTGTAGGAAACACTTGGAAGAATCTTTCATTGCATAAAAATCAAAAACTGGACTTGGGACATGTTCAGGATCCGGATCAGGTTGTTCAATCCGGATCCCGAAGGTGGTTCGTTCATACACCAGTTCAATCCGGATCGTAGCCTCTCTTGATCCGGATCCCGAACACTGAGTTTACCATTTTCCTTGAACGATCCGGATCAGGCTTCGCAATCCGGATCCCGAACGTTGATGTTTGGTGAACTGTATGAACGATCCGGATCAAGCACTTCGATCCGGATCCCGAACCTTCGTTTTTCTGGAACTACCTGACTCGTTACGACGATCCGGATCACAGCTAATCCGATCCGGATCGCCGTCCGTAAAATTTCCAGAAATGGTAGGTTTTTTATTCTTATCTCCTTCCTAGGGTTTCTAACCTATAAATAGACCCTTTGACTCTTTTTCTAGGGTTAATCCAAAAAGAAGGAAAATAGCCGTCATATTCATATCTTATTTTATACGGCTCTAGATCCACATATAGAGAAGAAAGGAAATCATTAGAGAATACTCTATGTTTCTTCATCTATATTGATTAGTTTGATTCTAGGTTTTCATACTCACATCTTGAGTTGAATCAAACTAATGAATACTTAGATGGTATTTCCGATCTATCTTTGATCTAAGTATTCGGCGGATCATCACCACCAAAAACAATGATTTACCCCAAAAATCGGCGCGTGGATTCGCGTGTCCTTGTGGATTCAAGGTTCAACCGCTCTCGTGGATTCGGAGCGAGGCACGTTCGTGGATTCGAAGGGTGCTATTGGGTGAAGACCGTGGACTCGGTCGGACGTCGTGGATTCGACGTTGGACGCTGTGGATTCGGCGTTGGGCGCAGATCGTGGATTCGAGAAGCGTCGCGGAGCGAGAGCGGAGAAGATCCTCTAGGAGCGTATGGAAAAGGTTGAGTCGTAAGTGTGTACGGTAAATCACCTTGTACGTGTTTTAATTCTAGTGGATTTCTGCCGTGTTATCGGTCCCGTGGTTTTTTTACTTCCGGTGATGGAGTTTTCCACGTAAAAATCTTGCGAGTTATTTTTATTTCCGCATTGGGTTTTTATCGCAACGATTTTTGAGTTGTGTTATACGTTTACACCTATTCACCCCCCTCTAGGTGTTTTTTCCCCTATTTAGATCCTTATTACATATAACCCAACAAGTGGTATCAGAGAGGGAATAGGGTTGTAAACAATGGTTGAAGGTGGAAACATCAACCGACCCCCGTTCTTCGATGGAACAAATTATGCGTACTGGAAAGTACGGATGAAAGCCTTTTTAATTTCCATCGACGAACGGGTGTGGCAATCAATTGAATTAGGATGGTCTAATCCAACTGAATTTATTGGTGATGTTCGCACCTTAAAACCTAGGTCGAAATGGACCAAGGAAGAGTTAGATTCATCTTCTTACAATGGCAAGGGAATTAATGCCATTTTTAATGCCTTATCTCAAACTGAGTTCTCTCGCGTCTCAGCATGTGAGACTGCGAAGAAATCTGGGATGTTCTTCAGGTTACACATGAGGGAACTAACCTCGTGAAGATTCAGAAACTGCAAATGCTTACGAGCAAGTTTGACTCTATTTTGATGGCAGAAAATGAATCTTTCACGGACTACTATACACGATTGTAAGACATCGTAAACTCATGTGCTAACCTGGGAGAGAAGATTCCAGAATTTAAGATTGTAAGAAAGATCTTAAGAACTCTTCCTGAACGATTTCGCCCAAAGGTTACAGCCATTGAAACTATTAAACACCCGGACGAAATACGTGTAGAAGAATTAGTTGGTTCATTACAAACATATGAAATGACGTTTACTACTAACAATTCTTCTGGAAAGGCATCCACTTCTAAGTCTTCAGGTTATGCGTTGAAAACAACTAAGGAAGAAGACGCGGATACATCCTCCTCAGACGATGACGAGAACCTTTCTATGGAGGAATTTGAGAAGCAGCTCGCTCTCTTGACAAGGAAGTTTCGCCAGCAACTTTCGAAGGGGTAATTCAAGTA
This sequence comes from Tillandsia leiboldiana, assembly GCA_029204045.2. NCBI lineage: Eukaryota > Viridiplantae > Streptophyta > Magnoliopsida > Poales > Bromeliaceae > Tillandsia > Tillandsia leiboldiana. The sequence goes on from CM055061.1 coordinate 9,142,276, forward strand.
AATCTCCCATCCTTCGGAAAGTCGAACAAAGGCAAGGGTACTTCAAGTTACAAGTCAAGAAAGCAAGAGAACTTCTCAAAGGATAAGAAAAGTTCAGAGGGACAACTACAATGCTTCAAATGTCGAGGCTACGGCCACATTGCAACGGAGTGTCCCAACAAGTATCCGGCAAAGAAGAAGGCGATGCAAGTCGTCACTTGGGATGACAACTCAACGACAATTGAGTCGTCTTCAAGTGATGAAGAAAAGAGCTCCACGGCATTCCACGCGTCCATATCTTCACCCTTCATGTGCTTTATGGCAAGTACATCCGAGTCGCTGTCCAACTCCACTGTTGAAAAGAATGCAACGGACAATGAATCGGATGATTCGGAAGGTGAAGATTTTGCTCTAGCCTACCACAGACTTTTGAGGGATTCAAAGAAAGTGGCTAAGCAAAACAAGAGTTTGAGAGGGAGATTGCATGATCTCGAAGAAGAAGCAAAAAGGGCAATTTCTCTCTCAAACGCTCTTGAAGTGGAAAGGGAAAACCTGATAAAAGCAAATGTTTCCCTTCAAGAGTCCAATGAGCAACTTGAGAAGGAACATACAAATCTGGTGGATAAAGCGAATCACTTCTCAAAGCTCTACAACGAGGCTCGACAGGATAACCTGGAAATGACAAAGACCATTTTCCAACTCAAGGATGACTTACAGCGATTCTCTTCAGGAAGGAGTAAGTTGGATAGACTTCTTGGTCTTGGTCAATCAAATCGGTTCGGCCTCGGATACACTCAAACTGGAAACAGTCCAAGTTCGAGTGGGACAGTTTTTGTGCCTCAGTCGGTATCTCCTCCTCCGACACCGGATTCAAGACAAACAATGACAACAAACCTACTTCATCCTCTTTGGGATCGTCAAGCACAAAGGTATGTTTTCGTTGTAATTTTGCAGGGCACATTGAAAGAAATTGCAAGATTGGAGCTCAAAGATCAAATCAACCACATCTTGCAACTGCTACCAATAAGTTCACTCCCCGGAATTCAAAGAAGGATTTTTCAAAGAAAAGAACGTTGGTAGTACTCCAAACAAGACGATGACAAAAGAAAAGGATCAATCAGACAAAACGTCTTCATCAAAGAAAATTTCTCAACCATTGCCGACATACTCCAAAACTCAAAAGGTTTGGGTATGCAAAGGTGAAATCCTTCCTTGTCTTTAATCGTTCTACGATTAAATGTTGTGTAGTTTATGTAGACTATTTTTTTTTCTTTCTTTTGGCCGACCCGTCAACCATCTTTGGGAGGTAAATGGTATATTTTCTTATTGGTTGATGATTTCTCTAGGTATTCTTGGGTAGCATTTTTAAAAGAGAAAGCTGATACTTTTGATTCTTTTCACGAGATTTGCCTTCGTATTATGATTGAAAAGAATGAAAAGATCATTCGTGTTAGAAGTGATAGAGGTGGAGAATCCATTAATTCTAAATTCATTGACTTTTGTACTTCAAACGGTACTAAGCATGAATTCTCTGCACCCTATACACCTCAACAGAATGGTGTTGTCGAGCGCAAAAACAGGGTTGTTCAAGAGATGGCGCGTGTGATGCTTCATAGCCGGAATTTACCGCTACATTTTTGGGCTGAAGCTGTGAACACCGCTGTCTATGTCATTAATCGAGTGTTTTTGCGCCCGGGAACGTTAAATACACCATATGAACTATGGTGTGGTAGAAAACCCAACATCAAATATTTTCGCATCTTCGGGAGTCGGTGTTACATTTTACGTGACCGTGAAAATCTTGGAAAGTTTGACTCACGAAGTGACGAAGGGATTTTCTTGGGGTATTCTACTAATAGTAGAGCATATCGAGTATTTAACTTGGAATCTAAGACGATCGTAGAATCTATACATGTTAAAGTAGATGAAGCTTTTCACTTTGCATCTGAAAAATCTACCCTCGATATCTCTCTAGATGATGATTCTCCTGCCGTTGCATCTTCTCATAATAATACTTCCAATATTAATGATGCATCTAATGGTTCTTCAAGTTTATCTAATGTGCAGGAATCATCTCATATATCTCCGAGTACTCCGTTTCAACAAACGCTACGAATCTCCAAGGATCATCCGGAATCGAATATTATTGGAGATCCACAAGGAGTTAGAACTCGGAGGCAGTTGGTTTGTGGATTCGCTTGCTACGTATCTTTAATCGAACCAAAGAACATAGATGAAGCTCTTCAGGATGACTACTGGATTAAAGCAATGCAGGAAGAGCTCCATCAATTTGAGCGAAACAAAGTCTGGGAATTAACGAAGCCTCCAAAGCAACATAATGTGATAGGTACCAAATGGATCTTCAAGAACAAGAAAAATGAGGATGGTACTATCATCAGGAACAAGGCACGATTAGTTGCTCAAGGCTACTCTCAAGTAGAAGGTATAGACTTTGATGAAACATTCGCCCCTGTAGCTAGACTCGAGTCCATTCGTATACTATTTGCTATTGCTTGTCATTTTAAAATCAAATTATTTCAAATGGACGTTAAGAGCGTATTTCTAAATGGGTTTTTAAATGAGGAAGTTATGTGGCGCAACCGAAAGGTTTTGTAGACCATAAACAACCTAACCACGTTTTCGTTTGAAAAAGGCTCTTTACGGTCTGAAACAAGCACCGCGAGCATGGTACGAAAGGTTGACAAAGCACCTTTTGGAGAAGGGCTATACTCGAGGGGGAGCTGACAGGACTCTCTTTGTGAAGCATTATCAAAGCAATTTCATTGTAGCACAAATCTATGTCGATGACATTGTATTTGGCGCAACAAGAGATAATGATGCTTCTAAATTCGCGGAGACCATGGAAAGCGAATTTGAGATGTCCATGATGGGCGAATTGACTTATTTCCTTGGATTGCAAGTTAAACAAAATGATGAAGGTATTTACTTGAGTCAATCCAAGTACGCAATGGAGTTGGTTAAAAAGTTTGATCTTGAAAATTCGAAGGATTTTCCGACTCCAATGGGAACTAGCCACAAGGGACTTGGAAGTGAATCACAAAGTGAGAATGTAGACGAGAAACTGTATCGAAGTATGATTGGAAGTCTACTTTACCTCACGGCTAGTCGCCCGGATATATCTTTTGGTGTTGGGATCTGCGCGAGATATCAATCTGCACCAAAGGAGGTTCACCTGAAAGCGGTGAAAAGGATCATCCGGTATATCAAAGGATCAATTAATTTCGAAATTTGGTATCCTATGGGAACAAGTTTGGATATTGTTGGATACTCAGATACCGATTGGGCAGGATCAGTGGATGATCGGAAAAGCACGAGTGGTGCATGCTTCTATCTTGGCCATTGCCTTGTTGCATGGCACAGTAAAAAGCAGAATTGCATAGCACTCTCGACTGCCGAAGCGGAATACATTTCAGCGGGTAGTTGTTCAACCCAACTCATTTGGATGAAAAGTGTGTTGAGTGACTTCCGGATTTCAGCATCTTCGGTAACAATTCTTTGTGACAACACAAGTGCAATTAACATTTCTAAAAACCTTGTGTTGTACTCTAGAACAAAACATATTGAACTTAGATATCATTTTCTTAGAGAGCTAGTTGAATCAAATACTCTTCAACTTTCATATATTCCAACTGAGGATCAATTAGCTCACATTCTAACAAAACCTTTGGATCAAAAACGTTTTATTCATTTGCGAAAAGCAATTGGAATGCTTTCCTTGAAATAAACTTCTTTTTGAGACCTTTGCTTAGGATAGGTTTTGTTTTTGTTTTGTTTTGTTCATTATCTATGTTTGTACATAGGACATTAATTGAGCATAGATCATAATTGACTTTAATTGCATCTTTTCGCACATTTAGAAATTTATTATGCTTTTGCCATCATAATATTTCACTGTTGCAATGATCATTTATGTTAATTAAATCATCTTCTGAGTGATCAAAGTCAATTTCTCTCTCAATGATCTCTTGGTATAGTCATTATCTTATTTGACTGCTTAGTCGAGTATGAAATCGAGATCAATTTTTGGTTGAATACTTTATATCTTAAATAATTGATAGCCAATTGAGGGGGAGTCAAAGAAAAGTAAAATGCTCAAAAGATGTGGAAAGAGTTACATCCCAATGAGGAGTGTGAAAACTACCACCACATGGAGGAAAGAGCTACCACCTCGGTCGTCCGAGTATTGTGTGCAGCTACCACATGTATACCAAGCATGGTTGTTCAAATTTTGATTAAGTAAAATGCATGTTGAAATACTTGACTCCGTCAAATTTCAAGGTTGGTATAAGGTGGGTTTTTAAAGAAAGATGCTCAAAGAGCCACTCTCTTCAACAGATTGTCTAGATACATTATCTACTATATTTGGGATTTCAAACATCTATTGATCTTTGTATTTCATTTTCTTTACTGAATTGATGATTTGATAAAGGCATTACTCATAAGATCAAGTTAGATGTAATTGAAGGTGTTCAACTTTAAGGGATTTAATTTTTGTAAATTCTCGTTTCATTTTTGGATATTATTGATAGATTTGGCATAATCTAATTCTTGTTGTATGAAACGATGATTTTTGTTTAAAGTTGATACACATCTGTGCTTACAATCTTTTTCTGGTTTTTCTTGAATTTCTCTGAAATTTTCTAAAGAAAAAGTTGGAGCCGATCCGGATCGGGCAAGATGATCCGGATCCCGAACGCAGGTATTCTTCTGCGGGCTGACGATCCGGATTGGACCTGCCGATCCGGATCCCGAACGCAGTTTCTCACTGCGGGTAGCCGATCCGGATCGCAAGCATGGTCTGATCCGGATCGCGGCTAGGGTTTTATAAAGAACAAAAGGGTTTTGATTTCTTTTACTCCAATCTTTTGTTCCAATGTTTCCAGAGCTTCTCTCTCTAGATTTCACCCTTCTTGGAAGCTTTCAAACTCAAGTTCTTCAACTCCAAGTAAGTTTTATTGATCAAAATCTCAGTTTTTCACCGTTTTTCTCTATTCCTCCTCAAACGTGATGAATTTCTTGGATCAATTTTGTTTGTGGATGGTTTTTGATCAAATTTCTTTTGAAATAAGAACTCTGGGTAGATTAGTTTTGATTGTATGCTAGGTATTCTCCTGATTAACGGATTTTTAGGCTTCGATTTCTAAAATTTCGGTTTTAGGGCATATAATAAGGATTTTCGAAAATCATGCAATTGATCTATTTTTAAAAGTCCTTTTGCAAAACTAATTTGATTCTTAGTCTCTCTAAATGATTATGATTGTTTGGGTACAATTTTTCAAATCTTTGAAAATTAACAATTTTTCGTGTTCCTGAGTTGTTGCTCACAGGATTTTCTTCTCACAAGAAACCAATAGCTATGGTGATCACATGGATTATTTTCTTACTTACTGCCATGGTTCATGTCAAGGACACTATGAAGCCCAAGAGGGCTAAGAAGGCTAAGAAAGCGAAGAAAGCTAAAGATGATTCCGATACAGAATCTGAAACGGAATCAATTAATTGGGATGAACTGCAAGTTGAAGCAACGACTGTTCCGACTGCTTCAAAGGGAAAAAGCACCTGCAGAAACATCGAAGGCTCCGCCCACTGCTGCTGAGAAAGGCAAAGCTCCAATGGAAGAAACTTCTGGGAAGACAAGAAGAAAAAGTGTTGCTCGCAAAAGAGGGAGTGCTCAAGGAATCTCCATTGAGCAACCAGTTGATAGCCAAGCACCTCCACAAGACTTTATCAGCTCGGCTAGAATAAAGGATTTTGAAAACAGAGAATGCATTGGAGAAAGGCATGTTGATGTAAAAGCCTTAAAGGAGCGTTCTCGGACATTTGGGACTTTGTTTGACCAAATAGGTCTTGCTCCCATTTGCAACTTCCCGGAAACCACTGGTTATTGTCTTCACTCCATGAGAATGTTTTATCAGAATGCTTGCTATCTAGTTGATCAGGAGAGCGGTCGCCGAGATTTTCAAACATTGGTCAAGAATGTTAAGATCAAAGTGACGCCCCAGCTGATTGGAGAGGTATTAGGGATGGACGCCCGAGCCGATGGCACTCATTACCTGAAGAATCAAGTCTTCAACACCTACTCCTGGAGAGTGGTAGTTGATGGAATCTGTCTTCCAAATACTCGGTCGACAGGAAACTCCGTTTTCTCGAAAGAACTATGACCAGAGTACCGCTTCTTAAACTTAATTGTTTGTTATAATGTCATTCCAAACATGAACACAAAGGTTCTTCGGTGGGAGAGAATGATATTCCTTTATCTACTTGGAAACCCCACAGCAGCAATGGGAGCTAACCTAAACATTCCTTACATCATCTGGACAAAGATGGCGCGATATGTGGAGCATGCTCATCCTTCTGAGAGACTACCTTATCCAATGATCATCATGCGCATTCTTCGCAAATTTAAAGCTGACACAAATGCAAGTTCCTATATGCACAGTCTAGGAACGATCAATGAAACAACAATTGTAAAGTCTCTCTCGACGAAGCCAGATGAACCCATAATACCTCCTCACCGGCAACGAGCACAACAACAACAAGCGACAACCTCTGCACCGGCAGCAACTCCTCCAGTCCAACCAGCACCTCCGGCACAACAAGCACATCAATCAACTTCTGATGATGATGCATCTGTTACCTCAATCTATAAAGAACAGCAAAGGCTCTCCAACGAGCAAGAACGTATATCAAATGAAATAATTGAGGTAAAGGAAGAAATAAAGAAGGTAAATAAGAATCAATCATCAATGAACAAGCGATTAAAGAAAATATTCCAAATTCTCGGCTGTATTAGTTCAGACGAGTCTGAATAATCCGTATCCTTCCAATTTCTGTTTATTATGCATATGTTTAAATCTTTCTTTTGTCCAACTTGAACTGTTAACCATTCTCTCCACTTCTGTAATTTTTGGCTTTGTTTGTGACAAAAAGGGGGAGAAAGTTTAGATCGAACTTGAACAATGATGATGTGAATATCGAACTTGAACAATGATGATGTGAATATCGAACTTGAACAATGATGATGTGAATGTGTGAACATCGAGGTAAGTATAACCTCAACTTAAAAGGTAAGTAGAACTTCAACTTTTGGTTTTCATTTGTTTGAATGCATGCCTCGACTAACTATTCATCTAACTATTTGGGCATGTAATATAACTAACAAGTTGATGTTCACTTTGTGACATTTGGTTTTTGATTGCATAGAAGATATGTTGGTTTTTGACTATGATTCTCTTACATATCTGAATTCTCAAATGTCATGATGATCAGATAAACTCTATCTCTGTACTAGGTTTTGAATGCTAAATATTCTTGAGGTATCTAACGATCTCTTTTTGTCAAGAATGATTTCTTTGTGCAGAGAGTACAGATGTCTAAGTCTAGAGTCTGTTTTAGGAGTTTATCTCATGTTTTTAAATTTTTGGATCTCCATTATAAATTTTTGTTGTATGGTGATAGCAACAAAAATATCTTTTTGAATTTTCTTTAGTGGATCTGTGTTTTGTCACGAAACCGCCAAAGGGGGAGATTGTTACGGAATTTGAGTTGGCGTAGTTTCGTGAAAGTTTCAAGTCTTGAAGATTGAAGGTGAAGAAAGTTGGATCATTTAACTCATTCTCAAGAAAGAAGAATTCAAAAGGATCAGGTATGTTTAACTAAAGATTTTGTGTGATCCGAATACTTCTTGTAGTGTAGAAACACTTGGAAGAATCTTTCATTGCATAAAAATCAAAAACTGGACTTGGGACATGTTCAGGATCCGGATCAGGTTGTTCAATCCGGATCCCGAAGGTGGTTCGTTCGTACACCAGTTCAATCCGGATCGTAGCCTCTCTTGATCCGGATCCCGAACACTGAGTTTACCATTTTCCTTGAACGATCCGGATCAGGCTTCGCAATCCGGATCCCGAACGTTGATGTTTGGTGAACTGTATGAACGATCCGGATCAAGCACTTCGATCCGGATCCCGAACCTTCATTTTTCTGGAACTACCTGACTCGTTACGACGATCCGGATCACAGCTAATCCGATCCGGATCGCCGTCCGTAAAATTTCCAGAAATGGTAGGTTTTTGATTCTTATCTCCTTCCTAGGGTTTCTAACCTATAAATAGACCCTTTGACTCTTTTTCTAGGGTTAATCCAAAAAGAAGGAAAATAGCTGTCATATTCATATCTTATTTTATACGGCTCTAGATCCACATATAGAGAAGAAAGGAAATCATTAGAGAATACTCTATGTTTCTTCATCTATATTGATTAGTTTGATTCTAGGTTTTCATACTCACATCTTGAGTTGAATCAAACTAATGAATACTTAGATGGTATTTTCGATCTATCTTTGATCTAAGTATTCGGCGGATCATCACCACCAAAAACAATGATTTACCCCAAAAATCGGCGCGTGGATTCGCGTGTCCTTGTGGATTCAAGGTTCAACCGCTCTCGTGGATTCGGAGCGAGGCACGTTCGTGGATTCGAAGGGTGCTATTGGGTGAAGACCGTGGACTCGGTCGGACGTCGTGGATTCGACGTTGGACGCCGTGGATTCGGCGTTGGGCGCAGATCGTGGATTCGAGAAGCGTCGCGGAGCGAGCGGAGAAGATCCTCTAGGAGCGTATGGAAAAGGTTGAGTCGTAAGTGTGTACGGTAAATCACCTTGTACGTGTTTTAATTCTAGTGGATTTCTGCCGTGTTATCGGTCCCGTGGTTTTTTACTCCGGTGATGGAGTTTTCCACGTAAAAATCTTGCGAGTTATTTTTATTTCCGCATTGGGTTTTTATCGCAACGATTTTTGAGTGTTTATACGTTTACACCTATTCACCCCCCTCTAGGTGTTTTTTCCCCTATTTAGATCCTTATTACATATAACCCAACATAGTTTTGTTCCAATATTACTTAAAAAGGTTGATTTCTCTACATCTTTTAATCCGATCGTCAAACAGACGAACTTTGTATATGAAAGTGACTCTGGACAGTGCCAGGATACCAATGCTCACCTTACTTTTAGTCCAAAAGTGATGGATCAACCAGATCCATGATCCTTGCTCTCTAACAGTTTGACAAAGCCCCACAACACATCCACTCAGATCCCATTTGATCTGAAGTGAGCACGGAGCTCGGGGGATGATTCTGGATAACTTTTATATTGTGCTCAAACCCTAAATCCCACTAAAATCTCATTGGGGCATTTTATCGAACAAGTGGTATGCATAATTTAAAACCAACTGACCTAGCTTTTATCCGAATTATTCTCAGCAAAGAGAAGATCCCAGGCCTTATAAAATGGAAGGGGAGCTAGTCTACAGAGTTTAGGGTTTACCTGAGGGGTTGGCCGGCAACCGGAGGCGACGGCGGCCGGAGTGATGAAGCTCGGGTAGCTTCAATGGTGCACTCTACAAGGATGGCCCAACTTTTCTTTCGAAGGCAACTTGACCTAACCAGAACGATAGGAAGCTTGCTTAGAACATGTAGGGCCCACCTGGGTGGCTTGCCGACGGCGGGACACGCCGGCGACGCGTGGTGGTGGAGCTCGGGCCCGATTGCAAAGTGGTGCAACTGGGTCGGTTGCCCAGCTCGCGGAAGCCCCGGTTGGCCGAAAACAGAGATCACCGGAAAAAGGCCCGTTAATGGCGGATTTCGGCCGGGCGCAAACGGGACTCTGCGACTTGGACCAGAGCGCTTTGCTCGCTACTATGGACCTCCCTGCAGTAGTAGCGTGGGTCGAGAGTGAGCAGCGGCGTCGGAAAAAGCTCCTCCGGTGAAGTAGAAAGAAGCCCGGTTCGAGGCTTGGCGGCGCGGCTACGTGCGGCGACCGCGGGTGCCGAGGTGCACAGGGCTCGAATGCGGGACTTCGGAGGAGTCCACAGGTTGAGTCTTGAGCCCACCACAGACCCTTGCTGCTTGGGTTCACTCCAACCCGAGAGGAAACCACTCGGGTGGCCCTCTCTCTCTCTCTCTCTCAGTTGCTTGGGAGGTGAAAAAAAAGAGATGGTGGTGGTGCGGCTGGGCTGTGGGGGAGATGAAGAGAGGGATGAGGAAGCTTCGAGAGGCATTAAAGGAGTCTCACGCGCGTCACGCGCGGGTGGGGCAACGAGGAGCCGCGCGTGGCTCCCTGCATGCGGTTGCATGCCTGGATGCATATTTTGCATTAAGCCCCCCCCATTATCAGTCCTTTACAAGTTAGTCATTTGTCCAGTGAATGCCTTTTTGCACATAAACCCCTCCTCAATAAATAAATTTGAAAAAAGACCCTCCTTAACTGATATTTTCGCTTTTCGAGGTGTTCCGCTCGTCAGAACGAAAAACGGATTGCGCTAGCGCGTCCGGCACGTCGAAACCTTTAAGATGGTGATTTTTTATTTTCTGACACGGTGTCCGCATAATTTTTGGGTCCATAAAAACTGTCCAAAATCACAGTTTTTATGCTTTTAAAAATTCCAGGGTCGTCAAACGAGGTTTTCGTCTGCGCCATTGCGTCCGGAACGACGAGGCCAATCAAAATGACTACCTGGATCACTGAATTCGGGTTCCGAATAGGGGAATGGTCCATGTTGCAATCGACGGGAACCCGAAATTGGGTTTACTGTTCATGAACAGTGCTCACTTAAAGCACTGTGCACAGTGAGTCACTGTTCCATTAATTCCCAATTTGCCCGCTTCTTTTATTTTTTTCTGGAAGATCCGACCGTCGGATTGAAAAGTGCTGAATATGAAAATCGCTCGGTTCGACGAGATGATCGCAACGGTCTACTCGGATCAAGGGAAGCTACGATCCGGATTGAACTGGTGTATGAGCGAACCACCTTCGGGATCCGGATCGAACAGTCTGATCCGGATCCTGAACATGTCCCATGTCCAGTTTTTGATATTTATGCAATAACAAATCCATCCAAGTGTTTATACGCTATAAGAAGTATTCGGATCACCAAAGATATTAAGCTAAACATACCTGATCCTTTTGAATTCTTCTTTCTTGAGATTGAGTTATATGATCCAACTTCCTTTACCTTCAATCTTCAAGACTTAATCGAATTCACGAAATACGCCAACTCAAATTCCGTAACACGATCCAGTTCTCAACCTCCCACGGTTCCGAACTCTGACCTGAGAACCGCGGGGGATGAAACTTGCTGATAAAGGATAGTCGATCCATGAGCTCCCTCTGCTCTGTCTTTGTCAACGGAGGAATCTGTGACGAGGTCGAGGATGTCGTAACCGGAAGTACTGATGGTGGTGCCACAGGAGGTGCCCTCTGCTCCAGCATGCGCATCATGCGCTCCATATTTTCCTCCTGGCGCCTGGCCGCCACCTCCTGGCGCCGCAACGCCTCTGCCATCTGGGCCACCTGAGCCCGCAGCTCCTGTACCTCACTCTGCCTGGCCTGCTCGGCCTCTCGCCGCCCGGGCTCCTCACCCAAGGTCGAACGCCCTCTCGTCGCTACACGACGTCTCGGCGGCATCGCAGGTAACTGAAACAAAAACGAATGTCAGGACATAACAACCATACGACCCAATCCAGCGAGAGCCTAAAACTTGTTATCCTCCCTAAAGTATTATGTTGTCTGCAGCCAACATAATCCCTTGAGAGAATAACATGTCAAATCACTCATCCCAACCCTAAGGAGAGGTAAAAGCTCAATCTGGACTCTCGCTAAAAGTCATGACTCTCACGTAGTCATCCTAATGTCCAACCACAAGCCTAGGGTCTCTAAGTCCTCAATGACCTATATCCTAGGCTCTGATACCACTCTAATCTGTCACGCCCCGGGGTCGAAACTGCGACCCGGGCGCGCTAACAGATCCGCCATCTGTACGGAAACTGTCGTACAGACGAAGCGTCTAACCTGCAAAGACAGAACTACAGCTACCCAGATATCAGAGCGGATAAGAAAGTTGTAATATAAAATCTCATCTACTACAAAGCTGCAACAAAACAGCTTGCGAAAAACTCCACAAAAATCTGCTCGTGAAGCTACTTGCGAAAAGCTGCTCGCGAAAAAACTGCTCGAAAACCGCTCGCAAAACTGCTCGCAAAATGCCTAAAACTGCTCGCCAAAAACTGGGCGAAAACCGCGCGAAAACTGCGCGCGAAAACTGCGAAAAACTCCGAAAACCGCTAGCGAAACAGCTTGCGAAAACTGCACGAAAACTGCGCGAGAACAACGCGAAAACTACGGAAACCGCTCGCGAAAACTGCAAGCGAAAAACAGCGAAAAACGGCTTGCGAAACGGTTCGCGAAAAAACCCTGCGAAAACTGCTAGCGAAACCGCTCGCGAAAAATCCTGCGAAAACTGCTAGCGAAACCGCTCGCGAAAAATCCTGCGAAAACTGCTAGCGAAACCGCTCGCGAAAATCCTGCGAAAACTGGTAGCGAAACCGCTCGCGAAAATCCTACGAAAACAGCACCGACGGCGAAGACGACGCCCGACGGCGGAAAAAACAGCACCGGCGCGCAAACCGAGGTGCAGCCCGCTGTCCGGGTGCACGCCGAGCGGCGATATCCCAACCGCGCGACGAGGGAGGCCCGCCGCGCGGCGCCGAACCAAGCCGCGCCGCGCAGCGACCTGCTGCGCGGTGCCGGAGCGCGCCGCGCAGCGCCCTGCGTCGCTGGGCGCGGCGCCCAGCGGCGCTGTGCGCGGCGCCCAACGACGCTGAGCGCAGCGCCCTGCGGCGCTGCGCACCCGCCCGCGCAGGCCCGCGCGCGGCCCGCCCGGCCCTGCCGCGCGCGCGCCTGTGCGCGGCCATGCCGCGCGCGCCTGCGCGCCACCAGGCAGCACCGCGCGCGCGCCTGCGCGCGGCCTGGCAGCGCGCGCACGCGCCTGCGCGCGGCCATGCCGCGCGCACCCGCGCGGCGCTGCACCAGGGCGCAACGCCCTGGTGCTACCAGCGCACTCGGCAGTGCCGCTGGGTGCTGCCAGAGTTGCAGCACCCCGGCGGCTGCTGCGCGCGGGCGCCTTTGTGCGCCCGCGCAGCAGGCCGCAGCCGGCCGCGCGTGCGCCATTGCGCGCGGCTCCCACGGCGGCAACCCCCCCCCCCCCCCCCCCCCCCCCCCCCCCCCCCCCCCCCAAACCCGCGCACGAAAAACTAAAATAAAACAATAATAAATCCCTTAAAGCTCCAAAACACCAAAAACTGTACAAAACAGAAAATGCTTACCTCGCCGTCGCACGCCGCATGCCCACAAGCTCCAAACGGCATCAACGGGGAGTCCTCAACCAAAAATCACCTCAAAACCCTTGCTTTCCCTCTTCATTTCTTTCTCCTTCTTCCATTTCCTCTCTTTTCTTCTTCTTTCTTTCTTTCTTTCTCTTTTCCTTTCTTTCCTGCTTTTCTCCCAAGCAACAGAGAAGGCCCCTTTTTATAAAGCAAAACTAAATTAATTAAATAATTAATCCAAAAAGTCCACCCCAACTCACTTTTTGCCTTCGGACTCTCCGCCGCTGCCCGGAACCTCCCGAACTCCGCTGTAAATCGAAAATACACGCGCTCACAGCTTTTTCTCTTCAAAAAGCTCATCCGTTGAGTCGGGGTGCTCAAATCAAAAACCGACTCCGAAACTGTCAGTTCCGACTCACTTTTTGCCTCCGGATCCTCCGCGTCAATCCGGAACCTCCCGAACCTCGCTGTAAATCGATAGTACACGTGTCCGCAGCTTTTTCTCTTCAAAAGCTCATCCGTTGAGTCGGGGTGCTCAAATCAAATACCGGCTCCAAAATTGCCGGTTCCGACTCACTTTTTGCCTCCGGATCCTCCGCGTTAGTCCGGAACCTCCCGAACCTCGCTGTAATCTGAAAGTACACCTGTTCCAAGTGTTCCTGAATTTCCGGCACTCCACGGTGAAGTCGGTAATTTCCAAATCTCGTCCTCAATCGGCATACAAAGCCCGGAAAACCCCGAATCGAGCTGGAGCTTCTGCGTTGATCCGAATCAACCCGGCATCAACTGTAAACTCAAAAGCAACATGCCCGAGGCAAACGCTCTGCTCCAAGCCATCGGTGTTGTCGGCGCGCTATCCGAAGACCGGGTACTCTACAGCCGGAGTGTTGACTCCCAGGTTAGTGCTCGAAGGTGCCGGAGTATGTCAGCCAGGTTGGTGCCAGGTTCGGCGAGTTTTTCCCTAAGGTCTTGATGACCAATATGGTGGCTTTTGATTGGGTATTTGCTTGTTCTTCCATTGATGCATAAATTGCCTGTTTAATCTGCTTTACATCATACTCTTATGATTACCCAGTGCTTGTTCAGTTTTGATTAGAATCTATATCAGCATGCTTCTGTTTGATGCCAGGTTCGGTGTTTTTCCCTGAGGTCTTATAGACCAATATGGTGGCTTGATTGGGTATCTGCTTGTTCTATTATTGATGCATATGTTGCCTGTTTAACCTGTTTTTATCATGCCTCATGATTTCCTAGTTCCTATTCCTGTTATAGTTATCATCCTATAATTGCTCAGTAATTGTTTAAGCCTGCTTTAATTTACAACACCAAATATATCTGCTTTGCCTATTGTTGATATTACAGTACCATGATATATAACTGCCTTGCCTAATGATCTCTTACTATCCGCTAGTTATTGTATGCCAGTAGGTACGATCTGCTATTTCTCGGCTCATCGTACCCACTGGGATACACTGTCGATGTATCTCACACCCCCTGGGTTACCATTTTTCAGGTCGAGCGGGTGTTGGGACGTTGGGACGTGTTGGTGAGATGCCGCGTTAAATTTGACCCTGGACAGCCGTTGTTATTTTAGTTTCAAGCTTGTAATTCAATTTGTAATAAGTTGTTGTAATATTTGTATTTTGTTTATTAGTTCTTTAGAGTTCGTATTTTAGACTACTCTGATGTTGGTTTGCCATTGTAGACCCGAGCATGTATAGAAAAGGCTCAATCCAATGGGGATTGGGAATTTTCTATATATGTGGCTGTCTGTTGCGCCCTGGCTGAATTTTATAAACTCTAAAAAAAAAAAAAAAAAAAAAAAAAAAAAAAAAAAAAAAATTAGACTCTGTTTTTCGAACTCGGGGCGTGACAGGTTTACACTTTATATTGTTTGAAGAGGTACAATGACACAGTGATGAGTCGATTACAACTTTGAAGAACAAGAATAGGGGGCTATAAGGAAGTAGGTAGGGATAGAAGGATTACAATTAAGCCTAATCCTTGGAAAGCAGTAAAGAAAGCGGTAATTACAGGTATGAAAAGTTAAGTTAACCTACTCCTAGATAAATGAAGAAGCTGGGGTGGCACCGGGCTTACGAGGTTGCCGAACCCCTTTTCCTTTGACGGTTTAGGTATTTATACACATCCCGAACCATCTTATTAGGCGCCAATTTAAATAATCGACATTAATTGGGGGGAGTTATCAGATATTCAGCAACTACTTCCTTTTAAGCCGAATGCCCTCAAATAGGATAGTAGTCGCTTATCCGTCCAAATTTATCCCCATGTCATCGCGCTAGAGCGTGATTCTCGGCGCTTTCCAGTGCTCGGCACAGCTTGCTGTTGTGGGTTAGTTGCGAGATTCACGCCCGAATCTCGCACTCCTTCCTTCCAAGATCTTTCGTTTCCCGGCTCGAGCAGCCGAAAAGTTATCTTGGATTCTCGCCTTCCTCGTCGCTTGATTGGAGCGGTCTGGCTGAAATTGACGGTTTTCTTGCTTACAACTCTTTTTTTGCCGGCACATGTTTTCAGCCGATGATATTTGTCGCGTGCTAAATTCTTACACAACAAAAATCGATCTCAATCGAGATGCAGGTCTCATTTTTCTGCGGCTGATATTGGCCGTCCGACGCTACCCGCCATGTGTCGCTCTCTTAAGAGGCAAAAATTTTGGTCTCAACACTACGCTATCAATAACTAATCATTTGGTGCTACCAAATTTTTTCCGCCACTTACCCCATTGATCATTTTCATCACTCAGATCATATTATTTTCTCAACCACTAATTAAACCTTAGGGGCCCACTATCATCCTAACCACACATCTCTTAATCCAATGGTCAAAAACTTAATAGCACTAATGATTTAGTGCTATTGATAGAATAGTAGCCAAGGTGTGTGTGTGTGTGTGTGTGTGTGTGTGTGTGTATATATATATATATATATATATATATATATATATAGAGAGAGAGAGAGAGAGTGTGTGTGACACCCCCGGAATTTGAAATAGTCCTATATATAAATGATATAATAGGACTAAATCTCTTAACCCGGCTATAGCATTTTGGGTGGTAGCAAGACCCAAGAGGTTATGTCACGCCCCCGGGGGTTTTTGAGTCTATCAAAGCGGAAATTCGTATGTATCTTTTTTTTTTTTTTTTCCTTAACAAGGTACATTAAACCTCATCCCCGGTGCGTGCCAGACCGCCACATACACAAAATTCTCCCTGTCCGCGGACAGAGTCTCCTTTGTATATGCACGGCGTCTCATTTACAACAACATACAACAATCATCAACCATCAACCATACAATAGACATTCAACATCAAGCGGAATATTAAAGCGGCATCAATGTTTAGAAAGGATAAAGCCAGCAATTGCAAAACCCGTGCCCACACGGCACTTCGTTTTGAGAAAACCCTTTTCGAAATCATTTGGTTTATCATGAAAACATGCCGCATAAGAAACATCATCAGAAGAACCAAACTATAAAAGTACAACTCATCCACAGTGCCAAGTAAAACATGTCCACGAATATTTCTACTCACAAGCAAATTAACTAACATGCGTAAAAGAGATGAGATAATGATAATAACCAAGCGTTCTGACTACGGTCCTCGCGACGCAGTCTCAACAATCTCCCGGGTAACGCCCCTCGTAGCGCCTGTCACGGAGTGGGTAAAGTCAGTGACAAACAAAGTAGATGTCTAACAACAATAAGGAATAAGGAGCAAACCGGAAACACCGTAACCATTTCGCTAAAAACCCTACACATATTAAGCTGGGCCCCGACCCCAGATTTATCAATTTAATTGGGCACCAACCCCAGAATATTTATCGGAGAGACCAAAGTCTCCGCTCGTGCGCAAGCACTCCTTTGATGCATTTAACCCCTTCCACGGTGCTGGTGTGCTATTCCCAGCGGGCGCGAAGGGGTCCTCACGGCTCCCACCCCTTTGTGAGGAACACGGGTCATACAAGACCACTCTTCCGGAAAAGTACACCCATGCGGAGGCCAATCCGCCTGTGTACGTGCAGCATCCCAAAACGGTTTTTGCCGAGATCGGCGTGTCATGAACATTGCGGCCGCAGCCGCTTCAATTGTTAGATAATAACACAATTATGCGAAAGGTTAAACTGTCCATCTACTTTGTTAGATAAATTGAGAGCACTTTAATGACGATAGATGCACTTACTGCACTGGTTGTATTTACAGCAACCGTACCCACCTATTTGGAGAGAGATCGGAACACTCGAATCTTTCGCGCACCCCCGCTGCGCGTCTGGACCTAAAGAAAGTCCGCAAGGATAACTATAGTTAAAAGCGTGTACTTACATCCGAAAACATAAGACCCGATTTACTCATTTGTTTTTGACGGAAAAGTCCAACATTGTCCGGTTGACGAAACGGAATTCCCGAGCCACCGTCGCCGTCTGCCGGAGCCCCGCGCGGTTTAGAACCGCGCAGCGTATCTCCGCGGACGATGCCCTCGCGGCGCGGTGCCCCGCGCGGTGCCCGTGCGACGGCCGCACGGTGCCCGCGCGGGTGCGGCCCGGCACGGCGCCCGCGCGGTTGCGGGTCCGTGCGGGTGCCGCCCGCGCGGCAGTCGCGCGGCGCCCGCGCGGTGCCGTCCGTGACCCTCCTCCGCGCGATGCCCTAGCGGCATCGCGCGCCTCCGCCGTCCGTTCCGCGCCTTTTCAAGGAGACGAAGTCGGCGACGGTGACGGATACGACGGAGAAAACAAGAAACCAAGAACTCACGGAAAAGACAACAAACAAAAATCCCAAATAATTTAAATAAATTATTTTACTAACCGAAGATCGACGGGAAGGTTGTCCGGTCGTGTTCTTGTCTTCGGTTCGGCGTCCGGGAAGATCGGGCTCCTTCTCTTTCTCCTTTCCCTTTCTTCCGGCTAGGGTTTCGTCTTTTCTTTTTCTTTTTTTTTTTCCTTCTCTCCGATTAGGGTTTTTATTTCCTTTTTCTTTTCCTTTCCGATAATCGGGATCCCTTATATAGTCGTACTTTACCTTTAATTAATTCCTCTTTAATTCGTACGTAAGAGAATTAATTAATTTTCCGTCTGGGATAATTAATTAACTAATTAATTATCCCCCACGAGATAAACCACCTTATCTCTAACGGGTGCAAGATATTTAGCACGGATTCCGATGCACGACTAATTACCGTATCACTTTGAATCCCGTTCAGGGGGTTCCCGATATCGGATTTCAGATCCGATCGCGCCGTCGGCTTTCTTTTTCCGCGCACAATCGCGGAAAAATACTAGCGTCCCACAATGGCCAACTTCAAGAATTGAATAATTCTATTTCACTTAAAGGCCTAAACGACTACACGTAAGTCAAAAGTACCCCGAAAGGCCGGATCACTACACCACTCACACTTTATAAAAAGTTTCGTCCCGAAACTTAAATACAAACCCCATTAATTAATTCGGGAAAACATTCCCTCATCTTCGATTCCAGTTCCCACGTTGCCTCGCGCTCTTCGTGGTTGCTCCATTGGACCTTCACATAGGGGATAGTTCGATTGCGCAACTTCTTGTCCTCTCTTGCCAAAATCCGCACCGGCGTCTCCTCGACGCTTAAATCCTCTCGCAACTCGATGGTGGAGGCATCCAAGGCATGAGAGGGGTCAGCTAAGTATTTCCGGAGCATTGAGACATGGAATACGTTATGGACTCGTTCGAGATTCGGCGGCAGGGCTAATCGGTACGCCACCGGTCCTACGCGTTCTAGGATCTCGAACGGTCCTACGTACCTCGGGCTTAACTTTCCCTTTATGCCGAAGCGTCGGTTCCCTTTGGAGGGCGAAACTCGGAGTAACTCGTGCTCACCCACCATGAACTCTAAGTCCCGACGTCTGTTGTTCGCGTAGCTTTTCTGTCTGCTCTGGGCGGTTAGTAGCCTCTGTCTAATCAATCGCACTTTTGCTTCGGTCTCCTCCACCAAATCTGGGCCCAGAAACTTACGCTCACCCAGGTCGTCCCAGCATATTGGAGACCGACAGCGGCGCCCGTACAGGGCCTCGTATGGTGCCATCTGAATGCTGGCCTGGTAGCTATTATTGTAGGCAAATTCCACTAGGGGCAAGCACCGTGCCCATCCTTCGCCCAGGTCTAAAACGCATGCCCGAAGCATGTCTTCCACAATTTGTATCACCCGCTCTGATTGTCCATCGGTCTGCGGGTGAAAAGCCGTACTGAAGTGCAACTTAGTTCCCATTGCTCGCTGCAGGCTCTGCCAAAAGTTTGACACAAATCGCGTGTCCCTGTCCGACGTGATGGATGTCGGCACCCCATGCAGCCTTACTATCTCGTTGATGTAGGTTTGCGCCAGTCGTTCCCGCGCCCATGTCGTGTGTATGGGCAGAAAGTGGGCCGATTTCGTCAGACGGTCCACGATTACCCATATTGCATCATGTCCCTGTGACGATCTCGGGAACCCGGTCACAAAATCCATGGTAATCATGTCCCACTTCCACACGGGCACCGGTAAGGGTTGCAATTTTCCTGCTGGACGCTGGTGCTCGGCCTTCACTCGTTGGCACACTAGGCAGTGTGCCACAAGTCGAGTCACGTCTCCCTTCATTTTGGGCCACCAGAGGGTCTGTTTGACGTCCTTGTACATCTTCGTTCCCCCGGGATGCGCTGTATATGGAGCTGTATGCGCCTCCCGCAGGATTTCCTCTTTGAGTTCTGGTAGATCCGGCACGCAGATTCGTCCCCGAAATCGTATGGTGCCGTCGGAGTTTACTGTGAAATCACCTCCTGGGTCGGCAGTTACTCTACCTCGCACCAGCTGGAGTTGGTCATCAGTCGACTGCCCTTCGAGAATTCTGTCAAGCAGGGTAGGTCTGACCACCAGTGTCAGAAGTCGTTCGACTGTACCCGCTGGTACTACTTCTAGTCTTAATCGCAAAAATTCCGCAATCAGACCATCTTGCTGGGTGATGGTACTTACCCCTGCCTTCTCGGCCTGTCCCTTACGGCTCAGGGCGTCGGCCACCACGTTTGCCTTTCTCGGGTGGTAGTGGATCGTTAAGTCGTAATCCTTCAATAGCTCGAGCCACCGTCTTTGTCGCAAATTTAACTCCCTTTGGGTGAAAAGGTATTTAAGACTTTTATGATCTGAGTACACATTGCAGTGTGCCCCATACAGGTAGTGTCTCCAAAGCTTGAGGACGAACACAACTGCTGCGAGTTCCAAATCGTGCACGGGGTAGTTTCGCTCGTATTCTTTGAGCTGCCTTGACGCATAGGCTATAACCTTTCCCCGTTGCATGAGCACTCCACCCAGTCCATTTCGCGACGCATCGCAATACACTTCATAATCCTCCCCTGGTTCCGGTAGGGCGAGAATCGGTGCTCGCGTCAATCTATCCTTGAGCTCCTCGAAGCTCCTCTGACATTTGTCCGTCCAGATGAACTTTTCCCCCTTTTTAGTCAAACGGTTTAATGGGGTGGCTATCCTGGAGAAACCCTCCACGAAGCGCCGGTAGTACCCGGCTAATCCTAGAAAGCTTCGAACCTCTGTTACCGTCGTCGGTTGGGACCAGTCCGTCACCGAATCTATCTTCTTCGGATCGACTGCGACTCCAGCCGCTGAGATTACGTGCCCCAAGAAGCCAACCTCTCGGAGCCAAAACTCACACTTTTTGAGTTTGGCGTAGAGTTTCTGTTCCCGTAGAGTCTGGAGGACTGTGCGCAGATGTTCTTCATGTCCCTCGTCTGTACGGGAGTAGATGAGGATATCGTCGATGAAGACCACCACGAATAAATCCAGGAAAGGTTTGAATACCCTGTTCATCATGTCCATGAACACTGCCGGGGCATTCGTGAGCCCGAACGGCATTACTGTAAATTCGTAATGACCGTAGCGAGTCCGAAAAGCCGTTTTGGGGATGTCCTCCCCCTTGACCTGGACCTGATGATAGCCCGACTGCAGGTCAATCTTTGAGAACACCGTCGCCCCCTGTAGTTGGTCGAAGAGGTCGTCGATCCTTGGCAGGGGGTACTTGTTCTTAACGGTGACCTTATTTATCTCCCGGTAGTCGATGCACAACCGGAGACTTCCGTCCTTCTTTCTCACAAACAGGACGGGCGCGCCCCAGGGTGACGCGCTAGGTCTGATGAAGCCTTTATCCAAAAGGTCCTCCAACTGTGCCTTGAGTTCCTTCAACTCTGCGAAGGCCATCCTGTACGGTGCCTTGGTGATGGGTTTGGTGCCGGGAAGTAGTTCAATAGGAAAGTCGACTTCTCGTTCCGGCGGCGCTCTGGGGAGCGGCCCTGAACTACCTATCGGCCCATTGGGTTCTCGGCTGCAAGGCATAGGGTGGAGCCTATTTATTCCTTGCATGGCCCTTAACGGGCCCCGAGTACACAAGGTTCTCCTATGCTTCGAAGCCCGCCCGCGCACATCGGCCGGGGGAGGCTTCGCCTAATACTTAAGGATTCTAGAGAGAGAGAGCGAGAGAGAGAGTCTAACAGGGGCAGGAGGTTAAGGTGTGACCGGTGCTCCTAATCTAAGAGGGAAAAGTGAAACCAAAAATTTACCTGCCGTTACTAGGTCTGGGACGTCGCGTCCTCCACTGCAGTATCCCGATTATTTTCTGATCCCTCACGTCGAGCTCGGGCGATAGCGAACCCCCGCTCCACTATGGTGGCCCTGTCCACCACTTCCCTGAACGTGCGCAGGTCCGCTGCCTGAACCATCTCGAAGATGTCGCTCCATAACCCGTCCACAAAGAGACGGGCCTTGTGGGCTTCATCTCGTATAACAAACGGGACGCAGTTAACCAATCTTACAAACTCCCTTTGATATTCCATGACCGAGCGGTTCCCTTGTCTAATGTTCTTCAGGTCGTCTTCCAATTGCCGCTTGACGCCATCGGAGAAGAAAGCGTCAAAAAGTTCCTCTCTAAAGGCCGTCCATGTCGGTAGCGGGTCGTTTGTAGTTGGATCCGGGCGTACCGTCTTCCACCAGATGCGTGCATTCCCTTCGAGGAAGTGGACGGCTAGTGGAACCCGCTCGTGTTCCTCCATCAGTAGGTCCTCGAAGAGTTTTTCCATGGTATCCACCCATTTCTCGACGACCCATGGATCGGTCGTCTCTCCCTCAAAAGTTGGAGGGTCATGCTTCTTGAACCTAGTCAAATTCGTCCTGACCCTTTCTCGCGTCGTTCGTTGCTCCGTGATCCCTCCTACAGCGGCGGACCCCCCGAGAGTAGGGGTCGTTCCTGCCTCCCCTGCTGTCGCTCCCATCACGGGCCCCGTGGTCGTCGGAGTAGGTACATCCCTTGGGGATGGGGGCTGTTCCGTCGTCGTGCCACCCGTCCCTTGCGGTCCCGTAGTGGGTGCGGTGGCTTCAGGCGGAGGGGTCGGATCGCGCTCGGCTGGCGCGGTTGCCTGTTGCTGCGTCAGGTGACGAACCTGCTCCGTCAGCGTCGCTAATTGCCCGGCCATTTCCCGCAGTTGTTGTCGGAGGAGCTGGTTCTCTGCGGTGGTCGGGGTCACTCTGTCCGTGTCCGCATTCTCGGTGGACGATCTAGTCCGGGCCATCGTCCGCTATTTACAAAGAAACCACGTTAACCCTAAGGTTATAACCCTAACACCCTGTCTTACGATTACACCTACATTACGTTCCCCTTTTCCCCGTACTCTCACGTACTACGCACCTATACCTTGGTTATCTCATGTCTAATTTGCTTGTGGTACCCTACACTGTGGATGTGGATCACGTCTACTATGGTTATGGTTGTTTTTCTCTGATACCATTTAATCTGTCACGCCCCCGGGGGTTTTTGAGTCTATCAAAGCGAAAATTCGTGTGTATCTTTTTTTTTTTTTTTCCTTAACAAGGTACATTAAACCTCATCCCCGGTGCGTGCCAGACCGCCACATACACAAAATTCTCCCTGTCCGCGGACAGAGTCTCCTTTGTATATGCACGGCGTCTCATTTACAACAACATACAACAATCATCAACCATCAACCATACAATAGACATTCAACATCAAGCGGAATATTAAAGCGGCATCAATGTTTAGAAAGGATAAAGCCAGCAATTGCAAAACCCGTGCCCACACGGCACTTCGTTTTGAGAAAACCCTTTTCGAAATCATTTGGTTTATCATGAAAACATGCCGCATAAGAAACATCATCAGAAGAACCAAACTATAAAAGTACAACTCATCCATAGTGCCAAGTAAAACATGTCCACGAATATTTCTACTCACAAGCAAATTAACTAACATGCGTAAAAGAGATGAGATAATGATAATAACCAAGCGTTCTGACTACGGTCCTCGCGATGCAGTCTCAACAATCTCCCGGGTAACACCCCTCGTAGCGCCTGTCACGGAGTGGGTAAAGTCAGTGACAAACAAAGTAGATGTCTAACAACAATAAGGAATAAGGAGCAAACCGGAAACACCGTAACCATTTCGCTAAAAACCCTGCACATATTAAGCTGGGCCCCGACCCCAGATTTATCAATTTAATTGGGCACCAACCCCAGAATATTTATCGCAGAGACCAAAGTCTCCCCTCGTGCGCAAGCACTCCTTTGATGCATTTAACCCCTTCCACGGTGCTGGTGTGCTATTCCCAGCGGGCGCGAAGGGGTCCTCACGGCTCCCACCCCTTTGTGAGGAACACGGGTCATACAAGACCACTCTTCCGGAAAAGTACACCCATGCGGAGGCCAATCCGCCTGTGTACGTGCAGCATCCCAAAACGGTTTTTTGCCGAGATCGGCGTGTCATGAACATTGCGACCGCAGCCGCTTCAATTGTTAGATAATAACACAATTATGCGAAAGGTTAAACTGTCCATCTACTTTGTTAGATAAATTGAGAGCACTTTAATGACGATAGATGCACTTACTGCACTGGTTGTATTTACAGCAACCGTACCCACCTATTTGGAGAGAGATCGGAACACTCGAATCTTTCGCGCACCCCCGCTGCGCGTCTGGACCTAAAGAAAGTCCGCAAGGATAACTATAGTTAAAAGCGTGTACTTACATCCGAAAACATAAGACCCGATTTACTCATTTGTTTTTGACGGAAAAGTCCAACATTGTCCGGTTGACGAAACGGAATTCCCGAGCCGCCGTCGCCGTCTGCCGGAGCCCCGCGCGGTTCAGAACCGCGCGGCGTATCTCCGCGGACGATGCCCTCGCGGCGCGGTGCCCCGCGCGGGTTGCCCGTGCGACGGCCGCACGGTGCCCGCGCGGGTGCGGCCCGGCACGGCGCCCGCGCGGTTGCGGGTCCGTGCGGGTGCCGCCCGCGCGGCAGTCGCGCGGCGCCCGCGCGGTGCCGTCCGTGACCCTCCTCCGCGCGATGCCCTAGCGGCATCGCGCGCCTCCGCCGTCCGTTCCGCGCCTTTTCAAGGAGACGAAGTCGGCGACGGTGACGGATACGACGGAGGAAAACAAGAAACCAAGAACTCACGAAAAAGACAACGAACAAAAATCCCAAATAATTTAAATAAATTATTTTACTAACCGAAGATCGACGGGAAGGTTGTCCGGTCGTGTTATTGTCTTCGGTTCGGCGTCCGGGAAGATCGGGCTCCTTCTCTTTCTCCTTTCCCTTTCTTCCGGCTAGGGTTTCGTCTTTTCTTTTTCTTTTTTTTTTTCCTTCTCTCCGATTAGGGTTTTTATTTCCTTTTTCTTTTCCTTTCCGATAATCGGGATCCCTTATATAGTCGTACTTTACCTTTAATTAATTCCTCTTTAATTCGTACGTAAGAGAATTAATTAATTTTCCGTCTGGGATAATTAATTAACTAATTAATTATCCCCCACGAGATAAACCACCTTATCTCTAACGGGTGCAAGATATTTAGCACGGATTCCGATGCACGACTAATTACCGTATCACTTTGAATCCCGTTCAGGGGGTTCCCGATATCGGATTTCAGATCCGATCGCGCCGTCGGCTTTCTTTTTTCGCGCACAATCGCGGAAAAATACTAGCGTCCCACAATGGCCAACTTCAAGAATTGAATAATTCTATTTCACTTAAAGGCCTAAACGACTACACGTAAGTCAAAAGTACCCCGAAAGGCCGGATCACTACAGGTTAAGAGAGTTAAGCGTGCTAGAGCTAGAGTAGTTCTAAGATGGGTGACCCCTGGGAAGTTGGGGCGTCACAGTTGGTATCAGAGACAATCACCGGCCGGAAATGTGAGATGAATCTCGGTTGAGCAAGGGTTATATAGCGGGTAGAGTATGGCTCCCGGGCTAATGACCGTTGTAGGTGGAGTGTAGCTCCCTACAAGGTCGGCTAAGGCTAGCGAGACAAATCTCACATCGCCTGGTACTAGTGAGTGTGCTTGAGCCTGACGTGGACGTCAGGGCTTAAAGAGGGGAGGAATGTGACACCCCCGGAATTTGAAATAGTCCTATATATAAATGATATAATAGGACTAAATCTTTTAACCCGGCTATAGCATTTTGGGTGGTAGCAAGACCCAAGAGGTTAAGAGAGTTAAGCGTGCTAGAGATAGAGTAGTTCTAGGATGGGTGACCCCTGGGAAGTTGGGGCGTCACAGAGAGTGTGTGTATGTGTGTGGCTACTAATTTTTTATCATTAGATCAACCCCTTTGATCATTTCTAACCCTTAGATCATACTATTCAACCAGCCACCCAGGAAAGCTTAGTGGACTACTATCATCCTAACCGCATATTTTTTTATCCAATGGTTAAAAACTTAATAGCACCAATGACTTGTACTATTAATAGTATAGTAGCCTAGTTATATATATATATATATATATATATATATAGAGAGAGAGAGAGAGAGAGAGAGAGAGAGAGAGAGAGAGAGAGAGAGTCCGGCTACTGTGCTTGTACAAGCACCAAGCAATTGGTGCTTGTAAGTTTTCTACCGTTAGATCTAATCCTTTGATTAATTCTACCCCTTAGATCATACTATTCCACCAACCTACCCACTAAACCCAAAGGGCCCACCATCATCCTAACTGCACATTCCTACATTAAAGGGTAAAAAACTCACAAGCATAAATAACTTGGTGCTTTTACAAGTATAGGAGCTCAATTTTATATATATATATATATATATATATAAAGAGAGAGAGAGAGAGAGAGAGAGCGCGCGCGCGCTAGGTTTGTGTGCTTTTAGAAGCACGGAGGTCTTCATACTCCCAAGTTATTTTCGATGTTGGGATTTCTAAATGGACGATCGGCTCCGTTAAATTTTGATCTAGAGTATTTAAAAGGTTTAGAAATTAAATTTCATTAATTTTCAGTATAATTTGCCTAGTGATCGAAGGAGTTCAAAATCAACAATTTTAATAGTTGTGGTGAGCCGTTTGCAAGTTTAACGGTGTAAAAATATCCAACTCATATAAAATTTTGAAAAAAAAAAAAATTATACTATATAAAACAAGATTAATATCCTTGATCTAAGATTTTAGTATCATATCATCTCATTTTGTGAGATTTTTATTTTCAACTGTTGATTTTGAGCCTCTTTGATCACTAGACAAATAATATCAAAAAATCATGAAATTATTTTTTGCATATTTTAAATATTTTAGATTGAGTTTAACGGAGCAGATTATCGATTCGGAAGTCCCAACATTGTCCTCCGTGCTTCTAAATACATACAAGTCCTACTATATATATATATATATATATATATATATATATATATATATATATATATATATATATATTATGTGTGTGTGTGTGTGTGTGTGTGTGTGTGTGTGTGGGGGGGGGGGGGGGGGGGGGGGGGGGGGGGGGGGGGGTTGAGATGATAGTGGACCCTTTGGGTTTAATAGTTGGTTGAAAAAATAGTAAAATCTAACGGGTGAAAATGATCAAAGGGGTTGATCTAATGGTAGAAAACTTGATAGCACCAATAACTTAGTACTATTAATAGTATAGTAGCGGGATCATTTATATATATATATATATATATATATATATATATATATATATATATATATATATATATATATATATATATATATATATATATATATATTGACTGGAATACTATCGATAGCAAATGGACTCCGTTGCTACCGATTTGTTTTCAATGATGAAACCTCGATCTAGATCACTGGACTATCTAGAAATTAAATTTCAAAATTTTTAGACATCATTAACCTAATGATCAAAAAGTTGCAAAATTTATAATTTTACTGGTAGATTTGAGACGTTTGCTCGTTTAACGATATAAAAAATATAAATTAATTAAATTTTGGTTAGAAAACTTTTTAAACTATTTAAAATAAGATCTATACTCCCGATCTTGATAATAAGACTCATATCATCACTTTTTGAAAGATATTCATTTTTAGCCGTTCATTTTTATATCCACTTAATAAAGAAGAAAAGAATATAACAAAAATATAAAATTTAATTTTCAGATAGTTTTAGTGGTGTAGATCATATTTAACGGTATCGATCGTCGATTCGGAAGTTCCATAATTGAAAACAAATCGGTAGATCATATTTGTTTCCGTACGTACCTACACTTTTACGCCCCATAAAATTGGATAGCTTTTAATGTCGAATAGGTCTAAAGTCAACTATGTTATTGAAGAACAAAGGCGGCATACTTCCGCTTCATTAACTATCCGTACCATTAAAGTTAATTTGACAAATTTAAAGTTTTCAAAAGAAAACTTTTAAGATGTTGGAAATTATTATTCAATGCATTTAGCACAATCACAAAATAAACAGTAAAAATTGATGTAAATCTAAATAGTAAAAACTTATTTTCAGAAAAAGTTCTACTAATTTGAATTCTTCTTCATTTCTAAAGAACAAACACCAGCTCATTCGGCCGCCTAAACTATTAATTTTTGACACAACAAGATCATAAAGTTTGGTGTAAAATTTAAAATACTCAATATCGTTTTAATAAGAGCATTAACTATTTGCGTGTTCAAATAACTAGCATGCACACTAGTGGGAAATAAATGTTCTTGTATATGAACACTTCAAACACTATATTAATCGCTATAAGAATTACCACATTTAGCGGAAAAAGTTTGGTACTAATTAGAAAAAATTGCTACAATAAGTGCGTTAGGGTAGTAAAGTACTTTAGGGGTAATTTCATATGAGTTTCTATAAAAATATTAAATAATAGGTTAAATTACAGAAGATCTCCCTGTAATAACCCGCTTTTCTACTTTACCCCCTGTTATTTAAAAGCCTACATTTTGTCCCCTCGTAATTACCGAATTGTCTTTAGAGGGCAACAACGTTAACGGAGGTGGTAAATTGATGAAAATGCCCTCCTTGTGCTGACCCGCGCTGACCCACGCCGGAGGAGGAGGAGGACGACGGCGCCGGCGACGCGGGCGATGAGCTCCGCCGCGTGGGACCCGATCCGGAGGAGACGACGATGACGAAGGCAGCGGCGAAGCGGGCGCGAGCTCCGCTGCGTGCGATCCGATCCGGAGGAGGAGGTGGACGACGACGACGACGACGAAGAGGGCTCGGGCGATGAGCGCTTCGACGACGACGACGACGACGATGAAGCGGGCGCAGGCTCCGCCGCGTGCGACCCGATCCGGAGGAGACGACGGCGGCGAAGTGGGCGCGGGCTCCGCCGCGTGCGACCGGATCCGGAGGAAGAGGAGGACGACGAAGAGGGCTCGGGCGATGAGCGCTTCGACGACGACGAAGCGAGCGCGGGCTCCGCCGCGTGCGACCCGATCCGGAGGAGACGACGACGATGACTGCGGCGAAGCGGGCGCGGGCTCCGCCGCGTGCGACCCGATCCGGAGGAGGAGGAGGACGACGACGACGACGACGAGTTCGACGAAGAGGGCTCAGGCGATGAGCGCTTCGACGACGACGACGACGGCGGCGGCAAAGCGGGCGCGGGGTCCGCCGCGTGCGACCCAATCCTTTTTTTTTTTTTTTTTTTTTTCTTTTCCGAAGTCTTTTTTTTGTTTAAAGTGTTATTTCCTAAGGGTATTTTGGGTATATGCAATTATATTTTTAAAAAAACTGACGGCTCACTCACGAAATCGTGACGGCGGGGGGTTATTGCATAATTCGGTAATTACGAGGGCCAAAATGTAGACTTTTAAATGACAAGAAGGTAAAGTGAAAAAGCGAGATATTATAGGAGAATTTTCTGTAATTTAGGCTAAATAATAATAAATTTTAATGAAGTTTAAATAATTAGATTTATCATTCCAAATGTTCTAATGGCTTTAGACAAATTTGGTTTAGTATGGATAAAAAAACTTAACCATAGTTAGTTAAGAAGTGAAGTGACTTTTTTATCCCTCTTTTATATAATTTTTATTAACAAATTGGCCCTAGGCAGTTTGTGAGAGTCAAAGTGTAGTATATTGAATCTTGGCAAATGAGCAAGATTGTAGTGTGATGGTCAGCATGTTTGTAGAGTGCCGGACTGAGTTGGAGCTGTTTTGACGCAAAATGAATACGAAAATAATTTCAGGAGACTGTTTACTGCTGAAACTTAATTTTCAGAATTTTTCGGACGCTCAAAATTGGATTAGAGTGCTAAGATGTGGCGTACATGTGCTGATGTTCATATGGACTCCAGAATCGGATGCTCGGAGTCACCGTAGCAGACGGAGGAGAGTTGGTGAATGATTTAATTGTAGCATGGACTATCACTATCATGCTTCGAAACTGCCAATTTGATCAGTTTGGGCACGCCAACGGACCCGCCAATCGAGTAAGATCTTTTTTTATACCCGAAAAAAACAGTAATCATCTCAAACCATACAACTTGTATAATGAGATAACTATATAGAGTAAACTGCTAAATTGTAAACATTCAATTTTAAATAAATACAAATTGAAAGTAAAGTACACCTGCACTGCTTTGGCTGGCATGTCGCTCTCCTGGGCTCTCCTCTTCTCCCCCGCTTCCTCTTCTCTTCTATTCGTTTCCTCTCGGTTCCCTTCCCTTCACGTGCCTCTTTCTCCTGCGCTCTCTTCTTCTCCCCTAAAATTACAGGGAAGGCCTCTTCTCTCTCTTCCCCCCGCTTTTTCTTTTCTTCTCTTCGTTTCCTCTCGGTTCCCTTCCCCTTACGAGTCGCCTTCTCCTGCGCTCTTCTCCTCTCCCCTAAAATTACAGGAAAGCCCCCCCTCTCTCTCCCCCCCGCTTCCTCTTCTCTTTTCTTCGTTTCCTCTCGGTTTCCTTTTCTCCCCTCGGTTCCCTGCAGCGCTCTCCTCTTCTCCTTCGTTTCCCTCGCCCACCCTTATAATATATATATATATATATATATATATATATATGTATGTATGTATGTATTTGTGGAGAAAAGCTTCTTTTGTTTCATCTATGAGCTAGAAATCTAGACTTTGTTCTGGGATTTGGTGTTCGTTGGGGAAAAAAAGGGCTATCCATATTCTCATTGGTGTTCTGGATTTTTGTTTGGATTCGCCTACGCCCTCCTATTTGCTACTCCCAAGATTGATTTTAAGTTTTGCTCTTCCCTTTTCTACATTTGTGTTTGGATTGGCATAGACTCTCCTATGGTGTTCTCTTCTTTTTATGGAATATTCCCCTAGGGTTAAGAAGAATGAAAGTTGTTTTTTAAAGATGCTTGCTTTTCCTGTTTGTCTGTGGAACAGTAGCTTATGCAATATTCTTCTAGGTTTTAAAGATAGGTGTTTGTTGTGCATGTGCCTAGAGAATTAGCCCTCCCCCTTTTGATATTTTAGCATATTGTCTACTAATAGGTCTTATAGTTTTTTGTTGTTTACACAGAAGGTTCTCTTTTTAAAGAATGGCTGCCTCTTCCCTTTCCCTTTACCTGCATGCTCCTTGTGAACTTTATAGTTTTGATTAAATTGAGTTTTCTAAGTTGTGACTTTGAATCTAATTTGTGACTCTTTGTAAAGAATGGTTGCCTCTTCCCTTTACATGCATGCTCTCTGTGAATTATATGGTTTTAATTAAGTTGAGCTTTCTAAGCTGTGACTTCGAATCTAATCTGTGACTTTGAATGACTTCTATGTTAATATATGAAGTTTGTATTCCATTTTAAATATTTGGTTTTGGATGTATGGATGGTTGCCTCTTGCCTTTGCATGCATCTTCTCTATGAAAGTTATGGGTTTAATTGCGTTGAGTATTTCTAAGTTGTGGCTGTAAATAACTGTGGGTTAATAATATGAGGTTTGTAGTTGGTTTTAAATATGTGGTTTTGCATCTTATGGGTTTAATTAAGTTATGGGTTTAATTAAGTTGAATATTTCTAAGTTCTGATGTGAATAACTGTGGGTTAATATATGAGGTTCGTACTTAGTTTTAAATTTGTGGTTTTGCATGTACATCTAACTTCTTGAATTTATAATCTTTCCTCAAATTTTGTCCAGTACATTTAACTATAGCGAACTTAGTTTTACTCTTATCCCAATTCCTTTTGTGCTACGGAATTGGTGGTACAAATTAGCTTTTCTTCCTGTCTATTGATTTGTAGGTTAAGACATTTGGACATCTCTCCCAACTCCTTTTTGTGCTACGGAATTGGTGGTACAAATTAGCCTTTCTTGCTGTTTGTTAATTTCTAGGCTATGACATTTGGACATCTTGCATTAGTTATATAGTTATGTTTACTGTGCTTTTCTCTTCACACTCTATTATTGTTTTAATTCTAACAATTTGTCCTGTGTTTTATTTACAAAGTTGGCTAATTCACTCTCTTTTGTTTCACTCTTCCTTTTTTCCTCCGTTTTTTTTCCTTTCTTTTTTTTTTGAGGCAATGATGATACATAATAATACCAATATTTTTGGATGGACTTAGGCAACCAATTACTCTTTGGACAAAGATGTAAAGAAATTACATTTCAACTAATATTATGTTGTAAAAAAAATTTTAGAGTATTTGTTTCAATTTCCAGCTCAAAAGTATTAGACCTAATTTTTACAGGATTTTCTCCTGCTTTTTCGAATATCTCATAGTTTTCACCTTACATTTCTGCAAAAAATAGCTCAGTTCGTAGTTTATTGGTAAAAATATATAGTTAAAATTTATCGTTCGTAAATCAACAATTTATTCTAAGTTGTGAATTCGAATCTAATTTGTGACTTTGAATGACTTCTAGGTTAATATATGAAGTTTGTATTCCATTTTAAATATTTGGTTTTGGATGCAAGGATGGTTGTCTCTTGCCTTTGCATGCATCTTTTCTATGAAAGTTATGGGTTTAATTGTATTGAGTATTTCTAAGTTATGGCTGTGAATAACTCTGGGTTAATATATGAGGTTTGTAGTTGGTTTTAAATATGTGGTTTTGCATCTTATGGGTTTAATTAAGTCATGGGTTTAATTAAGTTGAGTATTTCTAAGTTTTGACTGTGAATAACTGTGGGTTAATATATGAGGTTTGTACTTGGTTTTAAATATATGGTTTTGCATGTATATTTAGCTTCCTGAATTTAGAATCTTTCCTCAAATTTTGTCCTATACATTTAACTATGGTGAACTTAGTTTTACTCTTCCTCCCAATTCCTTTTGTGCTATAGAATTGGTGATACAAATTAGCTTTTTTTCTTGTCCGTTGATTTGTAGGTTAAGACATTTCGACATCTCTCCCAACTCCTTTTTGTGCTTACGGAATTGGTGGTACAAATTAGCCTTTCTTGCTGTTTGTTAATTTCTAGGCTATGCCATTTGGACATCTTGCATTAGTTATATAGTTATGTTTACCGTGCTTCTCTCTTCACACTCTATTATTGTTTTAATTCTAACCGTTTGTTTTGTGTTTTATTTATAAAGTTGGCTAATTCACTCTTTTGTTTCACTCTTCCTTTTTTCCTCTTTTTTTTTTCCTCTTTTTTTTTTTTTTTTTCAGACAATGATGATACCAAAAAGTACCAACATTTTTGGATGGACTTAGGCAACCAATTACCCTTTGGACAAAGATGAAAAGAAATTACATTTCAATTAATATTATGTTGCAAATATTTTTTTAGAGTATTTGTTTCAATTTCTAGCTCAAAAGTATTAGGCCTAATTTTATAGGATTTTCTCCTGCTATTTTGAATATCTCATAGTTTTCACCTTACATTTCTGCAAAAAATAGCACGGTTCGTAGTTTATTGGAAAAAATATATAGTTAAAATTTATCGTTTGTAAATCAATAATTTATTAAAAGTTGTGACTTCGAATCTAATTTGTGACTTTGAATGACTTCTAGGTTAATATATGAAGTTTGTATTCCATTTTAAATATTTGATTTTGGATGTAAGGATGGTTGCCTCTTGCCTTTGCATGCATCTTCTCTATGAAATTTATGAGTTTAATTGCGTTGAGTATTTCTAAGTCGTGGATGTGAATAACTGTGGGTTAATATATGAGGTTTGTAGTTGGTTTTAAATATATGGTTTTGCATCTTATGGGTTTAATTAAGTTATGAGTTTAATTAAGTTGAGTATTTCTATGTTCTGACTGTGAATAACTGTGGGTTAATATATGAGGTTCGTACTTGGTTTTAAGTATGTGGTTTTTCATGTACATTTAACTTCTTGAAGTTAGAATCTTTCCTCAAATTTTGTCCTGTACATTTAACTATGGTGAACTTAGTTTTACTCTTCTCTCAGTTCCTTTTGTGCTACGGAATTGATGAGACAAATTATTTTTTCTTCGTGTCTGTTGATTTGTAGGTTAAGACATTTGGACATGTCTCCTAATTCCTTTTTGTGCTACGGAATTGGTGATACAAATTAGCCTTTCTTGCTGTTTGTTAATTTCTAGGCTATGACATTTGGACATCTTGCATTAGTTATCTAGTTATGTTTACTGTGCTTCTCTCGTCACACTCTATTATTGTTTTAATTCTAACCGTTTGTCCTGTGTTTTATTTACAAAGTTGGCTAATTCACTCTCTTTTGTTTCACTCTTCCTCTTTTCCTCCTTATTTTTCCCCTTCTTTTTTCTGTGAGGCAATTGATGATACCTAAAAATGCCAACATTTTTGGATGGCCTTGGCAACCAATTACTCTTTGGACAAAGATGATGGCGAAGAAAATTATTGGTAATTTTGGATGGCCTTGGGCAGCGAAGATACCAATATTTTTGGATGGCCTTAGGCAATCAATTACTTTTCTGGCAAAGATAAGGCAATCAATTACTTTTCTGGCAAAGATGAAGGCAAAGGAAATTATCGATAATTTTGGGTGGCCTTGGGCAACCAAATGTTTGATGGCCAATCCATTGGTATTCTTTATTACACATTTCCAAAAAGATATATAATTTTGCATGTGTTTAGTTCTTATCTGAGCCTCCCATTTTATTACATTTGCAGACCACATATTTAAAATTAGGTACAAATCTTATATATTAATCCACAGTTATTCAAAATCACAACTTAAAAATACTCAACTTAGTTAAACCCATAACTTTCGTAGAGAAGATGCAGATAAAGGCAAGAGGCAATCATCCTTAAAAAAACGAAATTCACTTTGTAAAGCCTAAATACATGCAAAGCCAAATATTTAAATCCAAATGGGCACCCTCGCCGTACCCTATTTGATGAACATTTATACCTAGGTGGTTGAACTTCTGTTTTATATTTCTTTTTCTTGGGTGCTAGCTTTATCCTTTTTTTTTGCCTTTGTTTTATACGTCTGTTATTTTATTGCTTTAACCTTTCTTACATATGGTTTCTTCTTTTTTCTTTTTTCTTTTTTCTTTTTTAAGGCAATGATGATACATTAGGACGGCATTCGGCAATAAATTATTGTAATTTTCGTATGGAGATTTACATGTATGTAGAGCGTTTCTATTTGGTTCTGACTGATGTGTAAGTATAAAAAATAGCAATAATTTTTTATGACTTTATGCAATCAATTGCTATTTGCATAATGATAGTGCATAAAAAATAGAAGGTATTTTTATTTTTGTTCTTCATTTAAATTGAATAGACAAATTTTCTTAGCCTCATTTTTTTTTTCTTTTCTTTCTATGAACTGCAGCATATACTTCATTTCAAAAGTTGAAATTTACATATTTCGAGTATTGAAAAATATTTTTATTGAATGTTAGACTTTCCCCCTTTTAATCTTTACTTTTTTCCTATTATTCTATAATTTCTTCATTTGTAATTTTTCCGTTCCTAATTTTTTTTCCTATTCTAATTTCCTGGTTTTCATAAATTGTTTTTTTTTTTTTTTTTTTTCATTCTTTCCCTGCTATGATGACTCTTCGCTCAACACTGCTGCTACAAGTTTAAGAGCGAATACAATAATATTTACTTCATAAGATAGTACGAGCAAGCTATATTTTTATTTGGGCTTTTCAGTTTTACTTTTTCTGTCCTCATTTTATAATTTTTATGAGGTGTTTTTTCTTCATTATTTCTCTGCATATTATTATATCTCTTGCTATTGATATTACTAAGAGATATTTCGAAGTAAATATAATGATGTTTTATTGATTGAGTTTGATTAAAATACATGTTTTTTTTTTCCTTGTTGAAAAATAGTGTAATTAGTTGGATGTAAAAATATCGAACTTCTTATGGAAAAAAAAAATGCACTTAAATTAATATTATATTGCAATAATTTTTTTGAGTGTTTGTACCAACTTCTTACTCAAAAAGTATTTAGCTTAATGTGTGCTGTACTTTCCCCTGCATTTTCCTAATAACTCATCATTCTTACCTTTCATTTGTGCAAACCCAAACAATTTTTAGTTTTCTGAAAAAATAATATAACGAAAATTTCTCATTCCTAAATCACCAATTTATTCAAAAAAAACAAAAATTGCTAAGTGTATTTTAAATCAAACAGTATATGTATGTGTAAGTAAAAGAAATAGTGTTCTATTTTGAATTCCCAAATCCAAAATTTTAAATATATATTTTATAGTAAACAAATAAATTTGATATTTTTATTTAAATTTATAATTAAAATTGGACTTTCGAATATATATATATATATATATAGAGAGAGAGAGAGAGAGAGAGAGAGAGAGAGAGAGAGAGAGAGAGAGAGAATCTAAATACAGCAGATGCAGATAGAGGGAGGAGGCAACCATCCTTAAAACAAAAAAATTAACTCCGTCGAATCTAAATACATGTGAAGTCAA
This sequence comes from Tillandsia leiboldiana, assembly GCA_029204045.2. Lineage (NCBI taxonomy): Eukaryota > Viridiplantae > Streptophyta > Magnoliopsida > Poales > Bromeliaceae > Tillandsia > Tillandsia leiboldiana. Next base: position 9,178,532 of record CM055061.1, read on the forward strand.
ATATTTAAAACCAAGTGCAAACCTCATATATTAACTTAGAAATACTCAAGTAAATGTAAAGTGTCCAAAAGCTTTAGAACTCAAGATTAGTAGGTTCTGTTTTATTTATTGATAGTTTTATACATATAGTTCTCGAAGAAAATTATAATTATCACAACATTTTAGTTGTGATAATTTTTTAATGTATGTAATTTGTATAGACAATCGATGTACGTTTTCTCTTTAAATATATATATTTAATCAGAAGAAGATTTGAATTTACATATATACGTTGAATTGTTGAAGAGAGCTATATTTATTGAAGGTTCTATACATATAGTTTTTAGAGAAAGCTATAATAATAAAATAAAAAATTTTGTATATATTTTAAAGTAAGCTAGCGAAAAAAAGGGGTTTGCTAAAAAATTGAAATATATTTTGCCCTACAACACTGAATTCTTTGTGAGTAATATGGAATTCTAAACTGTAAATCTGTGTTTGTTAGATATTGGATGTCATACTTTGTAGGCAACCTTCTATTTTTTTTCTGAGTTTATATATGTTGACTTTAGTATATGCTGTGATGATCTACCCTTAAAATGTTGAATTCTTTATGAGCAATTTGGGATTCTAATTGGTAAATTAATAACTATTAGATATTGGATGACCTACTTTGTAGGCAACCTTTTACTTTTCTCCGTGTTATAACCTGTATTTTTGTTGCTTATAGTTGGGTGAGAAAAAAAAGAAGGATTTTAGCTCGATATGAGGATATTTGGATAATGGGGAGCCTGAATAAAATATATATTGAAAATTAATTATGTGTTCCCTTTCTTTTATATTTGGATATTTGGATATTTGAATTTGGGATTCATTGCAAAATCAGGGGATGTCCCGCTTGCATATTTCCCTCAATTTCCTTACGTGGTATACTAAACATATACTTTAGATAATAATCTTTTGAATTAGTAAACAAGCCAAACTTATTAGATGCACTTCTCATTGCAAAAGTAGAAATCCTAAATATTATGTAAAGATATTAGCTCGTTGACCCACAATCCTGAAGGGGGACCGGCCGTGGGGTTACCGAGCACACTTCAACCCACACAGCACACGAGCGCAGCGGAAACAGAATCTTTCGTAGATGAAAGTAGGCGAAAACGATTGTAGAAAACAAGCACGAGAATAACTAAATAAATAAAACAAATAAGGGAATGTAAGGACACGAGAATTACGTGGTTCGGCCAACAATGTGTCAACCTACGTCCACGGGCAAGACCACCTCAATGTGTTATTCGATTAATCCATGGCACAAAAGTACAAGGAGTAAAATTGGATTACAAGAAACTCTCTCACGGAGGCTCTCCACGTTTTTCCTCTCAATTAGGATTTTTCAATGAAGCCCTAAAAATAAAAGATGAATCGCAAGAGTTAATATAACTCTAAAAACCTAATTCTAATAGGAAACGATCTCCACCGTCCATCCGAGATTTTAAATCACTTCTAGTCGTCGTCCATATTATCTTAAGAATTATCTTTAAGATATTCCTAAATCATCCCTAATCTTTAAGAACAAGATTGGATCAAATCCATATGGACTCGAAACATGATTTTACATAATCCAACAATTCTCCCACTTAAAAACATGTGCCGATTTTCACAAAATTGAAGATCTTGCCAAAATTCCCACTCTCCTCATGTAGCTCCAAGACCGAGAGAAGTTATACTCCAATTGAACTTCTCTCGAGTTACCGGTTTCGTTAAAATATCTGCTGGATTCGTATCTGTGTGAATTTTCAACAATGAGATAAAACCCTCATCCACCACATCTCTCACGAAGTGATAGCGAATATCAATGTGTTTCGTCCGAGAGTGAAACGCTGGATTCTTCGCCAAGTGTATTGCACTTTGACTATCACAATTCACTCCCACCACATCTTGCTTCACTTTTAATTCTCCTAAAATTCTTTTTAGCCAGATAGCCTCCTTACAAGCATGTGTCATTGCTATGTACTCCGCCTCCGTCGTCGACAAAGCGACTACCGACTGAAGCTTCGACTCCCAGCTAATAGCACCACCGCCCATGGAGAAAACATAACCCGTGGTAGACTTTCTTCTGTCTTTATCTCCTGCGAAATCTGCATCCACATATCCGACGCACTCCAAACCCGCAGAACCATAACAGAGTGAGAAATCCGCAATACCTCTCAAATATCTGAGAATCCACTTCACTGCATTCCAATGTTCACAACCTGGATTCGCCATATACCGACTCACTGCTCCCACTGCTTGAGCAATGTCGGGTCTCGTGCACACCATGGCAAACATAAGGCTCCTTACTGCCGATGAATATGGTACCCGAGCCATGTCGGTCTTTTCTGCTTCCGTACCCGGTGATTGCTCGGCCGACAATTTTAAATGAATAGGAAATGGGGTAGAAACTGGCTTTGCGTTCTGCAAGTTGAAGCGCCGCAGAACCTTTTCCACATAACTCTTCTGTGAAAGCCAAACTTTCCTATTCTTTCTCTCCCATAGTACCTTCATCCCGAGTATTTGATTCACGGTTCCTAAGTCCTTCATATCGAACTCACCGGCTAACTGAGTTTTCAAGATAGATATCCGGCCTTTGTTATTTCCGGCGACCACCATGTCGTCGACATATAATAACAAAATACAGAAGCTCCCGTCATTATAATTGCAGAAATATGCACAATGATCCGCTTCAAGCCTATCAAAACCCAAACTTATAATGAAGGAATCAAATCGCTTGTACCAACACCTTGGCGCCTGTTTCAAGCCGTACAACGATTTGTTCAACCGACAAACCAAATACTCCTTGCCTTTTTCGACAAAGCCTTCCGGTTGCGACATATATATCTCCTCCTCCAGGTCACCATGCAAGAATGTTGTTTTTACATCCATCTGCTCGAGCTCCAAATCCATGACCGCTGCGATCGCCAAAACAACCCGAATAGTGGTAAGATGAACCACCGGTGAGAAGATCTCATCGAAATCGATTCCCGGCTTCTGAGCATATCCCTTCACCACCAATCTTGCCTTGAACCTCTCCACATTCCCATCTGTATCCTTTTTCACCTTAAACACCCACCGACATCCAATCGCGTTCCTTCTCTTCGGCAAATCAACAAGTTCCCAAGTCTTGTTCTTCCGAATTGACTCCATCTCCTCCTCCATCGCGCATTGCCACTTCCCAGCGTCAGTCGACTCACAAGCCTCCTTATACGAAGTCGGCTCATCTTCTTCCGCTAAAGCAACATATGCACTAACATGGTTTGCAGAAGGAATAAATGAAGTAATATAGTCATTATACCTCGCAGGAGGTCTAATAACTCTACTAGGACGCCCGGAATCCGCTGGCGACTCTACCGGTGAATTTGTATCTTCGGATGATTGCGGAGATTCCAAGTCAGGTTCATCATCAACCACTTCATCATCCTGTTGTGCTTGCTCAACTTGCACCTCATCGCGCGCTTCAAAGAGCTCAATTGGAATCATAGCATCATCATCTTGCTTTTCCTTGGTGCCTTGAAAGGACCCTTCATTGAAGATAACGTCACGACTTATGACTATTTTGTGGGTAGTAGGGTCCCACAATCGATACCCCTTAACACCTTTCGCATAGCCAAGAAATATACACATCCGAGAGTTCTTATCCAATTTTGACCTTTTCTCCTTCGGTATCCATGCATAAGCATCACATCCAAAGACACGAAGATAGGAGTAATCAACGGACTTGCCGCTCCAGACTTCTTCAGGAATTTCCAAACCAAGTGATTTTGTCGGCGCTCGATTAATCAAATAACAAGCCGTGCTCACGGCTTCCGCCCAAAATCTCTTGTCGAGTTTTGAAGTACTCAACATGCTACGGGCCCTCTCCATGAGTGTTCTATTTAACCTCTCCGCTACACCGTTTTGTTGCGGTGTACCGGGTACTGTGAGATGCCGCTTAATTCCATGCTCAATACAAAACTCATCAAATTCTCTTGAACAATACTCCCCTCCGTTATCAGAACGTAGGCACTTAATTTTTAAATCCTTTTCATTCTCCACAAGAGTTTTGAACTTCTTAAAAGTCTCAAACACATCGGACTTTCGCTTTAGAATATACACCCAAGCCTTCCGAGAATAATCATCAATAAATGAAACAAAGTAAGAACATCCGCCCAACGAAGTATCGGGCGACTCCCAAGTATCCGAATGAATCAACTCGAGATGCTTCTTACTTCTTTGATGTGATAGAGAAAAAGACAACCTTCGTTGCTTCCCGTAGATGCAATCTTCACAAAAATCTAATGGCGCGGACTTGTAACCTGAAAGAAGTTCACGGTTGGATAATACCTGCAATCCGCGCTCACTCATGTGTCCTAAACGGCGATGCCACACCGTTGAAGACTCCACCTTTGCGCTTGCAACAACCGCTTCTCCCACTTGAGTCTCGCCCACTAATCTATAAAGGCCACCTACTTGCTCTCCTTTCATCAACACCAAACAACCTTGACATACCTTCAAGTGATCTTTCTCGCCGATGAATTTAAACCCTTGTTTGCAAAATTTTCCAAGTGATAGAAGACTTTTTCGAAGTGCAGGAACATGTCGAACATTAGAAACCGTCCGAATAACACCATCAAACATCTTGATCCGAACGTCTCCCACTCCAACCACCGGACATGCCGTGTTGTCACCCAAATAGATAACTCCACAATCCCGTGACTTATAAGAATGAAACCACTCCCTATAGGGAGTCATGTGGAATGACGCCCCCGAATCCAAAATTCAATGATAAATAAGCTCGGATCTATCCAATGCGACTAACGCATCTCCGTCTTCTGAACTAGCCGACTTAGCATCCGCTTCGGCTATATTACCTTGAAAATTATTTGAATCGGATTTACCATCAACTCCTTTAACCCGACAATCTTTCTTCACATGCCCCAACTTTCCACAATTCCAGCACTTTACTTTTTTTTTGCCCTTGGATTTTGATCTCGAGTTTCCTCGATCACCATACTCCCTCTCGAAAGGTCTTCCCCGTGCTATCATAGCCTCCCCCGAAGAACTTCCTTGGCTAGACTTCCGCCTCATCTCCTCGGTAAGTAATAATGCAACAACCGACTCCATCTTAAGGGTTTCAACATGGCTCAAGTTCATAATCAAATTATCCCAAGTTTCCGGCATCGAGCAAAGTAAAATACTTGCCTTTTCTTCTTCATCAATTCTCACGTCTAGGACAGCGAGTTTGCTCACGATAGAGTTGAATGTACTTAGATGTTCTTGTACCGGTGCCCCGTCCTTCATCTTTAGATTGTACAATTGTCGCCGTAAGAAAATTTTGTTCACCAATGACTTTCCTTCATAGAGATTTCTTAATTTATCCCAAATCCCTTTTGCGGTAGTCTCGGTCTCCACATTGAATAACACCGAATCATCCAGTGCCAAATATAGGTTTGCCAAAGCCATCTTGTCCTTCTCTTCAAATTGTTTATCCGTCATCCCTTTCGGCTTATTCTCTATTCCTTGTAGGGCGATCTCACAAGCATCTTTAATCAAAACTGCTTGCATCTTCAGTCTCCACAACGCAAAGTTCGCTCCATCAAATCGAGAAATCTCATACTTTGTCGCTGAAACTTTTCCCGCCATCGTTTCGCCGTTAACGAACTACGAATAACCAAACGCTCCGATACCAATTGAAGGGGGACCGGCCGTAGGGTTACCGAGCACACCTCAACCCACACAGCACACGAGCGCAGCGGAAACAGAATCTTCCGTAGATGAAAGTAGGCGAAAACGATTGTAGAAAACAAGCACGAGAATAACTAAATAAATAAAACAAATAAGGGAATGTAAGGACACGAGAATTACGTGGTTCGGCCAACAATGTGTCAACCTACGTCCGCGGGCAAGACCACCTCAATGTGTTATTCGATTAATCCACGACACAAAAGTACAAGGAGTAAAATTGGATTACAAGAAACTCTCTCACGGAGGCTCTCCACGTTTTTCCTCTCAATTAGGATTTTTCAATGAAGCCCTAAAAATAAAAGATGAATCGCAAGAGTTAATATAATTCTAAAAACCTAATTCTAATAGGAAACGATCTCCACCGTCCATCCGAGATTTTAAATCACTTCTAGTCGTCGTCCATATTATCTTAAGAATTATCTTTAAGATATTCCTAAATCATCCCTAATCTTTAAGAACAAGATTGGATCAAATCCATATGGACTCGAAACATGATTTTACATAATCCAACAATTCAACTGAAATTGTACACTCCTAAACTCTCTTCTTTACCGACAACTCTAGCAAAAGATATCCCAGTAGCTAGTACTCCACAATTTTTCAAAATGTAAATCAAAGATGGAACCGAAGGCAAACCATATGTATCTTCCATGGACCTCATATGTATTTTGGTATGATATGATTCGGTATGATAGATGATGCGTATTTCTTATGTTGCTCTATTTTGGTTATTAATGTGCCGAAACGAAAGATGGAACCGAAGGCAAACCGTATTTATGTGGCTCTTTTTTGGTTTTTAGTGTGTGGAAATCAAAAATGGAGCCGAAGGCAACCCATATGCATTTTTCATATGCATTTTTCATGCACCTCTATTTCAACATTTAAAAAAATGATCCATACTTAAATATGACAAAATCTACACATATTTTACACACCTCTAATTTGTAAATGAAAAAAAGGATGTTCCGGTATTAATGTGCGGAAATCATTATTTGTTTCTTTTTTTTTTGTTGTTCCTAAAATGTAAATCTAATCATCTATCTTTCATTACTTCTTTCCTTCACCAGTTTTTGACCTCAACTACCATTGTTCCGATAGCCATTGTTCAGCTTTCTTATATTAAATTACTTGAGAAAATAACCGAGAAACTAGGCAATGAAAATCCTCAATGTGAGGTGACTTTGGCTGCCGAGGGGTGGTTTATTGCATACATAGTGCTCGAAATTACACGTGTCGGCTCCGTTGTTGAAACTGTGCGTTGCTAGGATGGTCCATCTCCTGATATCGGAGAAGCAAAGGGAGACGCCGCCCGTTTTGCCGTTCACAAAATAAAGTTTGAATTCGAATTGCAAATTAAAGATGTAAATTATGAGGATTATATATTATTTAGAAATATGTACGGTCATGTTACCGTCCACTATGCTGATCTCTTGACTCGCTTCAATAACCTAGAGCGAGAGTACAATGTGCTAAAAAATTGTTATGCCTCTAATGTTGCTCAGAATGTGGAGTTTGTAGCTGAGCAAGTAAAAATGCGGCATACAATCGATGAGTGCCGTGCGACCATCAACCATCTCCGTGGGGATTCTTTTGTTTCTATAGCGGATTTATATGAAGAAGGCTTCACTTCTTAAGTCTAAACTCGCTATGTCTCTAAGTGACATTAATTTCGTTTCTTTTTTCTTTTTACTTATAAATATGCACCCGGTTCCTTTTTGTATTAGGGGATTGAGAATGGGCATATTTTGGATTTTAGTTTTTATTGAAAATTGTAATATGACTACTAAAGTTTAGAGCTCTATGTAGGCCTATATGAGCCACTCCTTCGAAGGAGGAGATGAATATTTCAGATAATACTTAATGTGAATTTTTAGCTCTAAACAAAAGTTTCTTTTCATTATCTTCGAAAATTTTTGTTTTCAAAGTTCTGCTCGTATTGTTTTCATGTATTTTCTTATTATAATTATTTCCTATGATGATTTTCTTCTTCGATATCGTCTTCATTAATATTTAATTATTATATATATGTAGTTTCAAAAATATTGATGAAGTATGTGGAAATCACTTTTTTTAACTTCTCAATAAAGTATAATAATTTGCTAATGAAAAAAAATAAATTAATATTTATATTAAAAAATAAGCGGGGGTTAGTCACTAGTACTATCTAATTGGAGAGTTTTGTGGCAAACAATTTTTGAAGTTGTGATGGTTATCTATTTTTGACCGGGTCAACACACACCTACCTTTGTGATGATTATTCATGGCTGTATGAGGATGGCTGTCGAACACTTCGTCAGCAGTCAAACAATGCTTCTCAAAAGTCTTACTCAGATAAAATCAGTTCACAAAATATCAAGAGGAACAAAAAAAAAGCAGTTGGATTCAATTCTGTCACAAGAGAGTGATGTGAACAGATTCTTAATGGGAATATATAAAAATATTAATCCACAATGAGAGTTTCATTTTAAATGTTGTTTGAAAAAGTAGATAGTGTGAAGGTAAAAGGAATTTATGTGAAAATAGTGCTATTAATTCCATCTTACCACGTCAAATTGGTTACGTAAGTAGAAATAAAGGAGATGTTAATTGGTTGACTAAAAATTATATGAAATAGCAATTTAATTTTTATTGAATAAATTACACTGCTAGTCCCTGGACTTCAATTCAAGTTTCATTATTGCCCTCAAATCGTTATGAACTTTCAAAAATGTTTCATTGTAGTTCATAATATTTAAACAATGTTTTATTTTAATCCTTAATTACAGTATTGTTTCACTATAATGCTTATCTGGGAATAAAAATTTTTAGATGTACCTAATTCGTGGGTATGATTGTGTATCAATTTTTAAATAGAGAATATTGAACTACGGTAGGATTGAAATATGCAATAATTTACTCTTTAATAATTAATATATATGCAATACATAAAGTAAAACCTTTTTAACGGCTTAGGTCGATGTTAAATATTGCAACTTTAGTTGGCAAGTTGTTATAGGTATTGACAAAGTCATGAAATAATGATTCATTCCCAATTAGCAATGATTTTACTATACTATGGATTAGAAGGTTTTATTATTTTTATATTTGATGAATATTATGAATAATCCCTCAACAATTATATACAAGTCTATATAGTCCATACAAAACTTTTGAAATACTACAAACTAGTAAAACAATAGACCGAATTAGAAATACCGCGTAGTCAGAGACGCATATATATATATATATATATATATATATATATATATATATATATATATATATATATAGTTGGAGATGCATTAATTATGACCGTATAATTTATTTGGTTAAATATAATTAAAAAATATTTTTGTAAACTTTTATCAGGTGTTGAGATTAAAAAGTAATTAAGAAAGTAAGCTAAAGTTACTCTTTCCGACTATTTCAGTTAGAACTAGAATAAATTTGGATGTAGTTCTAATTGCTACAGTTGGTCCTCCTTATGCAGTTCAAAGTGTAACAATTAAATTCAAACACATCAAATTAAATACTGAATTTAAATTTGTATATAGTTACAACTACAATATAATTATAATTACATACAACTAAATAATTTCTAAGGATATGAAGACCAAATTGCATTTTATTCAATTTTTATTCATTATGTGGGTCTATTTTTGAAATGTATTACTAGGCGCCAAATAAAATGAGTTTCCATATTAGCAATTTCTCCAACCCCCTAACTTCCACGCAAAAAACAATTAGCCTATCTGTGCCAGTTGGCTGTTCTCCGCGTGGTACACATTACATTGTATAAAGGAAAATGCTAGATGTACACCCCAAATGAAGTGTACATCTTACACCCATCCCATTCCGGGGGTGGGTGAATTCCACTCGTCACATGATGTGACGAGTGGATGAATACCCACCCCAAGATGGGGTGGGTGTAGGATGTACACTCCATTTGGGGTGTACACCTAGCACTTCTCTGGTATAAATACTGCATAAAGTACAAAAACATCGAAAGAAAATTACTTTTTATATTTCTCAAAAAAAATATATATATATATATCTTATATTTTATTTATTAAAAAATAAAATAAAATTTATTTATTATTTCAAAATAATAAATAAAAAAAATTTATAAATAAAATTATAAGATATAAATAAACATACAGATATCATCTCCCGTGTCAAAAACACCACCATGAACCTAGTCGAACCCCGTCCCCGTCCCCGTCCCCGTCCCCGTCCCCGTCCCCGTTCCCCAACCTATTAATGCATCCACCGTACGATCTTCATCTGACGGATTTCGTACGTCCACGCGGACCCCACTATCAGCGTAATTATTTGTGAAAACAACGAATTTCCGGAAATGCCCTTGAGGGCCTACAGTGAGGGAGGGGTAGTATAGTCATTTGCAAGGTCAATGGACAATGGGGGAGCTAGGGCTATAAAGAGAGAGGGAGGGAGGGAGTCGGGGGTGAGCTGGCAAATGCCGAAGAGTTCGTCTACTCTGCGACCCTTCCCAGTGGCAATCTCGTAAATATATTCAATCGAATACGAGGAATCATCTTATCTTAAGAGAGAGAGAGAGAGAGAGAGAGAGAGAGAGAGAGAAAAGAGAGATCTCTAGAAGGAGAAAGAGAGACCTAGAGAGAGAGAGAATGAGGCTTCTGGAATTCGTACCTTGCGGCCGAATCTCGACGCGATCGGAGGAGGAGGCGACCGAGGCGAGATCAGAGGAGGCGGCGGAGGTGGCGACTGCGGTGGTGGCGCCGGAGAGATCGGCTGCGCCGCCGGATAAGAGGCGGAGGAGGGGGTCGAACTCGGCGGCGGCGGCGCCGTTTAAGCCGACGCTGGGGGCGATCAGCGAGAACTCCGCCGTGGTGGCGACGGCGGAGACGGCAGCGGCGAAAGGTAGGTGCTGCGGCGGCGGCGGCGTCGGCGGCTGCGGCGGAGGTGGTGGAGCGGCGGCGGCGGCGGCGGGGGGGAAGGGGAGGAGGGTTAGCAAATCGCCCGGGTGGATCCTTCCTCGCACGGATCGCGATGATCTCCGGTATATTACTCTCTCTCTCTCTCTCTCTCTCTCTCTCTCTCTCTCTCTCTCTCTCTCTCACTCTCCTCCCGATCTCGCGGAGTAGGAGGATTAGGATCACCTGGAAACTATTCCCTGAAACCGGTTCACCAAAAAATTGATGGACCGCAAAGGCATGTACCTCTATTTTGGGTTTCCACCACACGAGGAAACTCGATGTGCCATTTGGATTCCATCTTATTATGGTCCACGTGTTATGCGGTGAACCAGGTGCAGAAAATGATTATTTCGTTAGATTAGCCAACGTAGAAGCCACGTGGCGGTGACTTTCTTAACCTGTCACAACCCGTTTCCTTATGCATTCTTATCTTACATAAAAAAAAATTAATTAATTTATTTATTTTCGCATTATTGTATTATAGCGCTTAACGATCGATTACAATTTTTTTTTTTCCTTTTTTCTTCGAGATGGCTTATCAATTTTCCTTTCCTCAACAAATCGTTCATTTAAAAATGATGCAATAATCATTAGAACCTGACAATAAAATCGACAAACTAATTAGTTCCTCTTCAAACAAAATAAACTATATAATTACTTTTGAAAAAAACTTAAACAAATAGGAAGTATTGTTTGATTCATATTTCTCTTGTTTGGAATCTACAAGATGATTAAAAGTTACACTGTATGATTTGTATATATTAAAATCTATAAACTAATATTGTATTAGAAAAATAATTGTATAGATACCGACCGAATTTAGTATGATGATTGATCTTCGATGATTGATTTTCGAAATTTTAAATTTAAAATTAATTATTTTATATTTTTATCTGATTTAAAATAAAATAAATATATTACTATTTTTTTCTCTCAAAATAATAATAATAATAATATAGATCTAAAAATACTAATCTAATTATCGTATATAGTCGCCACAAAATTATTGTGTTTATTATTTTAATCCGTTACACTCTAATTTATTCCTTTCTTGCTTAAATTTGAGAGAATGGATGAAATAAATAATATTTTTAATAGCTCTAAAAACCAGACGTTATAGATCACATTTTAGAGAAAATGTTTTTGGAGACCCCCTCACCTATATGACTTTCTGAAATAGACCCCTCAACTTTGATTTTTTTCTTTATTTTTATTGGCAGCTCTTTAAGTTCTAAAATTTTTTTATGTGAGTTTTTATAGTTAATTAAATTAAAGATTTTGTGAAGTTTTATGGCTCAATTTACCTTTTAGTTAATTAATTTTGTTTCCTCGGCATAGTTTCAAGTATTAAATTTGATAGAATTATCAATAGATTTACTAAAATTTACTTCCTTTTTTTTTTGTTAGACTAATTTGATATCTAAATTTTAAGAGTTCTCAGTTGAAAAAATAATAATAATAAAATTTCAGAAGGCTACGGCTTTAATTGAAGGGCTCTATATACTTTGAGTAGACAAGTATTAAAAATGTATGAAACTTATCTGAATTATGAGTCATTATGAAATAACTATCTAATCTTATAAAGTTTTAATTTTACTATCCAGCATTTTAATTTATTTTATTTCAACTATTTGATGGCTCATTTGATAAAAAAAAAATCAAATAAATCGCTTGTTTTGATTGAATTGTAATTCTATAAATGTATGAAATACTTTAAATAAATTTGACAAAATAATAATGCATCTAGATTTTATATTGAAAAAATTATTAAATAGTTTAGATTAAATAAATTTAAAAATTAGATAATAAAAATAAAATATGTAATCGATTGGTAATTATTAAAAAAAAAAAAGAAAAAAAAAAGAAAATAAATGATAGTTCAGATAAATTCTGTAGACAAATTTATTGCTGTACTGTTGACCTTTTTCCAAACATAGAATCCGTGAGGTGGTGCCACCAGAATGTATTGGTTGGCCACCCACTCATGGATCCGTGGGGTGATCTCACTATAATGTATTGGTTGGCCATTCAGTTATGCGGAGTTAGAAGAGATTTAAGGAAAACAACGTAATTTTAAATCAAAATATATTAAATAAAAGAGCAAAGATATACATTTTACATTTTATCTATTTTATGATAAAAATATTTTGACTACTCATATTCTATGACTAGTAACATCATATAAATTTTTTTTCACTAATCACATAATTTGACTAATGATTTTTTTTTTTTTTTTTAAGATGAATAAAATATAAAAAATATATTTTTTTGGGTGTACAAATAGCAATTTTTTAAAATAAAAATTAAAAATCCGTACAAAGAACTCTGAATTTTAGCATTTTTACAAACATACCTCTAAACTTGTAACTTTAATAATTAGGCCATCTAAACTTGTATCAAATAGTTTAATAGGCCCCTCCTTGAGTAAAGTTACTAATTAAGCAGGTATTTTCATCGTTAAGTCGTGTATATAATTTGTATAAATTTTAATCACAAATAATCCTATTTTTATTCTCTTCTATTTATAATAATTAAGAATTTAAAAATAAAGTGCATCTACTTTTAAATTTTTATTTGTGTTAGAATTAAAACATTAGATTTTTTTCATGTTCCGATCAACCAAATCATTACTTAACTTTGATTTTGGAGATGGTTCTATTATAGTACTGGATAAAGTTTAGAGACTCTAATTATCAAAATTAAAAATTTAAGCTCCAATCACTTTGTAAAACTGCTAATGTTCAAAGTAGTTTTTACATCTTTTTGGAAGAAAATATTACTATTTTTTTTTTTTTGTTGAGTAATTATTTCTAATATTTTGAGAAGTACTTGGAAATATTCGGATGAATCAACTTTCCCAAGTATTAATAGATTAGCGGCATATCATTTTGTTTGTGAAATGAGTCTAAATTGATGAGCCAGTCTTTTTATGTAGCGACTGAATTAAATTAAGTACACTTTTTTGTGTCATTTTAAATTGTGAGTTTTTTTTTTTTTTTTTTTTCCTTTTCATGTTGTGTGTGATATAGATGGAAAATATTACTTGTGCACTTCAAATGATATATATATCTTACTTTCATTAATTTTAGAATAAAATAAATTTTATCAGTTAATTTAATATGACTAATAAAAAAACTCTAATTCCACGATGAATGAAATATACATTATCCACCCCAAATAAAATATATAAGTAACATTTCTCAATATAGAATTAGCATAATATTAATACACAATGAGAAGGCGCTTTCTTATTTCTTAGCTTCTCTTTCTTTGTTTGCGTATAAGACAAATAAAAGAGGCGTTCGTTCCCTTTCAGTTTTGTTTTGTTTTGTTTTTTTTTTGGTTTTTTTTTTTTTTTTTTTTTTTTTTTTTTTCCGCCATATATATTGGCACTTTCAGTATATTTAAAAATTCGGGTCCACATGAGATCCTCGCAATTTCGCTGATAATGATACTATTATTTGTTTGTTTATTAGACTAAATAAGCTAGTTTCAATTACTGGGTTGACTCCATAGAGAGTTGGAATCGAAACCTAGATGAATTATTGTATGCCGGAATCTAGAGTGGCAATTCAGCTTGCTGTTCGCGAGTCAGTTCGTGTTCGGCTCGAAATGAGCTCGAGATCGAATCGCTCGTTTAGTAAACGAGCCGAATATGAGCCAAATTTTTCAGCTCGTTTAATAAACGAGCCGAACACGAGCTGGGTCAGTTCGCTCGTGTTCGGCTGAATAACAGCTAGAAAATATATATATATATATATATATATATATATATATATATATATATATATATATATATATATATATATATATATATATATATATATATGGGGCAATTTCCTACGTACCCCTAAAAATTTTTCTGTTTTCAGATTTACCTCTCTTAGAAAGCTAATATTAAAACTACCCTTCTTACGTTCCAACTTCTTTCCAAAATACCCCTGAAGTTAAACTCTGTTGGAACTGCCGTTATCTGTGTGTAATTACTATTTTGCCATTTCAAATATACCCTAAACCCTAAACCCCTAAACCCTAAAATCCTAAACCCTAAAACCCTAAAACCCTAAACCCTAAAATCCTAAAAAATTCTAAACCCTAAACCCTAAAACCCTAAACCCTAAAACCCTAAAAAATTCTAAACCCTAAATCCTAAAACCCTAAACCCTAAACCCTAAAACTCTAAAAAATCCTAAACCCTAAACCCTAAACTCTAAACACGGGCAAAATAGGTATATCTGATAGTTTTCAACTCCAATTATTATTTAACTCTAGTTTAACCCTAGTTAACTTAACAAAGGGAAACGGTAGTGATATTTTTAATAACGGTGGAACGTATGAAGGATATATTGGAAAGAAAAAAATAAGAGGGGTAAATCAGATATTTCTTCATATTTCAGGGGTACACAGGCAATTATCCCTAATATATATATATATATATATATATATATATATATATATATATGTATAAATTTTACTATTTAGATTTTAGACTATCAATTTTTGTGAATTTTAATTATTAGATTAAAATTTTAATTTTTAATTTTTTTTTTAACTTTACACCTAATAATAGAAATGAAAATTAAACTTGTTGTTCCCGAGCCAGCTCGTGTTCGAACACGAACCGACCCAGCTCATTCGTGTTCGGCTCGTTGACACTCCTAGAATCTAATAGTGCGTATCAGAACCCTATAAGCTATTAGTTTGTTGTTCAAGCTGTTTCAAAATTAATAAATTTCAACGGTAAAATTAAAATGTATTTGAGAATATTTGATTAGTAGATAAAAAATAATTATAAAATTATAAAATTTAGTTCGTTCAAAACTCAATTTAATGCTATTGATCGCTAATTTGGATGCCTTGGCACAAACCACGATGTGGAAGCATCAAGAGTATGCTACTTCTAAACTTCTCCGTTTCAGCTCACCATCCAAACTTTTGATGAAAAGTCTTTCAGACGTTACTATTTTGTGTCAAAAGTGAGTTCTAGAGAGAGCTTGTGTGAAACAAAAACATATTCTTTAGGTTGATTTTGCTAGGATAAAATGCAGTGAAAAAAGAAATTAAATAAAATTAAATTTTAAAATTTGAGATCCGATTTAAAAACTCACGGAGAATAGAATCTCTCATATATTTAAAATAAAAAAAATCTAATATTCACCTATATTACGATCGTAAAATTTGATTTTCTTGAAGTCGCACACGTGTCCGGTCTCTACGGATATCCAACGGGTATCCAAATGAGGTTTCTGATTTGATCGTAATCCTCACCGGAGTGCAAACTCTCTCACAGAGAATGCTTTTCTTTGATCCTAAATATTTAGGAAAGTGGAAAAGCTGAAAAGAGGTGACGGCTAGGATTTTTAAAAAATTCTATTACATATTAAAAGAAATATAATTCCTTTTATAATCTTTAAGAATAAAAATAAAATTATATTTAAGTTTAATTCTAATTTAATTTGATTTGAATTTAATTCTAATTTGATCAAATTAAATCAGTAATACAATATTTGCACTTAAGTCCTTTGACAACTAACTAACATTAGTAAGTCATCTTTTATAACAATTGCACTTTAATATTCCTAATTTATAATAATTACAAATTAGTCCAACATGCACTGTAAGAACCCAAATGGCTAAGGACCAAGTGTATGCACAGTCTAACTACAGTAACCCTATTGTGAATAGCTGAGACACCGCAGGTCAAAGTACTAGTCACACTAATGTAACATCGGGTAAATTATTGACAAGTGAGTAGACATCCAAATGACTTCTCGTGTTGGTCATGCTCGGTACCCTTATTTTTCAACAACTATCTACACATTCGCTCTAGTGTCTCCACACTGTTAACTTGAGACTCGTTTATCCTAAAAGGGAAGCGAGCTGTGTACCAATCTCACAGGATCAATCACTGATACATTGATCGGGAGCATTTAAGAATTAATCACCAATAATACATGTCTCAAATTCTCAACTCTTGAAAATACGCATTATCATCTTATTAATTTATTGGACAATTCATGGGCATATACACAACATGAATAGAAATAAAAATTCAATTACATTCATAATGTATAAAGTCAAATACAAATTTGTCCTAAAAAGAATATATATGTCGGCTTGATTGGCTTCTAAAGCATACATCTAACAATCTCCTACTTGTATTAAAGCAAATAAGCTATATACCTAAGCCGCATCTTCTCAATGTGGGCTTCAGTTTTTTGCTGGCTTAGCGGTTTAGTCAGTGGGTTTGCCACGTTATCCGCAGAGTCTACTCTCTGCTCGACGTATTTCTTCTCAAGGTAGTCGCGTATAATATAAAAATGCCGCTCTATGTGCTTGGACCTATGATGAGATTTGGTCTCCTTAGTTAGGGTTATGGTGCCATTGTTGTCGCAATAAAGTGGAATGGCATCCGATGGCATCACACCTAGTTCCGCAACAAATTTCTTGAACCAAAAGGCTTCCTTTGCAGCCTCAGATGCGGCGATATACTCTACTTCTATAGTAGAGTCAGACTTGGTTGAAATATATTGAGTCTATTTCTGACTTCATGGCTTCCAATCACTTCTCGGAGTCGATGTCAGACATCGCCTCGTTGTAGGTTTTGGAAAAATCTCCATATTCCCTATCTCCCATGAAGAACATTTTCTTTATATTCTCTATAAGAATACCTAAGAATCTTTTAGTAGGATGGGAAATCCTACTAGATCTACGAGGTGGACGAGATACTAAATGTACTGGCTCAGCTTGAATAGGTTTCGTAAGTTCTACGACTCATGGCTCTTTAGAGACTCTCTCTTCGAGCTCAATTTTCGTTCCGCTTGCTGCTTCTTGAATAAACCGTTTTTCCAAAAAAAGTAGTATGTCGGCTCACAACTACATTGTGATCATTTGGGATGTAAAAATAGTAACCTAAATATTCTTTAGAATACCCTATAAAACGAGCACTCTCAGATCTAGCCTCTTGTAGTTGCTTAACATGGGCTGATTATCCCCAAATCCTAATATGTACAAGGCATGGTTTCTTACCATGCCACATCTCATACGGCGTGGATGGAACGGATTTAGAGGGAATCTTATTCAACAGGCAAGTTGCGATAAACAAAATGTCCCCAAAGAAACAAGAAGATCAGTGAAACTCATCATGAATAGAATCATATCCAATAAAGTTTGATTTCTCCACTTTGACACCCTATTGAGTTGAGTTGTTCCAGAAGGAGTCCATTGTGAGACTATACCGTTTTCCTTGAGATAGCTTAGGAACTCCCTACTAAGCTATTCTCCTTCTCGATTTGATCGAAAAATCTTGATGGGTTTTCTAGTTTGCTTCTCTACTTCACATCTAAATTTTTTAAACTTTTCAAAAATTTCAGATTTGTGTCTTATAATATAGGCATACTCATACCGTGAGTAATCATCGATAAAGGTTATAAAGTAGAGATAATCACTCTTGGCCTGAACATCAAATGAGCTACACACATCAGCGTGTATCAAGGCAAGTATCTCAGTGGCCCTTTTTCCTTGTCCTATAAAGGATAATTTGGTCATTTTTTCTTGAAGATAGGATTCACAGACTGGATAAGATTCAGAAGTCAAAGAGCCAAAAACCCATCTTTTTCCAATTTGTTAATTATTTCCTCTCCAATATGGCCAAGTCTTAGGTGCTATATATACTTTAAGTTCATCCCATCTCTAGATCTCTTAAACTCAACGACACTCACTATCTGCTCAGAAATATTCACATATACATCCATATGTAAATGTTAAAAACTGTCAATCATAAATCTACGACCAACAACTTTATTTCTAAAATAAATTGCGCAGTAAATTTTATCAAAATTAAAACTATAACCGTCATGTGCTAAAGAAGAAATAGAAATCAAATTCCTATTAGCAGCAGTCATATAATAATGGTCTTTAAGTAATAAAACATGTCCTAACGGTAGTTAAAAAGGATACGTTCATCCCATCTCTAGATCTCTTAAACTCAACAACACTCACTATCTGCTCAGAAATATTCACATATACATCCATATGTAAATGTTAAAAACCGTCAATCATAAATCTACGACCAACAACTTTATTTCTAAAATAAATTGTGCAGTAAATTTTATCAAAATTAAAACTATAACCGTCATGTGCTAAAGAAGAAATAGAAATCAAATTCCTATTAGCAGCAGTCATATAATAATGGTCTTTAAGTAATAAAACATGTTCTAACGGTAGTTAAAAAGGATACGTTCCAGTAGCCACAACAGCAACTCTTGTTCCGTTGCCAAACCTGTAGGGTGACTTCACCTTCCCTCATTCCTCTAATTTTTCTTAAATCCTGTGTTGAAGCACACAAATGAGAACTAGAACCAGAGTCTATGACCCAACTAGAAGTAGAGGAAATTGTAAGGTTAGTTTCTATTACGAGCATGTCTGACATACCTTCCGAAGGTGCGTCTTTCTTCTTATTCTTTAGGCTCTCCAGGTAGATGGGACAGTTTTTTTCCAGTGGCTGTCGACATTGCTGTGGAAATATTTTCCTTTGTCAGCGGCCTTCTTCTTAAGAGCTTCCCTCTTAGGCTTGTTTTTTGCCTTTTGTTTCTTTACGGGTTTCTTTTTCCAATTAGACATTCTTTTGGAAGAGGAAGCTCGCACCACAGCGAGAACCGAGCCCCTTGAACTCTTCAAGGTCCTTTCTTTAGTTACCAATATGTTCAATAACTCAGCATTAGTACAGTCAATTTTATTCTTATTGTAGTTTATAATAAACTGCCCATATGAATTAGGAAGAAATTGCCTGATCATATCAACTTGCATTTCTTTATCCATTTTCATGTCGAGCTTCTCAAGCTCCTCGAGATCTTTAATTATTGTCAAACAATGATCATGAACTAACTGCCCTTCACGCATCTTTGCTTTGAAGAGTCTTTTAGACACTTCAAAACATACTGATCGGTTTTGCTCACTATACAAATCCTTGAGGTGAGTTAGCATTTCTTTGGCATCTTTCATATCCTCATACTGGCGTTGAAATTCATTTGACATCGACGTCGGATGTAGCACCTTACTTTGTTATCGGCATCCGTCCATTTTTTCTAAATTGCCTTTTGGTTAGTTGTTGGACGGTTTGGTAATGTGGGGGAGTCCTGGTCGAAAACATAATTGAGCTTCTCAAACTCAAAACTATTTTTTAGTTTCTAAACCAGTCTTTATAGTTCGTTTCGGTTAAGTGGTTAGTTTCAAGAATACGAGAAAAAAAATTGAAAGCGGACATTTTGTTATGCAGAGAGTAAAGATTCAAATTAAATATTTGTATTTATTTTGAAAATTTTGTTTTAGGGATTTTTTAAAACAAACGTTAGACTCCCACTATTTTCTCGAATCTCTTACACTCCTTGAGTAGAGAAACGGAAACCCAACGCGATAAGGGTTTCAAGTAGGTACTACGGCCCCACAAGTTTAGTACACTATTTTACCTGATAGATATTAGCGATATGCAAACCAATGAGTGGACAACTCTTGTACAATACTTCTTAAGCAAATTGGAGTGATCTTCGGTTTCTATGTCCTGTAGGCCTCACTTGACAGATATTGGCCTCATTCCTTAGTTAAGTCAAATCCACCATTCAAACGCGTAAGCAAAGTCGTCATTGGGTCCCTCACTTGACAAATTTTGAGCCCAACCCCATCTTTACTTCACAACATCTCATGCTAATAGAGTGATTGCGCCTTCCCAATGCAACTGACCACTGTAACCAACCATGCCAGTCAACACCAGAAAAGATGCCCACACTTTTACAACAGCGGAAGACCGCTCGACTTAATATTTGTGAGGAGATTAGCATTTAGGCCCCATATTTAATTTTACTTATTTACATCTTAGGTAAATAAAGATAATCCACACATAAAAATATAATGTAACTAGTGATAATCATGGATCTAAAAATGAGATTTGGGCTCAAGCCATTGAGTCGGAATCCAGAAATACAAGCGCACACACGTCATTGGTTTGATCGTCTTCAACTACTTGATCCGATCCGGAGCTACAACTTGATCCGATCACCATCAACTCCTTGATCCACCCGCCTTCAAGTGCTCGTCTTGATCTGGGTTTGTTGTATCCTATCGGCTTGCAACCAATAAACTGTCACGCCCCGGAACCCGGGCTCGCCAACAGATCCGCCGTGCACACGGGATTTCCCGAGTACACGAAGCGCTGGTAACCTGCTCCGATATAATATGAACAATAAAAGAGCATAATACAGAGCTGAAGTAGAAGAACCACATAGTATCTCAGACTGGGACTACAAATAAAGCTGTAATATGTACAATAATCTCCCAGCTCACCAAAATAATACAACCAGCCGGCGAAAGCCAGACTCAAAATAAAAGGAGAATATCACAGTCTGAGTGAAGGGTACAACGTCTATCTACAGCTCTCAGTCTCCCAGGAGATCTATCTACTCAGCGATCCCCTTACCTTTATCAGCCGCTGATAGCCTAGCAGCTCCCGCAGACGACTCTGCAAAATAAAGAAGAAGAAAGAAACAGAAAAGAATAATGGGGGTGAGAACTACCAGATAAACCAGTAGCCTCCCCTAGTGGGCAAAACCTCAACTCTGATGCACCCACTAGGATTACTAGAGGCCAGAAAGGAAAAAGTGGTAAAGCTGTAAGCAGAACTGCTGAATAAAGGGGAAACCACCACTAGCATGCCTCTAAATGCAGTGCCAAAAGGAATGACTGTATGTATGCATCAGTATCTAACATGCCTGCCTGAATAAACCCAATCTTATGCCACCAGTAAAACTGGTACTGCCTGCTGCGCCTTGCTTGCCAAATCGGGTATGCTGGCCAATGCATAACACCGATAGGGAATGAGAGTCTCAAGGACTCAAGCCTGCCTGTAACACACTTCGGAGTGGCACTCGAGGGGAGCGACCCACACGAGTAAAAGTACCTCAGTAATAAGTATCATAAGTGTCGTAAACAGCAGGACTGGATCATGACTATGATCAAAGTGGGAAAAGCCATCCACTAAGAAAAAGCCCGATCCCCTGCTGATGCCTAAAATAGACCAGACTCAACCCCATTCTGATGCAAGGATAAACATCCGGTCGACCGCCTACAGTCCGCGGTCACCGCAACACCCCACAAGTTTATATTCTAACATAACCTTGGCTATACTATCCCAAACCCCTGCTCATACTCGAGCGACAAGCAACTGAAAGCAAAAGAGAGCAATAAAACATGTCAAGTCTTAATATGATAGTGTAGCAATAAATAGTGGCCCTACCTGATGTCCGGGCATGCATGCAACTGTCTTTATTTTAAAAGTTGTAAAATAGTGTCAAAGATTTAAAAAGATTGATTTACTGAATAAAAGTCATTTGCATGCGAGATTATAGCCTTTGTCTTAATCACAGTGTCCCAATATAAGTCATCATATCATCTGTGGGGTTATATTAAATTTTAGGAGAGTTCGTCCCAGCGGTTCTCGTCAATTGTCACATTAGTTCGTCCCAATAGTTCTCATCAATTGTCCTGTTAGTTGTCCTGTTAGTTTGTCCTGTTAGTTGTCCTGTTAGTTGTCCTGTTAGTTTGTCCTGTTAGTTTGTCCCAATGGTTCTTATCAATTATCATATTAGTTTGTCCCAGTAGTTCTCATCAATTGTCATATTAAATTTTAGGGGAGTTCCAGTAATCCCAGTGAGCTTGTCAAAAATGAGGTAAGCAACAACCGCCCACCTCGAACAGCTCAAATCACACCTAGAAAGTCTCCTGGCTGTCCATAGTCCCCTAGAACTGCTGTCTGCCGAAAATGGTGCCCTACAGCAACACACATTGCACAGGGTGTAACTATATTATTCATAAAAATACAGCTTTTGCTGTTTTTCAAATAGCACGAAAAGAGAGGAGTTTTTCACCTCTGTATAGTGCTCAGAAAAATGCAGAAAAATTACGGTTGCGTTCCTCGCGAAGAGTAGATCAAAATCGACTCTTTAAACACCTCGATCTGATGCTCCTACGCCAAGATAAAAATCGGAGAAGTTGACACTGTCCAGAAATTTCCACAGCAAAAAGAGGGGTCAAAGAGACCTCGGGAAACGTGCCAAAAGTACAAAATGGAGCAAAAAGATCAACACGGAAATCGAAGCCCTACCTCTTACGGTCGCGCTGCCGCAAAAATCGTCCAAAAATTCCTCCTGGTTAGCACTCAGGGAATTTCCGACGGAACTGCGACGGGAAATGGACCGAAAAAGAGAACCGTCGCAGTGCGCCGCGTCGTAGATAGCTCACTAACTGTAGCTCCAGAAATTCTGGAATTTTGAAGAGAGAGAGAGGAGAGAGAGAGGAAGAACTTTTGTAGAGGGCTCAGATTTTAATTCTCTCTCTAAGGGCTCGGAAACCAAGGTGAGAATGAGAGGGGGTGGGGGACCTCTTATATAGTGGGCCAAAGGGAATATTCCCACACGGGATCCGGATCCGAACAGGAAACACCGAAATGAGCCAACCATAAAGCGCCACGTGTCCACAAAACAGCAAACAGCCTGTGCAGGCCCAATGAAAAGTCGCCACGTGGCCACGTGGTGCACATGGCCGGTTCGCGCTCCGGGTCTTCCGGAAGTTGTCGGCCAATAGGGGAGCGCCACGTGTCACCCTCCCACAAGCCGGCCAACCAATGGGGAAGCGCCACGTGGCAAGGGGAAACTTCGGTGCTCCCGGTGCACGCCAGGCCCATGGACCGCGCACCCGAGCCCCCCGCCCGCGCCTGCGCCGCCGCCCTCTGCCACTGTGCCGTCGCTGCGCCGCTGCCCGCCGCCGTGCGCCGCCGCCCGCCGCCGCTCGCCGCTCGCCGGAACAGTAATTCCGGCGGCCGGAGTTACTGTTCCGGCGTGAACAGTACCGAGGTGCCGAAAAATTAAAGTAAATATACCGTTTCGATCGTTTTCGCGCGCTGAGTCCAAATACGACGTCCATTTCGCCAAATTCTCATCCGAAATTTTGCCGAAAGCTCCCGGAAAATTCCATTTGCTCCGATTTTCGCGCAGAGTCTATATTAAATGTCCAATTTCGATTCTACAAGCTTTGTTTCACCGAATAAGCTCCCCACAGTCACTGTTTAACGTTGCACAGTTCCTGCGGGAGTCTGGATCATCACATAAACAAATGACATGCAATCATACAAAATACAACCCAATAAAAATATATAATTACATTAATTACATTCGATAATATTTATTTCTAATCTATTGAGACATACAGATCTTCGAATAAAATTGGCTTCGTATACGTAGGCACCCAAAACAACCATAATAAAGAGTTCTTAAGTTAAACAAATTTAAAATTATATAATTTTATATACATATCATACATTACATGTCAATACAAAATAAATAGATTGCTATTCATGATCATCATCCATATGCATGTCATACATCGTAATCACAATAATTAATTTTGAATATTTATATTAACCATTTACCAACTGTTCAAAAAAATAGGTGATCAAATCACCAAAACAGACTAATCTTATCGATCATCAAATTTTATAATAAAATTAACATTTTAAATAAAATTGATCTCATCAAAATTTTAAAATTTTAAAAATAAAAATAAAAAATAAAAATATTGTACGAACATCCATACGGACTGCTACAGTAACATCTGTGCGGACTGCTATAGTATATATTAATTTTTTTGAATCTAGCGAATTAAAAATAATTTCAAATTGAACAAAATTTAATAATTTTTTGAACCTAGCAAAATGATCTATTAATCATTAAACCAAGAATGATTTAAAATATCAAAATCTATAATTTTAATCTTAAAAAGAATGAGCGTGGCTCTGATAACACTTTTAGGATTTTGTGCAAGACAAAACGTAGCGAAAAAAAATTCAAATAAAACTAGATTTTAAAATTTAAGATCCGATCTAAAAAATCACGCAAAATATAATCTCTCATGTATTTAAGATTAAAAAGAAAAACGAAGATCTAATTTTTACCTTTATGCGGGTAGATCTACATTGCAATCTGATGATCGTGAAATTTTGTTCTCTTAAAGCCGCACACGCGTCCGGACTCTACGGGTATCCACACGAGGTTGCTGATCTGATCTAAATCCTCACCGAGGTGCTAGATCCTTTGAGATATATTGTGATCACCATCAATAATATCATTAAAACTCTTTTCAGTGGGTCGGAACAATTCAAACTAAGCCCAATACGAATCATCGATCATCTAGATAATTCTCGTGAGTCCCACAATCTACCAGTGACGCCTAACAGTATTTAGTGGTATTCTAATAGAATGGAATACTGAACCTCTAGGTATAATTAATGTGTGCTACAATTCTTCTATCATGAGTCCCGACTAGACAGAGGTCATAGAATAGCTTATCCCCCATCGTATGTAATACGTTAAATTTGTTCGACTCGAGTTTCTAATATCAAAAACTCTTTTCTTTATTTACTCTACCTTGACCAAGGTTTTCTAGACTCGGTCTCATAAATCACATATGACTAACTTCCTTATCTACTAAGGTCGATAGATTTCATATAGATGCACACCCTATTCCTACAACGAATCTATTGCAGCTAACCTGCACCAAAAAAACTCAAATGGTTAGAGACCAAGTATATGTAAGGCAAACTATATATAGTAGCCCCATTATGAATAGCTGAGGTACCGCAGGTCAAAGGACCAATCACACTACTGCAATATCGAGTAAGTCATTGGCGAGTGAGTAGGCATCCAAGTGACTTCTCGTGTTGGTCACGCTCAGTATCCTTATTCTCCAACAATCACCTGCATATTCGCTTAAGTGTCCCCACACTGTTAGCTCGAAACTCGTCTATTCTAAAAGGCAAACGATCTGTGAACCAACTTTACTGGATCAATCACTGTCCCCGTGATAATCTATCGATCGGGAGCATTTAGAAATTAATCACCAATGTTACATGTCTCAAATTTCAACTCTTGAGAATATATATCATCATCTTATTAATTCATTGGATAATTCATAGATACATACACAACGTAAATGAAAATTAAAATCCTATTATATTTATAATTTAAAAAGTCAAATATAAATTTATATTCTAATTTCAATTCTTGAGAATACATATCATCATCTTATTAATTCATTGGATAATTAATAGATACATACACAACGTGAATGAAAATAAAAATATAATTATATTTATAATTTAAAAAATTAAATATAAATTTATGTTCTAAAAAGAATATACATGTGTCGGCCTAATGGGCTTTGAGGGTATACATCGGACAAATTTATGTCATTTTCATGTGCAGGCAATGTTGAAGTTCAGATAGATCTGATGTATTTTTCTACTAAAATTTACTTTCATTTTTCTTCCTTTTCACACCTATTGTGAAATGGTAAACATTTTGAGAGATTATTATAAAAAAATTATTTCAAGCTCTGTATTGATTAACAAGCACGCCTACCATGATTATTTGAACTTGTTAGAACATCTGTTTGAGCAATTGGTTGCCAACTTTATGACTAATGGCTTGTCAATTACTTGCAATTTCAGGAACTTTGGAGCGGCCACAATGGTGCCAACATTTGCTCCAGCAGCTTTCTTCTTCTAGTGTTTGTGAAGAGCAAATTAAGAGAAACAGAGGACAAAGTGTGTGAGGGGGCTTTCTTTTTTTTCTTTTTTTTATTTATTTATTATTATTATTATTATTATTATTATTATTATTATTATTATTATCTCTCTTTTTCGTATTTGTAATTGACTTACGAAGATCTTGTTGGTTTTTATTTGATGCGAAGAGACACACTCTCCGTACCTGTTGCACAGTTTGGAAGAATAGATGGATTTAGATTTGTGGCGGTGCAGAAAACTGCGTCCTAGTAAACATCAGTTTCCCGAAGGGGTACAGAGAGTGCTCAGTTCATGAAGTTTGAATAGATGGATTTAGATTTGTGGCGGTGCAGAAAACTGCGTCCTAGTAAACATCAGTTTCCCGAAGGGGTACAGAGAGTGCTCAGTTCATGAAGTTTCACCTCGCTCTGATTTCGATTTCATTCTCAAGTGTACTAATTTTAACACAGAAGTTTGGCCTTTATTTCCGTTTCATATATAAAGTTTGATGTCGGTTCCAAATCCATTCTCAAAAAAAAATAAAGAAATAAAAAAATAAAAATAAAACATATAATGAAGAGGTTAAAATTGCTCTAAACATATGATTCTCATCCAAATCCCAAGATTTGACGTCAGACTGAGTAAGAATTCGTTTGCTATTCGTTATACTTTATCAATAATCCGAAAATACCCTTTAAGTTAATTATTACATCTTTCTAATTATATAACTAAGAATAGAATAAAAAAAAGTAATCACATTGAAATAAATTCGCATATTTTATCAGAAAACAAAACAAAATGGTATTCAATTGAACTCTGATTTAAACTAAACAAAAAAATTCAAGTTTAAATGAATTCAACTGAATTCTTTTATTTTGAATTCCAATGAAATCTATTCAGGATTAGGGCCCATTGTTGGAAAATGATGCAACATGATGTTAGTGGTCCTATTATTATGCAAGTAGTGCTAGTGGTGGACCAATTTAGTTAGAAATTGACTAAGTCATGGAGTGATGGATTAATTTGTGTTAGTAGTGGGTTATGTAGTGGAGTTCATGCTAACTAGTTTTTAGGAGCACATGTGTAGTGGGTGTAGTAGAGAACATGTGTTGAGTTTTCTTAAACTTTAAGTTTTCTTCTTCTATTTAAATCCTTTGATTGTAAGCTTGTTAGTGACAAGAAAAAAAATTGTTTGAGTTTAAAAGTGTTTCTTCCACTTCATTTGCTGTAGTAAATTTTATTAGTAAGTTTTTTTACTTTAGAAAGCTTCTTCACCCTACAATTGGTATCAGAACCCGGTTGTGATCAAGACTGGGCGTTGTGGTATTCAAGCAAGAAGCAGTCGGAAGGGTCGTCGTACAAAGAGAGGTATATTCTCATTACACTTGTTTCCATGATGAGTAACTCAAGTGCACTTAATCTCTCTCAATCCTTGGTTCCAATTTTTAATGGAGAAAATTATGAATTTTGGAGCATCAAAATGCGAACTTTTTTTATTTCACAAGATCTTTGGGATCTAGTTGAGTATGGTTATGCAGAAGCAGAAAGTTCAAAAAGTACAGATAAGACAGCAGATCAAAAAGAGCTCCGCAAAAAGGATGCCAAGGCGTTGCTTGTGTTGCAGCAGGCAGTGCACGACACTATTTTTCCTCGTATTGCAAATGCCACCAAATCAAATGAAGCTTGGACTATCTTGAAGCAAGAATATCAAGGAAATGACCGAGTTCGAACGGTGAAGCTACAAACTCTCCAAAAAGAATTTGAAAATCTCTATTGAAAAATACCGAAGGTATTCAAGAAAACCTTTCTCGAGTTGCCATCATTATTAATCAGATGAAATGTCTTGGTGATGATATTTCTGAGAAGAAAGTGGTCGAAAAAGTTTTGAGAAGTCTTCCTCCTAAATTTGATCATATTGTCGCCGCCATAGAGGAATCAAAGGACTTATCAAATTATTCATTTAATGAATTAATTGGTTCTCTTTTAGCTCATGAACAGCGACTAAACAGATCAATCGAGAAAAGTGCAGAAAATGCATTTGACTCAAGAGTTGAGAATTCGAAGACAAGAGGCGACCAAAAATATGCAGGAAGAGGCCGTGGAAGAAGTGGCTTTTGCGGTCGTGGAAGAGGCCGAGGCTATAGTAGAGGAAGATTCGATACAAACTATCAACAAGATGACAACGAGAAAAGCAACCAAAGCCAAGGCTATAAAAGTAAGCAATGTCATTTTTGTAAGAAATATGGTCATATAGAATCTTATTGTTGGGCTAAAGCAAAACAACAAGCCAACTATGCAGAAAAGAAAGAAGAGGAAGGTAACCTATTTCTTACCTGTCTGAATTCTAATGTTAGTAGTGCTGATTTGTGGATTTTGGATAGTGGATGTAGCAACCATATGTCAGGATTTAAGAACCTCTTTCGTCACGTTGATGAATCCGTAAAATTGCAAGTTCGGCTCGGAGATGATAAGGTTCTACAAATTGAAGGAAAAGGGACAGTTGCTATAAAAACTAAGTCAGGTATGGAAAAGCTTATCAACGATGTTTATTATGTACCTTCATTGGCTCATAACTTACTAAGTGTTGGACAACTGATTGAAAGAGGACATCATGTTAAGTTTCATGATAATTTTTGTGAGATTAGTCATGAATGATCTGAAATGCCTTTGATTAAAATTCATATGGCTAAAAATAAGATGTTTGTACTTGACATTTCATGTATTGACGAGCATGCTTTGGTTGCTAATACTAAAAATGAATCATGGCTTTGGCATTTGCGTTATGGTCATTTACATTTTAATGGATTGAAATTGTTGAGTCAAAAGAAAATGATGTTTGGCTTACCGGGAATAGATTGTATGGATGAAGTTTGTGAAGGGTGTGTTTATAGCAAGCAACACCGAATTTCCTTTCCCATTGGAAAATCTAGGAGAGCTTCAAGACCTCTATAGTTGATACATGCCGACATTTGTGGTCCAATGCAAACTCTTTCTTTTAACAAAAGTAATTACTTTTTGTGGTTTACTGATGATTTTACCAGAATGAGTTGGGTGTACTTCATCGCACAGAAATCAGAAGCACTTGATAGATTTCAGGAGTTTAAGGCGCAAGTTGAGAACCAGAGTGGGTATTCCATTAAAATTCTCCGAACAGATCGAGGGGGAGAGTTTTTAACCGTTAATTTCTTTTCTTTTTGCAAAGAAAATGGCATTTGCAGGCAATTAACAGTGAAGTATACACCGGAGCAAAACGGAGTTGCCGAGCGCAAAAATCGAACAATAGTGGAGATAGCTCGAAGTATGCTTAAAGAGAAGAAGCTTCCAAATGATTTTTGGGCTGAAGCTGTAGCAACCTCGGTGTTCCTCCTAAATCGATCTCCAACCAAGGCGGTACGTAATATGACACCTTTTGAAGCTTGGTGTGGAAGAAAGCCCGAGGTGAGCTATTTTAGAATTTTTGGTTCTATTGCTTATGCATTTGTTCACACCGAAAATCGTAAAAAATTGGATGACAAAAGTGAAAAATGTATCTTTATTGTCTATAGTAATGAATCAAAAGGCTATCGACTATACAATCCGATAACAAAGAAACTACTTATAAGCCGAGATGTTATTTTTGATGAAGAAAGTTTTTGGGATTGGAATGAAAGTGCGCATGTACCATTACCAATTGACGAAAGAAAGTCACTCGCACTTCCAAATGAAGAAGTAGAAGCTTCGCAAGCCACTCCAAAAAGCCAAAGGAAAGAAACTGTGGAAAAATCGACTTCATCATTGTCGGATTCAGAAACCCCTCATTTAAAGGTAAAGTCCTTGAAAGAAATTTATGAAACTTGCAAATTTGCTCTTATGGTTGCAGAGCCCGTATATTTTGAAGAAGCTTATGAAAAAAAGGAATGGAAGAACGCAATGCATGAAGAGATTGCAGCTATTGAAAAGAACAGAACTTGGGAGCTTGTTGACATGCCAAAAGAAAAAGAAGCAATTGGTGTAAAATGGGTTTATCGGGTGAAGCATGGTGCTGACGGAAAGGTTCAAAAATACAAAGCGCGGCTTGTAGCCAAAGGATATGTTCAAAAACCTGGTATTGATTTTCTTGAAACCTTTTCACCTGTTGCTCGTTTAGAAACTGTTCGAATTATTTTAGCTTTAGCTGCTCAAATGAAATGGTCTGTTTATCAATTCGATGTTAAGTCGGCTTTTCTTAATGGAAATTTGGATGAAGATGTGTATGTAGAGCAGCCACAGGGTTTTGTCGTTAAAGGAAAAGAAGAGAAAGTCTACAAGCTCAAGAAAGCTCTTTATGGCTTGAAGCAAGCCCCTAGAGCATGGTATAGCCGCCTTGATATCCATCTCCGGCAACATGATTTTCAGAGAAGCGAGAATGAACCTACGTTATATATAAAGGTGAAAGGTAAAGAGATTATCATTATTTGTGTCTATGTCGATGACATAATTTACACAGGTTCATCGAATCATCTTATTCATGATTTCAAGAATATTATGATGCATGAATTTGATATATCAGATTTGGGACTTTTACATTATTTTCTTGGTCTTCAAGTTATGCAAACTGATAATGGTATCTTTTTGACTCAAGAAAAGTATGCATTGGACTTGCTCAAAAAATTTAAGCTGCAGAATTGTAAAGGATTTGCAACTCCTATGAATCCGAATGAAAAATTAACAAAGGATGATGGAACAGAAAGAGTTGATGCACGAATTTTCAGAAGTATAGTTGGGGGTTTAATGTATTTGACACATTCACGTCCTGATATTATGTTTTCCGTCAGCTTAATATCCAGATTTATGCATGATCCTACAAAGCATCACCTTGGAGCTGCAAAACGAATTCTACGCTACATTCGGGAAACTATTAATTTCGCCATTTGGTACCACCCAGTTACTAATCTCAAATTGGTTGGTTTTGGTGACAGTGATTGGGCAGGTTCTCAAGATGACAGGAAAAACACAAGCGGATGGATCTTCAATTTTGGATCAGGAGTTGTTTCTTGGGCATCAAAGAAGCAAGCTACTACCACATTGTCCTCCTCTGAAGCTGAATATATAGCAGCAACATCGGCCGCCTGTCAAGCTGTTTGGATGCAAAGAATTTTGGAGGATCTACATCATGTACAAGAACACCCAATGGAGATATATTGTGACAACCGTTCAACCATCGCAATGACAAAGAATCCGGTATTCCATGGTCGTACAAAACACATCGAAATACACCATCACTTCATTCGGGATCTTGTCCATAATAAGCAAATTGACATGAAGAATTGTTCCACCAACGAACAAGTTGCCGATGGATTGACAAAAGCTCTCTCTCACGACAAATTTTTAAAGTTCAGAAAAGCCCTCAGTGTTACTGAATTTGCATCAAGGGGGAGTGTTGGAAAATGATGCAACATGATGTTAGTGGTCCTATTATTATGCAAGTAGTGCTAGTAGTGGACCAATTTAGTTAGGAATTGACTAAGTCATGGAGTGATGGATTAATTTGTGTTAGTAGTGGGTTATGTAGTGGAGTTCATGCAAACTAGTTTTTAGGAGCACATGTGTAGTGGGTGTAGTGGAGAACATGTGTTGAGTTTTCTTAAACTTTAAGTTTTCTTCTTCTATTTAAATCCTTTGATTGTAAGCTTGTTAGTGACAAGAAAAAAAGTTGTTTGAGTTTAAAAGAGTTTCTTCCACTTCATTTGCTGTAGCAAATTTTATTAG
The DNA here is from genome assembly GCA_029204045.2 of Tillandsia leiboldiana. Classification (NCBI taxonomy): domain Eukaryota; kingdom Viridiplantae; phylum Streptophyta; class Magnoliopsida; order Poales; family Bromeliaceae; genus Tillandsia; species Tillandsia leiboldiana. Next base: position 9,210,545 of record CM055061.1, read on the forward strand.
TAAATTTTTTTACTTTAGAAAGCTTCTTCACCCTACACCCATGGCCTCTTAATACTGCTGTATAAGGGATTCTCGCGGTTTTTTTTTCTTTTTTTTTCTTTTTTTTTTTGAGAGGAAAGATAGTATGTTATCGCTTCGTTAATTAAAGGCTATGAACTTGGATATAAGGCTTTGGCAACCAGACTTTGGGAGAGAAAAAAGAAGAAAGAGCAATGAAAAAAAAATTACAAAACCTCCCTTCGTAGCATTCCTTTACCTAGTAGTCTTTATGTGAAACTTCATTAAAGATGTGTGGAAAGGAAGTCCATACAGAAGAGTCACCACACTAGATATCCAACCAGAAGTGAACACTATTGTCGTCCCCGATCGAGCAGGAGATTCCAAGGCATATTTGCTAACTTGTACGTCTCTCTACCACTACAACGATTGAGTGGCTCCTCCCTGAAACGATCTCCTCCGCAAGTAGTATAGTGCTCTTACTAGTGTGTTCTATTGGAGTTCTATATCCGGTACAAGTCACCACTACCATTTCGCTAGTAGATTCATATTCACATTTGATATGTCTCTAATCCCTAGGCCCCCTGTCATGCCTCGGGTGTAAATCAGAATTCGAGTTCGACAACAAATTCGTCGTCTACGCAGTATTTTCAACGTATACGAAGCGATACAACAACTCAAGCAACACGATGATGTATACAAGAGTGAGTACAGACACAAAAAGTGGTATAAAGCAAAGAATAAATCACAAACTAACTGCATAAAAAAAAATAAAATATCTCTCAACCAAAAGTCCACCTCAACAAAGATCTCCAACAACACCACTATGGAACAAGAACAACTCCAAATAAATACAACTCTCAACCTGAATAAATACATAAAGTTGGCTCCAGCTAGACCCAAATATATACAGTAGTCTGAAAATCTAAAAAAAAATTAAAAATAAGAAAACTGTAGGACAACCTCTATCCAAATCATCGGGGTGGAGCTCTATCTAGTCCGCGACTCCCTTGCCTGTCATGCTCCAGGAGAAATTTCAAAGCGGAAACAACCGAATTTTGGAACCATTTTTTCTTTTTTAAAGATCTCCCGTTCTGGCACGTGCACAGACCCGCTACACATACAAGATCTCTCTGCATAACCGAACAGAATCTTCCCTATATATGCACGGCGTCCCCATGTACAATATAAATATACACATCAACCACATTCACAATTTGATTTACAAATAACATAGTATAAGCTTTGAAGACACCATTTCCTTATTTTTATAAATTAAATAGCGCATACCTGGCGCATCAATATGTTTAACAGGATAAATCTACAGGGTTTAAAAACAGTGTCCACACGACACTCACTTTTTCTAAAACCGTTCTCGCAAATTCTTTTTAATATTTGAAAACCAGCGTCCGCAGAACGCATCCATAAAACCACAAATCGAAAACACAGTTTCACAGAGTAAGTTTATCAAACATCACAAGGCCGTCTCAACATCCACACATCCACAATATCAAAATCCACATGCATAGTATCCTACCATAAAAGAAAATAACCAATAAGAAAGGAAAGAGGAGAAGAACCAGACTGAGGATACTAAGTCTCACTGCTTAGCGTCCTCACCTCCACCCTGATCCCCACCCCCGACCGAACCTGTCACATAGTGGGAGTCAGCGACAAAAACATGTAAAACTAAGATTCAACTCTAGTAATAACTATTAAAGTAATGCTGTAAAATGATAGACTACCAAACCGTAAACCAGAGCATCTGAAATCCCATACTGCTACCACTCGTATCCCTCATGAGAGAGACAGAACATACCTGCCCCGTCGGTCCGAGGACTTCAGGCAATAAAACAGTCCCGCTCAGAGCTGGTGGAAGTCAACCCCTCTCGTAATGTCCGCGATACCGCAAGGTCCGCAGGGGTCCCCTCACGCAATGTCCGCGTAGGGATCATGGGTCAAATAAACCACCTCTCTGAAAAAGTACACACTCATGCGGTGGCCAAACTGCTGGTGTGCGTGAAAACGCCAAGAGCATGACGATCACAAAACTGTATATAAAGCTCTCCCGCGACCACTAGTCGCTCACGATGATGAATAGAAGGAACCGATCCCCTGTCAAATATGTCACGCCCCGAGTTCAAAAATCAGTGTATAATTTTTTTTTTTTTTTTTTTTTTATAAATCAGAGTTGCAAAAACAGCCAGGGCAACGACAGACCGCCACATATATAGAAGAGTCCCAATCCCCCATGGGATTGAGCCTTCTCTATATATGCACGGCTAGCTTGGCAACAACATCAGAGTACTAACTACGTACTACAACTATCAAAAATTGCAATTTAATTATTACAACAACTCCACAAATGAATTACACATTTCTTTTAACTGATACAAATACATGTGCATTCGGCTGTCCAGGGTCAATCTCTATATCGATACCTCGCGAATTCGTCCCGACATCCCAACACCCGCGCGACCTGAAAAACAGTCACCCGAGGGTGTGAGACACACCGGAGTGTATCCCAGTGGGCACGACGAGCCGAGAAATAGCAGATCGTACCTACTGGTATACAATACTAGAGGATAGTAAAAGATCACTGTTAGGAAAAGCAATTATCATAAAGGAGCAGTGTTTACTCTACGTAAAGTCATTATGAGTTAAGACAGATAAGAAATATCATTATGGGATAACATAGAGATCAACAACTCTATTATAATGGAAGCAACGTGGAGATCAACAAGTATATCCTCATGAAAGTGTCATGGAGTGTCAGCAGATATGAAAGCACTGGTAGGATCAGCAACTCAATAATCATGATACTAAAAGTAAAGGCATCATATCAAATCTCGACATGTATAGGTGGATAATTGAAATCAAATCCAGGAATCAATGGATAATGAAGTAAACATATCAATCAGCAACTCATGCATCAATAGATGAAATACTAAAACCAACCCAATCTCAAGCCACCATATTGGTCATCAAGACCTCAGGGAAAACCTCGCCGAATCTGGCACCAACCTGGCTGACATACTCCGGCACCCTCGGGCACTAACCTGGGAGTCAACACTCCGGCACCCTTGGGCACTAACCTGGGAGTCATGGGTCATACACCAGACCACTTTACCGGTAAAGAACATCCACACGGGTCATGACTCCGCTGATGTTCGTGAAGTACAGCAGTGCGGGCGATAAATCATGCGAATGCTCAAGCTCACGGTCCTCTGACCGGGTAATCGGCAATAAGCCGGGAACTATCCCTTTTGGGATTCAGCAATAATACCATATCAGAATATCATCTCAATCACATGCAAGAACAACATCAACTATAATGATCCAGGAACAATCAGGGGAACTGATATCTCAGATGTCACAATAATCACGAACAAGAACCAACATGGAAATTAACTACAAATCGATCATACAACTAAACACATGATGTTTTTGAGAAAACATTTTGAAAACAAGTTCTAGGTCCAAACTTCGAAGAGCAATGCCTTTATCCTATCAAACAAGAACAGACTCAGGCGACCCTACGAAGCTCGGTAAAAACATTTATTTAATAAAATCATGTATTTAGCAGTATAACGGGTGAACAACAAGCCGAAACAATCCGATCAACGATGAAATGTCAGAATCAACTGAATCTCAACTCATATGCAGGAATAATTATCAACTAATCCAATCAAGGACGCAATATCAGAATCAACTGAATCTCAACTCATAGGCAGGAATAATTATCAACCACAACTAGAACATGAATCAGGATATAGATACTGATAATCAAGTATAAATGTGCAAACTAGGTAATGACCAATCAGGCAAAGCAACAAACAGTAATATAACTCAATCAAAGGCAGATAGGCTCAATTATATCCAGGTTAACCAAAAACAGGGGTCCAACCAATACCGTACACAGAGGGCCGAAATGATAAAGCCCGGACCGAAGATAAACCCACCTGATAAATCGCAGGCGACTAAACCAAATCGACCGCATGCTCAGAACCAGAGTCAACTGAATCAACCTGAATCAAACATAGTTCAGGAACTTAGTTTAATTCTAACTTAACCCAAACTATCCCAATCAACTTAAATCTTTTAACAATGTTTAACGACAACATCTAGACCAACATACTCTCTATGTATAATATTTGGTAAAATTACCAAATTGCCCCTCCCGGGAATTCCCTTTTTGGATTTCCGGGAGACTCGGGCTTAACTCACTGCCGCTGGCTCAACCAGATTCTACTGGGACTCAACAGTCGGCTTGGTGAAACCGCCGTAATTTCTCAAATTACGCGATTGCCATCCGGATGCCGTTAAATCGACGATTTTGCCGATTCTCGGACCGTTATCCGATTTCCGCTCAACGAGAGCCGTTGGAATCCTAACGAAAAGCTTAGGAATCGCCAACATACTGTTTTCAACTTTATACAATGTTACTTTTGCGTTTAGACCCCTAGGGTTTCCGAAAATCGCACATTCAGTGTCATTTGAGCACTGTTTTCGCTCGTTCTTCCAACTGGAAACTCATTTTCATGAACCGTAACTTCCAGCAGGTAACTTTTAACTTGCTGAACACCGTGCTCACCCATTTGTGGCATCACGGGTTCCGAGGCAAACTTTGGCCCATAATATATGCACTAACATAGCCTTAATGTCATTTTGTTTCTTCGGGACTTCAAACAGAAATTTTAACGCGAGCATCGCGTCCGATGACCCCAAATTAGCCTAGGGCATACTATCGCGGCTTCGCAAACAGCCCGGGACATGGTTTTGGGCCAACATTTCATTAAAAGGTTGTTTTAACTACAACTTTTAATCTAAACCTCTTTTAATTAAACTTTGTATATGAAAGTGTCTCTAAATAGTGTCAAGATGCTAGGGCTCACCCTAATTGTAGCCCAGGCCTGCTGGTTCAACCAGAACCAAAGCCATGCACTCAAACAAGTTCATATTGCTCCAAACACTTGTCCACACAGAACCATCTTGGTCTAAAGTGAGCATTAAGCTCAGGGGACATTTGTAAGCAACTTTCATATTTACACAAAAGTCCAATTCAAAACTTTTCTTCTTTGAGACATTTAAGCAAACAGTTGGTGTGCACCATTTGTATACAAGCATATACAACCATTCCCGAGCTCATTCTCTGCAAATACTGAACCAAAAGCTTCCATTATTGGAAGGAAATGCTCTAAATAGATTTATCTACATTCTCTGCAAGTTTGGGCCAAGATGCATGGATGGATTGGCCGGAGTCCGAGGTTGAAGATAAAGTTAAGGCATCGAAATTTGTGATCATTCAACCAGGGCATCTGGGACCAAACAACTTGACCAAGTAGATGCTAAAACTTATAACTAACCCACCTGGACCCGTGCCCGGCGACAGGACACGGCGGCGACGCGGCGGCCACAAGCTCGGTTTGGAGCTTCAACTCCATTAATGGCGGATTTTTAATGGGGCAATTTGGAGACTTCCAACTTGAATGGAAATGCTCTAAAGAGTCATAGGAAGCTTCCCGACCAACCCTCCCCGGCCGGAGATGGCCGGAACGCCGGCGGCCGCGATTAGATCCCATTTCGAACCCATCTTGGCCACGCTCTATTCTTGCTGCATGGGTGCCATGCAAATACATGGGTGCACTCCTCTCACACCCAGGAAGAGTTCTGGGTAGGTGGCCGGCGCTGGGAAAGCCCGCCGGAGCCGGAGCAGCAAGCTCGGCCAATTGCTTAAAAACCGAAAATCTAGGGCATCAATTATCTTTTTAAATACCTAACCATATTATTTAAAATTTTGCAGAAATGATCTGCAAGTCCTATGGTATACGCACACCAAATTTGAGCCATTTTGGTCAAATTGTTACGGAGTTCTCCCGAGGCGGAGCTAAGTTAGGTTTCCGGCGACCCTTTGTGGCCGCCGGCCAACCGCTTTGCATGGGGGCTCAGGGATTTGTAGGGATGATGCGTAGGGCTTAGGAAGTTTACTGCACATGGTCTAGGGGGCTAACAACCAACGGTTTGGGTCTCTTACCTTAGCCGAGCTCGGGGAAGAAGGAAGTAGCCGGAATCTTGGTCCCACTTGCACGCGTGGCCACGGCAAGCTTCAGCAAGGATCCTCCTATCAGCAGGAACTCCACAGGCCTTCTAACTCCAACCTTGGTGAAACTTGGTCCCAACTTCTTCAATCCCCCTTTCTCTCTCGAGTTCTCTCTCTCTCTCTAATGTGTTTGCTCTTTTGGCTTCTCTCCACTTGGGCTCGGTTTTGAAGACAGCAGGGAACCAAAGGACACCTGAGTGGAACGGTTTCAAGAAGTCCAAGAGGCAAACTTGGAGTTTAATACAAGATTCTTTTGGGAAAAACCTTGAAGTTGGGTTCACACTAAACCCTAGCATCCGAGGCTTCTTCATTAGGTTACAATTACACCCAACACCTTATCCTATAAGCCCCTAGCACTTAGGCACATAAAATGTGAAGTTTTCATTACTATTTAGTCCATTTGGAGCACTTTTCACGCATTTCGAGACAATCCGGTCGCCGTTTTGCGAAGCGGACTTCGCCACGACGTCCGGCTCGTCGAGACCTGTCAGCTAGCGTGTTTGTTTGGTTTGTTCGACGCCCGGATTAAAAGTCGTTCCATAAAGTTCGACTCAATATAGCGCGTGGCACGCACTTCGATGCACCCGAGTCGCCAAACGCGAAATCCGTCAGTGCCATTGCGCTCAGAACGTCGAAAATAGCTAGTATCCATTACTCATACCTCTAGGTTAAAACTCTAGATAGTGGTTCGGCCATTAGTGAAAGCGAGGGATTAAACAACTTAAGTTGTGGGACCCGTTCTTCTTCGCTGTTTTGCGGAAGATCCGACCGTCGGATCGTCGACATATGTATATCAACTTTTCATGTTTCGACGAGACGATCGTAATGGTGATCTCGGATTTTCCAGATCAGGCCCCGACCGAAAGTCGATATTTTAAGGGCCACTATTGACTATTAATTGCCTATTTTTTGCCATTTAAATAATTCAGGAAATTATTTAAGCTTGAATTCTGGATTTTAAAATCATGGTTACTACAAAATATGATACTAACAAAAATCTACCCAAAAATATCCTTTGTTCTATTACCATATGACATATATTGTTTAATTACCGAAAAGTGCACTTTTCGTGCTTATGCCACCCAACGGTCGGATAAGCTACACAATGTCTGTGTTCAGTGCACACTCTTCGGTAACAAAATGTATCATGATATACTACATCGTCACAATAACCGTGACCAATAACCATCCTACTGACACACACTAGTCATCAGGAAATAATAACAATAAAAGGGAGCAAGGTCAGATGTTACCGATTTGCCAAAGTTTCCGACTTCAGATCGGGGTACCCACCTCTACCAGAAGGTCATCCTAAGTACAAGACACCTCTATGAACTTGTGAAGACCTGAATTCTTGTGAGTTGAGTTACTAGTGGATTGGTAGCTTGTTGGCACATTTTGGGTGTGTTAGAGTTGTCTGTGTGCGAAAAGGATGCGAAAATCAGATCCGGTGCGAAAATCTGCATAAAGGAGATGCACGAAAGTGCGGTGGTTGTACAGTTATGGTTTGGAGATCTTTGAGTATACTTTTTCGGTGTGTTGGGACCCTCGGTTCGTCAAATGGACGAGAAAAATGGATTCAGTGTGAAAAACTGTGCAAAATACACTATTTCTGAGTTTTTGGGAGCTAAGTGGTGTGTTTGGGTGTACAGGGAGCTATGAACCGGGCTCACGGAGGCCGGCTCACGAGCCATGCACCGGCAGGTGCAGCGCGGTGCATGCGGAGGCGTGCACCGGGTCCAGGTGGGCGACCGCAAGGCCGGTGCACGAGCGGTGCACCGGGCAAACATGCGCCGCGCATGCGCATGCGCACGCGCGCGTGGCGCGTGGGCCGGGCTGCACTGTCGCCGAGCCCGCGCCTGGTGTCGGTCGGACCGTTTGGTCCGACCCCCCTTGCACCGGATCTGCTGCAAGGGGGATGGGTGTGACAGGGGAGTTGGTGAAGTGTGTTGTAGTGCACCTCAAGCCCAATTTTGGAACTAGTTAAGGCTATTTAAGAGGGCTATTTGGCATGGGGCTTCTCTTTAGGACATCTTATACTTCTTAGCTACTTGGGAGCCCAAGATAGAGCCATCATCTTCTTCTTCTCCACCATGGAAACCTTCATTTGTGAAGCTTGGTCATTGCTGTTTGAGCATCCCACTACGTCACGTTTTCTTCCAGGAAGGCTCCCCAGCTGTAGGAGAGGAGTTTTTGGGCCATTTTTGCGGAGTTCTCTTCACAACTTCCAGATCTACAACTTTCATATTGAAGATGGGAACCTAATTGAAGCTTTAAACAAGGTAAATATAGCAATCTTTGAGACACTTGTTTTCTGTGGAGGATTCCGAGCAGAGGTTAGTGTTTTTACTCCCTTGGGATGTACAAATAGAATTTTGAGTTGATTTTTGTTGGGATATTTTCAGGACTTCTAGACCTACAATTTTCGTATTTCCTAGATCCTCAAATTTGGGCTCTAAGATAGGTAAATTAAACCATTTCTGGGACTCTTGTGCACAGCTGAGATTTTAAAACTAGTTTTGAGTTATGCATGGTGTTTTTGCTCCTAGGACTGAAGAAGTGGAATTTTAAGCTCATTTTTGGGGGGTTTTCACCAGGACTCAGAGACCCACACTTTTTGTGTTAAAAAGGAGGACTAAATCTTGCTCTAAAATAGGTAAATTTCACCATCTTTGAAGCCCTTTATTCAGATTCCAATTTTGGACAGCATGTGGTAAATTTAGGATTTCTCTTTGCTCTCTTGGTGGAATGTGGAAATTTAAATTGGGTTATCTTCTAGACTTCAATAGGAACAAATTGATACCTTAATAACGAAATTTGGGTAAGAATTGATACACCATATCTAAGTTCCTTTCAGCCCTTTTGCTGTTGAAAATCTGCATGTATGTTTGAATGGCATTTATAGTAAATTGAGGGTTTTATATAATTTCGTGGTTAAGTGTACTTGAGGTGGTCAATTTTAAAGGATGAGTGTAATATTAGATGCAAGATGAATAATTTTACTTTTGGGTTTCACATGTAAAGGTGTTTCAATTGGGTGTTGTAGTGAGTTGAATCTCAGCTTATTTTTCGGCATCGGAAATTGGGTTAGTATGTGTATTTTTCTCCAACAGGAATATCAAGGCAAGGCGAGTTGTTGGAAAGGCATCGAATAACATACCGAAATCGCCAAAAATCTGCAGGATTGGATTCTAGTCATTGAGCAAACAGGTGCGGCCTACAAGTCGACTCAACCAAAAGTGCAACCTTGTGTGATGCTTACTATCTATATGGGTTTAATCATACTTATATTTAAGTTTCTTGTTGAAAACTATATTGATCATGTGTGAGAACTATTCCTTGATATCTAGACATATAGATAGGCCATATCTCTTTTATTCATGCTATACTATTCATGTTGGAATCAAACTTAGGAGAAAACCCTTTTCTTTCCTCTTATGCTTTTATTGCTCGGGTTAGAGAGCGGGGATGGGAATAGTATAGCTATATTGTTGAGTCGGGTGGGATAGCACTAGATTATCGACTCGGGTTATTGTTTCGGCAACCGCGAACTGTGGGCGGTTGGACCCGATTGGTGTTATGCATCAGTTGGGGGGGGGTTTTGCATTGTGGATTGAGTGAGTCTCCACTTTGAGCATAGTGTCGATTTTTGCCTGATTGACTGAGATACTTGACAGAGCTGTTGGACATGGGTTACTTATTGATTCGAGCGGGTCGCTCCCCTCGAGTGCCACTCCGGAGTAGGCTTTAGACCGTGTTGGGTGCCGGTCAGACCGTGTTGGGTTCCGGTCATTTGGACAGTGGAGATACTGAGTTCGTGAGATTGAGCTCTATACCGGGTTGGTGTACCGGTTGTTGAGATTGATTTATACAGGCAAGTTTGGCCCTATCCAGGACTGGGTTCTACATTGACAGTTACCTTTCGTGATGCATACATATGTAGTTATACATTTGAGATCACATATATGTTGTTATTATATAGCTCAGTAGTTGTTTCTATGAGGTATGCATGTGTCTATTTGAGATCATACAGTTGGAGACATTATTGGTACACGAGGGTCGTGATACATTCATTCATGCATACTCTTGACATTATTCAGTTGGTTTTGGGCATAGTAGAATAGTTTCCTTTTCAGCTATTACTGTTATTCTTCTTACTATCACCTACTTTGCCCTTATGGTAGACTCGGTGGGTAGGTCGGGGGTTCGATGATTTACCCATTGAGGACTGCTGTTAGTAGTTCTCACACCCGTTGTTGCTCCCCAGGGATCTCTTCTGGAGCAGCGATACAGGCAGAGCGTGGCAAGGGAGTCGCGGACTAGATAGAGCTCCACCCCGATGGTTCTGATAGAGGTCGCCCTATAGTTTATTTATTTCTTTCAGTTTTTTTTTTATGTACCCCGACTACTGTATATTTGGTCTGGCTGGAGCCAGCTTTCTGTATTTATGTCAGTCCCAGAGTTGTATTCTTTTGGTGTTGTTGTTAGAGATGTTTTGGAGTTGCTCTTATTATATTTGTTGGAGAGTTGGTTGGAGTGGTGTACTGGTCATTTGTTGTAGTAGTATTGTTATTTTGAGACTTGTATATGTGATATTCTTGGGGTTGTACATTGTGGAGCAGTATGTTTGGGATTATATTAGTATAGTGGAGTTGTACTTTGTTGTTGGGTTTGGTGTTATGTTGTTTATGTTTGGGAAAGCCTTGTGGTTGTATGTCTATAGTTCATTTCAGTTGAGTTGTTGTATCTTTCATCATGGATTGGATTTTGTAATCTTGATTGGAGTTTATTCTTAGTGGTGGAGGCTTGTTTGGTGGTGGTTATTTGGTAGTTTTGTCTGCTGGTGGTGTTTGTTTATACAGTAGTTTATGTTCATTCCTCGCTCTGAGCCACTTTTTGTGGCTATATATTCTCTTGTACACTACACCTAGTTGCTTGAGTTATTGTGTCGCTTCGTATATGTGGAAAATACTACATATACGGCGGATCTGTTGTCGAATTCGGGTTATGGTTTACACCCGGGTCGTGACAGAACTCCTGTAAATCACCCGGACCAACCTAGGGTCCACAAATAGCACATTTATAACTTTATGTTAGCCGGCATTTTAGTGGTCCCAACCTGCTACAGTTCCCTTTGTTCCAATTTACTGAAACCACCTTCCGATTTTCGAATAGTCGTATCGATCTCTATACTGATCGTAAATATGGCCCGAACAACTATACCGTTGTTCGGAGAGGGACAAACTGCCCATCAATTCTCTAACCGCGACATTCATCTATCCGGAGGTTAACCACATGTTATACCACCCGTAACAATACTCGTTACCAGAAATCATGAAAAGTTCTAAATCATACAACAAAGTGGTTCTAAAGGTGTACCCACCTGAATCGGAGATAAACGACCGCACTCGCGACCCTCCTAAGCCTTCAAAACCTTAACCGGACCTAAACAGAGTCCAAAATCAAACAATTAATAATTTTTACCCCAACTGGCATTTCAGTGGTCCCGACCACTGTACCAAAAATCCCTTCAGTCCAAAAATACCGGAACTGCCTCCGGTGTCTGGATCGTCGCACTGATCAATAAACTGATAAAAATTATACCCCAAATAATTTTACCATTGTTCGGATATGATAAACAGTCCACCATATCTCATACCGCGACAACCAGTCACCCGGAAGGTAAAAACACTCTAACAATACCCCTAATATCAAACGATAGGAAAAATCATGTAAAACACAAAATTATCGAAAAAGAAAATTTTATAGGTATACGTAAATAACAGATAAGCCTTGACGGTGAAGGAAAAGATCGGACTCAAAAACGGTAACCCGCTATCCCAAAACAATGAACTGATAAAAACCCCGCGTTGAGAAACTTCTCCGGTCGCCTAACCATCCCCCCGACGCGATCCACCTGTCGCCGAGGCAACGGACAGAAATCGGCTCCTACCGTTGCCTTGATGAAGTCCGCAACGGAAAACAACCAAGCGGAGAATCACCCGACGAAAGAACGGAACCAACCTCGTCAACACAAAAATCAGCCCAAAGACCTCGGCGGCGGCGGCCTGTCAGGGCGCGGTCCAGGGCAGCATGGCCTTGCCTGCGCGGGCGGCCTGATATCAACACACGGCGCGTGCGGGCGGCGTGACAGTAGCGCGCGGCGCAACCACTAGCGGCAACACGGTGCAAAATAGGCGGCAGCGCTGGCAGCAGTACGACGCGGGCGCAAGCAGCGCCGAGCGGTGGCGGCTAGGGCATCTAGCGGTGGCAGCAGGGCATGGCGCGCGCGCGCGGCAACACGGCGCGGCGGCAGCTTGGCAGGGCGCGACGTGCCTCTGCAGCCCGCGGGCGGTGCGCCTGGCAGCGCACGCAGGCACCCCTCAGCAGCGCGCCTGGCAGCGCTCCTCAGCAACGCGCGGGCAACGCGCCTGGCAGCGCGCTAGGCGGCACTCCTCAGCAGTGCGCGGGCAGCGCGCCTGGCAGTGCATGCGGGCACTCCTCAGGAGCAGGCGGGCAGTGCGCCTGGCAGCGCGCGCGGTGGCGCCTGGCTAGGCAGCGAGCGACGATGGCGGCTAGGGCATGAAGCAGCAGCGACAACTTGGCTTGGGCATCTAGCGAGGTCTCTCATGTACGTATCAAAATTCCAATTCCCAAATTATTTATAAAAGATTTTTACCCGCTTTCCTCGAAATGTGTGCCAAATATTCGAAATGTCTCATAACCGCTAGCACGGATTCCGATGCACCAATAAGCCTTAACGGGTATCACAATTTTCGATTCTTGCCTTTTCGGACCCGTTAGCATCAAATCGTCATTCCGGGAGATCCGTAAGTCGGATTTTCAATCCGATCGCACCGCCGTTCTCCGTTTAATGAGCTCTACAACATGATGACCCTAATGACACGAAAATAACCTTACTAACAACACAGCTGGCAGAAAATAGAAAGAAACAACTATTTTAATCCAAACGAAGTTAAAGTCCACTGTTAAAACACCTACCTGTCAAAATCTCGTTTTTCTCACTTTTTGGTGCAACCCACACTCCGAATTTAAAAATAGATTCGACCATACCCCTACGCTACCCTTTTACCAATAACCCGATGAAAGCTACTCCGAGAAATGAATCCTCAAAAGGCTAACAGCACCCTTTATAAGTTTCGGAAGAAACCAATTTCATTCCAATCACCGAACTCAAAATTGCAGTTGTTACAGTAGATGGCATTATACTCGAGCTGTGACCGATTGGACCTGGTTGGTAGTGGCTAGTCATTTCTTGTACCGGGAGTCTGTCGGATTCATTGTGATTCTTGAGTCGTTGAGAGTTCTCCAACCTTTTGGGAGAGTTGGTTCTATATTATGAGTATTCCGATCCGAGGGATCATTGATTTGGTCACATTGATTATACTTCTATATATCAATTGAGTCTATTGTTATTATGTTTTGCTCTTGTGAGTGTTTGAAACTCGAGTCACTGTATAGACCCTGACCTTTGGGTGAGTTGATTATGTGTAGTAAGTTATCCGGTCTGGGAGACCGTAGATTTGATCATCGAGATTATCATTCTTCCTTGATCTCTTGGGTATTTGAGATTTGAGTCATTAAGAGTACTCTAACCTTTGCTTTTAGTCATGTGAGCTCAGTGAGCTATCCGATCTGAGAGATCGTAGATTTGATCATACCGAGTATATATCGATCTAGTTTATCACTCTCCTTTGATCTCTTGAACATTTTAGATATGAGTCGTTGAGCCTACTCCGACCCTTGTGAGAGTTGATTGAGTGAGAGATTGGATTTGACTACAACCTGCATGTGCTACTGTTGTGATACATGATGTCATGTTGATTCCTCGATAGGGTCGCTCCCCATGAGATGCCGCTCCGGATGCGATGGTTGTTCCGTTGAGGCAGTTTCGCGTGATGGTTGAGATTGAGATTGTCCGTTGGGACACCCTACGTGGTATAGTAGGAAGCGCAGGCTTGACTGGACCCGAGATGGCAGTCATTGAGATTGGGTCGATCTGAGAGTTATATGAGTGAGTGATTACACACTGCTATTCCTTTCAGTTATTTCGGGTAAGTGAGTACACTGTGTTACTTCTTTTGGGTACTCTGAGGCAGCGAGTGATTGTACGTTGCCGTTCTTTTTTATTATCCCGAGTCCATGATTTGTATACTATCATTCTATGTTGTTACCCTAAGTCAGTGAGTATTGCTTATTACACCTTTCGGTTATTCCTTTGAGCATATCAGTTAGAGGCATAGTAGTTGCGATACTATTATTTCTCAGTTTCATTTTCCTTATAGTTTATCTACTACTTTTGCCTCCAGTGGACTTAGTGGGTAGACCGTTGGTCTTGGAGACGGTACCCACTGAGAACTACTGTTGGATGTAGTTCTCACAACCGTTGTGGTGATTGTTTTTCAGATACTTAGCTTTTCCGTGTCACGCCCCGAGAGTAGATAAACAGCGAAAAACAGTACTTTTTTTTTTTTTTGAAAGGCTCCCGCGAGGCACGTGCACAAACCCATCACATACACCAGTTCTCTCTGTACGACGGACAGAGTCTCACTTGCGTATGTACGACGTAGCTATCACGACCATACTTTAACCACAACAATTGATGAGTAAGGTAGAAAATGCTTAAGTAGTAAAACAATGTTTATTTAGCGCTATAAAATAATTGAAACGATAAAACCACGGGTTTTAAAGATTGTGCCTAGGCGACACCCGATTTTGAAATACTTTTCGCAATCTCTTTTATTTTCGAAAACCGCATTCGGAAAACATAATAAAAAGTCATACCAAACAGCTATCCAACACAAGTCATAAATCCATCTCAATATCCACAATATCCACAATAACTAAAATCACATGCGAAGAAAACTAACCAACTGAAATAAGCAAATAAAGTGGAGGAAAATTATCACCAACCAGAAAATTGGCTAATACTCTCTAGTCGCAACCTCATCGCCGTCCCGGACCCCACCCCTGACCGAACCTGTCACATAGTGGGAGTCAGTGACATGAAAAGTAAGTAAGACTACTAACAAATGTAAGAAAGAAGCTGATCAAAAGATGATAATAATAAACCGAACCGTAACCCGGAACATCCACAATCCCATGCTGCTACTCATCTTACCCTCCTCGAGAACCACAACACAACACCGCCATGTCGATCGGGGGACCTCAGGCAAAAAGAATAATCCCGCTCTCACCTTTGTGCATTTTAACCCCCCACTGCAAAAGTGCAGCACCGCAAATAGCCGCAAGGGGCCCCCACCAACGTCACCTCGTGGGGTCCACGGGTCATATAAGACCACATCTCCGGAAAAGTACACCGACATGGTGGCCAAACTGCTGGTGTGCGTGCAAGCACCGTGAGCATGTCGTCGAACAAGTGCTGTAAACCTCCTGTGACTCTCAGTCGCACCGATGTAGCATAAGCATCATTCAATCAGTCTTACTAAACTCAATTATTAAAGATTTACCAATATTTAAAGAAACGACAATCAAGAGAAAACACCGGAGTGGAGCCATCTGGCAGCATCCCCTTCCACAGATGAGGGTACCCACCTCAACCAGTGACGACCGAAAGCGCCTATGCCCTTCTTATGCCCTCGACGTCACCTGGACCTATAAAGTCCCTAAAAAGAGTAAATCAAAATCCCATAACCGTTAGCGAAAATAGTGGTCCGACCGCTGTCTGGAGCTGGACAGACTGCACCCCGGGTCCCCGCTGCGGCGTCCAGCCTCTAGAGTAAAGACCCAGACAAGAAAGATAGTCAAACGAAACTGTGTCAACGGACCGTGCTAGCCGATGGACAGTACCGTCGCGCAGACTGCACTGTCGAGGTCCCTGTCAGTGGCGGCGGCGACGGCAGCAACGGCACGGTGGGGGCATCACCAGGGTATACGAGGGGCCAGGCGGTGGCGGTCTGGCAGGGCACGGCGCGCGCAACAGCGCGGCGCGGCGACCAGGCAGGGTGCGGTCTTCCCTCTCGGCACCGCGCAAACCAGCGCGCAGCGCGGGCTGCGTAGAAAGGCGGCGGCCTGGCAGGGCGCGGCTCTCTCCCCCCCCCGGGTGTGCTGTCCCGTGCGCAGCCACACCGAGCGGTGGCGGCCTACCAAGGCGCGGCGCGCACACAGCGCGAGGCGCGGCTGCTTGGCAGGGCGGGGCCCTCGGTTGGGCGGGACGCGCAACCAGCGTGGCACGCGTGCAGCAGTGGCAGTGCGCAGCCACGCGTGGCGACCTGCCCGGCGGGACGCACGCGCACACAGCGCGGCAGCCACCCACACGGGCGCACGTAAGCGGCCGGCGGCCGTCCACTTGCGTGCGGGCGTCCGTAGCGCGGTAGTACCCCGCGCAGCCAAGCGTTGGCGGCGTGTGACCCCGCGCTGCGCGGCCCTGAGGCCGCAGCGCGGCAGTGCCCCACGAGGCCATGTTTGGCGGCGCGCGGCCCCGCGCTGCGCGGGCATGCACCCGCAGTGCGGCGAGGCCCCGTGCGGCCAAGCGTGTGGCGTGCGACCATGCTTGGCGGCGCGTGGCCCCGCGCTACGCGGGCATGCACCCGCTGCACGGCGAGGCCCCGCGCTGCCAGGGCATGCGCCCGCAGCGCGGCGAAGCCTCGCGCGGCCATGCTTGGCGGCGCGTGGCCCCGCTGTCACGCCCCGGGGTCGAAACTACGACCCGGGCTCGCCAACAGATCTGCCACCTATACAAAAACCCCGCATAGGCGAAGCGTCCAACCTGCAAAGAAAAACTACGATAGCTAAACAGATATCAAAGCTGTAAAATAAACTGCTGCAAAACTAAAATCCAACCATCTGTACAACTGAAAATAAAGGTACAATATCCATCTCCCAAATAGATCAACATACAAAACCTCTGATACAACATCCAAGAACCCAAACGGGGAGATAAACTAAAATAATAATACACCAGTGTACAGGCTCTCAGTACAAGTCTGATCCTCACAATACAACAATCTCTCAAAAGTGAAAATAAAATAATCTACTGACTGTACTACAAATCTCCAATGTGGGGGTACAGCTACTCTCCAAAGACAGGTAGGGATCTAGCTCGCGACTCCCTCGCCTCGAACAACAACAGCAGAATCAGCATCTCCCAGCGATGATTCTGTAAAACAAATGAGAGGAAAGAAAAAGGAGGGGGGGGGGGGGGGGGGAAGGGGGGGGGGGGGGGGGGGGGGGGGGGGAGAACCCCCAACGGGTGTGAGAACTACATCAACACGTAGTTCTCAGTGGGTATCGCCACCAAGCTCGACGGTCAGCCCACTAAGTCTACTAGAGGCACAAGATAACAATGCGGTAAAAATTGAACAAGAAAAGCCTGAGATACTCTACAACTACCATGCCTCCATCTAAATGCTCAATGGGTGATACAGATGAAAGATATGCCACCACACGCACCCAAGGTGCTCAATCGACCCAATTGAACTGACTGCCTCATAGGGTCCAGTCAAGCCTGCGCCCACCTACTGCCACACATCCACAAGAGGACGGGACTTACGTAGGGCGTCCCACACGGACTTACTCACCCCTCGCGCAAAACTGCCTCAACAGGCCCATCATCGCATCCACTGCGGAAAACTGCCTCAGCAGTCCAACCATCGCATCCACTGGGGCATCTCAGGGGGTGCGACCCCAACTTAGGAAAACGGCGCGGCATAGAGTATCGAACATTGGCACATGCAGGCTATAGTCAAAATCCATGCTCACTCTCAGAACGGAAGGACTCAAGATCCCCAAATATCTCGCACAACAGTCTGAGTACTCTCAACGACTCAGCTAACAAGCTCTCACGAATCTTGAGACACTAGCGAACACCACCAACTCGTAGCACTAAACTCACAAGCTGGAGATACTCCAAAGCCAGGATCGACCCACAACTCAGGGCTAACAAAACTGGTCAGACGACACTCAACGACCCGGGACCACCGTCAACCCAAACGGTTCCCAACAACACCGACCGGAAGATACTCGACGGCCCGGGACCACCTGTTATGTACCAGATTTTGGTATATAAATAAATGTACATAAAAATGGTATGAAATACTATTTTTGTTGAATTTAGAGAAGTAAAGGATGATCTAGAAGTGAATTGGGCCGAAATCGGATTAAAAAGGAGGCTTCTAGAATCTTATATGAGAAAGTGTGCCCAGATTTTTAGCAGAAAATTCACAGTGTTAGAAAATTTTGAAAAAATTCTGGGAGCTCCGTAGTTATGTTTTAGGGCCACAGTAAAAGTTTTGCGTCGATCGGATACCCGAGCAGTGAGAACGAGGTCCGCTAGCGATTCTGAATACAGCGGGGCGTTTGGTGCCCCATAAATAGTTCAAACTGAAAATTTTAAAATATCCTGTGATAAATTAAGTTGAGTTGAGCCTGCCTGTCAAATTTGGGCGAAAACGGGATGAAAACGGGCGAAAACTGAAATTGGGCCGTACATTCGGGCGCCCGGTTCACTGTAGCTGGCGCCCGAATCACTTTTGCAGCGGGGTCGCGCGGCGTGCAAGGCAGCAGGCACGCATTTTGAGGCGCACAAGTATTTTGATGCCGACACGCATTTTGAGATGCGCGAATTTCGAGGTGCGCAGATCCCAAAATGGAACGGATCCTGAGGCAGTGTCCGTATCACAAAGCAATGCGCAGATCCCAAGGCGATGGCGCGCGGCACGAGGCGCGGCAAGCGTGCGATGGCGTGCTGCGCAAGGCCAGCAGCCGCGCGGCGCGGAGCAGGTGGGGCGCCACGTGGCGGCGCCCCACTGGCTACAGCGAGGCTGGTCAGCGCGTGGGGGCGCGCGCCCGCATGCTTGCGCGGGTCAACACGCGGGGACGCGCGCCCGTGTGGCGCGAGGACGCGCGCCTGTGCTAGTACGCGTCAGCGGGTGCAGGGATGGGCTTCGTGCTCACATGGCGAGCCCCCATTGGATGGGCTTCGTGCTCCCGGTTCGTTGACAAAAAAATGTGATCCCGAGGGCACAGTAGCAGCTCGAAAATCCCTTTCGGGCGCCCGAATTGGGTGCCTGAATGTGGGATTTTTGGCTATAAAAGGCCCAGATTTCCCCATTCTTTCCTCTTTTCTCTTTTTGGCTCGAACAAAAGGCTTAGGGGAGGGAAAAGGGGATTTCGTGGGAGTTTTTGAAGTGCCGCGAGCACGCTGAGGACCCCGTGGTGCGCACGCAAGATGTTCCAAAAAGCCGGATGGATGAACATACGCGCGTTGGACGGCGCGACGATATCGAAGTAGGCTTCGCTCGTCATTTTTGCGGTGTTTTTGTCACAGTTTTAAGATTTCCGAAATTTGGATTTTATTGATTTGACCCCATGCCCTTGTGCATGTTAGGGACCGTGATTTACTGTGCCGTTTTACTACGCGAGGTACCGCCAGGCATTTCGGGGTGCATCATTTGGCGTGCAAGTTTGAGGAAGACATGCACCGTGTTGCATGCAAACCCGAGGTATGTGCATCATTTTGCGTGCAGGTTGAGATGACGTGCACCGTTTTACGTGCGTCTTTAATAGTGTGCACAATTTTGCGTGCAGGTTCGGAGGACATGCACCGTTTTGCGTGCAGGTTCGGAGGAACGTGCACCGTTTTGCGTGCAAGCTCGAGGAAATAAGAAAATTGCGCGGAGACCAATTGTAGGTGTCTACAAGCAATTGGGTGCACCACAAGGTGGGGTATTCTACTGAAAATGGGTGACCTCTCCCCATTTTCCTCTGCATTGATTTTAGAAACATTATAGTGAGCATGCTAGTATAGTGTAATATTTTATTATGAGATAATGTGATTATGAATGAGGAAAAATTTGGTGTTATATTTGTATGTTAAATGGACTTAGATAAAAAGTGCTTTTTGATGAAATATTCAAAATAGGAGATAAATTTACATATGTAGATGTACACAGATAAAAAAAGTGATATTTTATGATTTACCCAAAATAGGGGATATATTTGCATGCGTAGATGAACACAGATGAAAGGTGCTAAATTTATGATTTACCCAAAATAGGGGATAAATTTGCATGTGTAGATGAACACAGATGAAAGGTGCTAAATTTATGATTTATCCAAAATAGGGGATAAATTTGCATGTGTAGATGAACACAGATGAAAGGTGCTAAATTTATGATTTACCCAAAATAGGGGATAAATTTGCATGTGTAGATGAACACAGATGAAAAGTGCTAAATTTATGATTTACCCAAAATAGGGGATAAATTTGCATGTGTAGACGAACACAGATGAAAAGTGCTAAATTTATGATTTATCCAAAATAAGGGATAAACTTGCATGTGTAGATGAACACAGACGAAAAGTGCAAATTTATGATTTACCTAAATTAGGTGATATAAGAGCATGTTTGGTAGTAAAACTAGGAGAAAACATAGATTAAGGGTTTAACGAGTGGCATGATGTCCTAGGAGTTAAACCAGATGAACGAGTGGTACTGTCTTAGGGGATAATCTAAGGTTGAGAATAGAATATTTAACATAGAGTCAATGAGCTCAAGGTTAAGTATGATATGGAACTTAGCTAAATAAAACCTAAGATGAACTTGTCACGCCCCGGGGTCGAAACTGCGACCTGTGCTCGCCAACAAATCCGCCACCTATGCCAAACCCCGCATAGGCGAAGCGTCCTACCTGCAAGAAAGGTGCTACAGCTAAACAAATATCAGAGCTATAAGATAAAACTGCTGTAAAAATAAAATCAACCACTGTACAACTGAAAAATAATACCACAATGTCCACCTCTCAAAATGATAATTGTACAATATCGTCAGATACAAAACTCATAGCTCAACAGGGAGGTATCTCCAATAAATACATCAATGTACAGGTTCTCAATACATATCATATCCTCACTACATCAGTCTCTCAAAAGAGAAAATAAAATACCTAATCTACTGAAGATCTCCTCTGAAGGGTACCGCTACTCTCCAACGATGGGTAGGGATCTAGCTCGCGACTCCCTCGCCTCGATCAACAACCGCAGAATCAGTAGCATCCGCTAAGACTCTGTAAAACAAAGGAGAGAAAGGGAAAAAGAGGGGGAAACCCCCCAGCGAGTGTGAGAACTACACCAAAAAGGGAGTTCTCAGTGGGTACCATCGCCAGGCCCGGCGATTAGCCCACTTGTCACGCCCCGGGTGTAAACCGGAACCCGGGCCCGTCTACAGATCCGCCGTGCACACGGTATTTCCCGCGTACACGAAGCGCCAAACCTGCTCAGATATAAGAGATAACAATAAAAGAGCAATAAAAACAGAGATGAACTAAAATCTAATACATCTCAGACTGAAGCTGGAAATAAAATACAATACATCTATATAAATGATACATCAGTCTCTCCCAGCTCACTAAAATAAATACAACCTGCTGGCAAAAGCCAGTCCCAAATGTAAAAGTACAACCGTCTGAGGAATCCTGGGTACACCAACAGTCCAGCTAACACGCTCATCCTGCCTCGAGATCTATCTACTTAGCCGTCCTCTCTCCTCGACCCGCCGCTGAAAGACCAGCAGCACCCGCAGAAGACACTGCAAAACAAGGAAGAAGAAAAAGAGGAAAGAAGAATGGGGGTGAGAACTACTAGTAAACCAGTAGCCTCCCCTAGTGGGTAAAATCTCAATCTCTGACACACCCACTAGGTCTACCAGAGGCAAAAAGGAAAGAAGAGTGGTAAGAAATGAAACCGCTGAAAAAGGGAAATCTACCACTACTATGCCTCTAAAACACAGTCCTAGACTGGAATAACCGTATGCAACAATAACCAACCGTCCCAGATGAACCCAATCTGTACCGCCCTCATCATCGGGCAAGAAAGTCGCGCCGATGTGATAGCAAAGTTCCTGCTGCCGCCCTCATCATCGGGCAAATAAGCCGCGCCGATGTGATAGCAAAACTGTCCATAACTATCTGGTCCCGGCCTCCGGAGGGGAACTCGAGGGGAGCGACCCACACGAGGAAAGCATCACCGGGCAATAACCGCGCCGGTGTGATAAGAGCATCACCGGGCAATAACCGCGCCGGTGTGATAAGTAACTAAAGCAGGACTGGATCACAACTATAAAGCCCCAGTGGAACACAACCCTCCACTAAAAGAAAACTGATTCCTAATCAGATGCACAAATAAACATCCGGTCAATCGCCCAAAATCCGCGATCGCCGCAATACCTCACCATCCACAACCAGGTCTCACAACCGACCTCCGGTCAACCGCCCAATATCCGCCGTCGCCGAAATAACCCACAATCACAATCATGTCCCACATCCGACATCTGGTCAACCGCCTACTATCCGCGGTTGCCACAAAACCCTCTAGTCCATAATCATGCCCTATCACCGATGTCCTATAACCGACATCCGGTCAACCGCCCAATATCCGCGGTCGCCGCCAAAACCCATGATCCATAATCCAGGCCCCGGCTACACTATCCCAAACCCCTGCTCAAACCCGAGCAACAAGAACCACCTGACTAACGAAAGGAGAAAAGAAACAAACAAGGTTTCTCCTAAGTCAAGTTCCAGCATGAAAGTGTAGCAATAAAAGATGGCCTATCTAGATGTCCAAACAAGCATGCAAGTGTTCTCAAGGAAATAAAGGAAAAGGTGACCAATAGTGGTTCCACATGTGTAACAATTAATGGCTCCGCATAGATATAACCATCATGCTAAAACATTATCCAACCACACATGTCTATAATCCACGTTCCACAATAAAGCATCACTATCCACCTATGCATGTCATAAAATCCTCAAATCGTACCAACCACTAACAGGATAATCATATAGTCCAAAATAAATATTCCAATCCACATGCAAGGTTAAACGCTAACATTCCATCCATACCAACATGTATAAGTCCCAACCACTATCAGATATCCACAATAGTATTTTCCATATGATAGGCTCACAATTTTATATTACTTAAGCATGCATGTCCAAATAAAGGGATCACTCTAATATTCCTAGTGAGCATGTCAAAATAGAGGTAAACAATAACCACCCACCTCGATCGCTAATTCCAAGTCCAAATAGTGCTCTCGCCCAAACCGATAAGCCGCCGCGATCGCTGTACAAAATTCCCAAAAGAACATACATAATTAACATACAATGCTCACACAAAATCTGCCCTAAACACAACAGTCCACAGTTTCCCTGTTTTCACCAGCGAAAAATGCTCAGAAAATTCCAAGAAAAATACTGTCACGATCCTCGCGACGAACCCGTCGAAACAAGTACCTGCACGCTCAAATCGGAGTTTCCTACACTGAGAAACAAATCTGACAAGGAAACCACCCCGAAATAAACTGCTCTCAAAAACTGAACCACAAGGTTCTGTAAACAGGAACTTCTCACCTTCGGGAAAAATTCAGAAAATTCCAAGAAAATTTGGGGATATTCCTCGTGATGTGTAGATGCAAAACGCCTTTTGAATCACCCCAATCCGATGCCTGTGCGCGAAGATATGGCCGAAATACCACAGTGCTGTCCAAAACTCCACCCAAGAAAAAGGGTCAAATGGAAGCTAAGGGAACTCCAAGATAAACTCGAAATGAGGAGGAGCTCAAAACACGAAGATCAAAGCCCTACCTGTCGTGAGTCCAACGGCGCAAGAATCGCCTCAATCGGAGGTCGGAGTAAGCCGGAGGAGTCCTCGCACCAAAATGCGACGAAGAAGATCACAAACGAACGAGCGTCGTGCCGCGCCGTAAAAATGCAAACCTCGGGATGCGTGCCGCCGAAAAATCCTGGAATCTGCAGATGGATCCGGCTTTGGGAGATGAAGATTTCTTGTGAAGGTGGCACTGTGAAAATCCGCGCAGAGAAGAAGTTCTTCAGTGCTGAACTCGGCCTATTTATATGCTAGAAGAAACAAATCCAAAAATTCCCAACCTGTCCTTTTTTCCGGGCGCTCCGGATTTTCGGGCGGCTACAGTGTTGGGCCCGGCCCAACACTGTGCGCGCCCGAAAGCCCCTCGGGCCTCCACGTCGCCCCTGCAACAGCGGACAGCCGAACCCCCCGCTCACGCCCCGCCGCGTGGCCCACGCGGAAGGTCGACACGTGGCGGCCCACGCGCGTCAACGCGCCCACGTGCGCCTGCGCCCGCCGCCTGCGCCCCCTGCCATGCGCGAATCCCGAGGCCGGCACTCCAGCTCCGTGGACCGGGCACACGTGGACCGGCCAACCACCGGTCGCCACGTGGCCCCGCCCGGTCCACCGCACACCCCGCGTCACCCGTGAAACGCGCCCACAACGCCACCCAACCACGCGATGCCACGTGTCCCCATCCTCTGGTGCACGCCGGCCGTGGACCGCGCGCCTGCCCGCGCACCCGCGCTCCTGCCCGCGCGCTGCCCGCGGCCGCTCCGCCGCCTGCCCGAGCCCGTCCGCCGTGCTCCGCCGCTGCCCGCCGCCGCAGCCGCTGCCCGCCGCCGGCCGGAGTTACTGTTCCTGCGTGAACAGTAACCAGTGCTCAAAAATAACAAGTGGGTAGTCCGTTTTGACCGTTTTCACGCGCTGAATCCGAATTTGATGTCCGATTTGCCAAATTCTAACTCCAAAATTTGCCGAAGGCATCCGGAAAGGTGTTCCTTGGTCCAAATTTCGCGCTGAGTCCATTTTTAATATCCGCTTCGCGCGAAACCACTTCTAAAGATCCGATGGAGTCCACTGATCACCCACGTGATCCATTAAGCCCGAAGCCCGCCACTTGTGTCCAATTGGTGCACTAACACCTCCAACACACAGTACAGGCTCCCCAGATGTCACCAATGACTCTACCACAGCTCTGCAGAGATCCAGGTCATCACACCACTAAGACAACTAGAGGCAATAAATAACAAGCAGTAAAAACTGAACTAGAAAGGCTGGAGCTACTCTACAGCTACCCTGCCTCCATCTAAATGCTCAACCTCTCACTCAATGGTCAAAGTACTCACGACGACACGAGACCACCGTCAAACCTGATGGCTCCCAACTACACTAGCACCGGTCTAAACACAGCTACTAGACTCCACTCAGCCCCCAAGCACGAGTGCAACTATAAAGATATCTGACCGAATAAACCTAATCAAATGAACCGGTATAAGACCCGGCACTGCCTGCTCTGCCGTCGAACTCAAGAACTCATCTGTGGGAAATACTGACCGACTACTGACCAGTACGGTCGCATCCCAAAATAGGTGACAGACCGACTACTGACCGGTACGGTCGCACCCAAAATAAGTAACAGACCGGCTCCTGACCGGCACGGTCGCACACTAAATAAGTAACGGACCGGCTCCTGACCGGCACTGTGGTGACCCAGATCTCCGCAGGGCTTCTACAGTGCGATTAGCAGCTTCTGGAGGCCTATGTGGCATGTCGGCGGTGTTTCTGCACCAATTTGGACTCAAGTGATGGACTTCGGGTGTATACTGGATCACGTGAGTGATCGGAGGACCCCGTCGGATGTTCTGTGTGGTTTCGCGCGAAATGGTTATTAAAATTGGACTCAGCGCGAAATTTGAGTAAAGAACACTTCTCCGGGAATTTTCGGCAAATTTTAGAAGAGGAATTTGGCAAATTGGACTTCGGATTTGGATTCAGCGCGCGAAAACGGTCAAGATGGACTATTTACTTGTATTTTTCGGAGTCCGGATGCGAAAACACGCATTTCGAGGATTTTGGTACTGTTCCGGCCGCCGGAGGGGCGCCGGCGGCGGCGGCGGGCGGCGGAGCGCGGCGGTTGGCGGCGGCGGAGGCGCGCGGTCCACCGCGGGGGTCGTGCACCGGGCGGAGGACGCGTGGCGCCTTCTGGTTGGCCGGCTCAGCGGGCGCGGTCCACGGAAGAGGCGCGGGTGCACGGTGGACCGGGTGCGGACACGTGGCCGAGCGTGGTTGGCGGGTCCTGGTGCGCGCGGTCCACGCGGCAGCGGCGGCTGCCTCGGGATGCGTGCCCGACACGGTGCCGCGGGCGGTGCGGCCGCGCACGTGGGCGCGGCGTGGGCGCTGCCGGGCGACGTGGGGGGCGCCACGTGGCGCCCCGTGGTTGGTCGGGCGCAGCCGCGCACGTCCGCGTGTCGGGACACGTGGCGTCGCGCGGTTCGCGGGCGCGCGTGCGCCGGGCGCGGGGAGCAGTGCGGGCCACGTGGCGCTCCCTCGTTGATTCGGGCGCGCACAGTGTCGGGCCGGGCCCAACACTGTAGCCGCCCGAAACCTGCGGGCGCCCGGAACTTGGGCCAAAAGTCCAAAGTGTTGGACTTTCGGGCTGAGCCTATAAATAGGCGGTTGGCTGGGGCTTTTTGCCCCCTTTCCCGAGCTCCCTTCCCCTTGCACCCTTTAGCAAAGTTGGAGATCTTCATCTTGCGCATCTTCTGGCAGAGGCCCGGATTTTTTGGAAGCCGCGGCGTCGACGACTTCGGCATCGGAGCGCAGTGTGGCGATTTTTCATCGGAGGCCCGTTATCGTCGCAGTTTGATCTGAGAGGTCTACAGAGCTACTCCGTCAGTATTTTTGGACGATTTCTGCGGCGTTGGAATCACGAGAGGTACGTCTTCGACTTTCGTGTGATCATCTTGCTGGATTCAGAGTTTATGACACGGTTTTCGAGGCATTTCTAAGCCGCTGTTTTCTGGTGGAGTTTTTGGACAGCGGCCCCTTGCCGGAATTTTATCTCCGCACCCGAGTGTCGGATCGAGACGAGCCTATACACTTTTTGGATCTACTCGTCGCAAGGATTATCATTGTATTTTTCCGGGATTTTTCTGAGGCTTGCCCGAAGGTATACTATTCCCCTTTTTTCTGTGTTTGAGTTTACAGTTGTGTGGTTGTGAGTGTTTGCGCACCTGTACTGTGGAATTTGTAACTCGGCCTACGGGGCTCGGATTTGGGCGTGCAGGTACCCGTTTCGAAGGTCTCGACGAGACGCTCGCTGTGATATTTTTATTGGAATTTTTGGAGTTCGTTTTATAGGTGAAAATTTCGTATTAAGGGGACTGTTCCCAGCAGATTTGTGATGCTTGGATTTTATGGAATTAAGTGTAACTTTGGGTTGTGTTTTTGTACCCAGGAGGTATTGATCACTGTTCCTGTATCGTTGGATTGGTGGGTATGTAGAGATATCCGTTTCTGGACTGTCTCAGCTGTGCGACTCCGGACAGTTAGCATTTTCAGGTGGGTGGCCTTGTCTCCAAGATTGATGGACTGTGCTTTAAATCTGCTATAGTAGGACTATGCATGATAGTGAAATGCTTGTGCAGCATGTTAGAATGTAGGAATTGCTATTCCTTGTATTATCTGATGGTATTGTCATCTCCTTGCTTTCTACCATCTGTAAATTATAGTTATTGGAACTTGACCTAGCACCCCGTCATATGTTGCATGTGAAACCAGACTAGTAGAAAACCCTCACTTGGGCTAGGGTTATTTCTGCTTTAGACATCCACACTTCTACTTTCCTGGACATAGTGTTCTTCCTCGCCCGAGTAGTGGGCCGAGTGGTCAGGAGTTATCTTTTAGTGTGGGTTGCATGTTACACTCGTGCTTGGGAGCAGAGTGGAGTCTGGTAGATGTAGTTGGTTGTTCATTTGTAGCGGGAGCTGTTTGGGTAGACGGCGGTCCCGAGATGTTTTATTTTTCTTGTTTTATCTGTCGCCGCTGTGTTAGTGGCAGCGGTAGATCAGTGTTAGCAGGACCTTAAACCCAGAACCTTTTTGGACACACATATGATTTTTGTCAACCAAATATTTTCTTCCAAGCATCGTAGGGTCGCCTGAGTCTGTTCCTGTTTGATTGGACGAAGGCATTAGCTCTTCGAGGCTTAGATGTAAAACTTGGTTTCAACTGTTTTCCTAAAAAGAACTAAAAATCATTAAATATGGATTTCTTACAGATCAGATGGCTTCAGTAAGAAATGTCACAGTTTTTCCTATAAATTAACCACCGAGATGATTCGAGTGGTCTGGGTTCTAAGGTCTGCCTTTTCTTGGGACGAGAACAACGAGAGGCTATGCCTAGAGCCTGTTCTTGTTTGATTTGGGTTGTAGGTTCTAGTCTTTCAGTGTTCCCGGACCCTTCATTGGGTTAGTGGTTGAGATGTTCGGCCTGTTTGGCCTGTTGAGTCAGCTGTTCGCAGTGGATGCGATGTCGGCCTGTTGAGGCAGTTGTTCGCAGTAGATGCGACGTTTGGCCTGTGTGGCCTGTTGAGACAGTTTCTCGCAGTGGATGCGACTTGGTGCCATGAGTTGGCAGAGTGTGATCTAGAGGTTGTTTCTCTGATTTAGTGGTGGAGGTGGTTCTCCCACTTAGCCTTGAGGATCTTGGGGTTCTGGCAGATCGAGTCGTGGAGGTTTCCCGACTCAGCCATGGTCGTGCATTTATCAGATTGAGTCGTTGAGGGTTCTCCGACATAGCTGTGAGAGTGTGTTGGGCTATTCCTGTTCGAGTCGAGGTTCTTTTTCCGACTGAGTTGTGCTTTGAGCTTGGAGTACCGATCTGTTTGATCGTGGATCATAGCCTGCATGAGCCACATTTGAGCTTGACAGAGATACTTTACAGAGATACTTGAGATGGGTTACTTTTTACTCGAGCGGGTCGCTCCCCTCGAGTGCCACTCCGGAGTAGGCGAGACCGGGTTGTTATACCGGCGTGAGATTGAGCTTTTCTATCGCGACTTGTCGTTGCATTTGTCCCTCTGGCTGTGCTGGTGTTGGCAGTCATGGACGCCCTACGTAAGTCCGCTCCTCCGGGACGTAACGGCAGTAGATCCTACGTAAGTCCGCTCCTCCGGGACGTAACGGCAGTAGATCCTACGTAAGTCCGCTCCTCAGGGACGTAACGGCAGTAGGTTGGCGCAGGCTTGACTGGACCCGAGGAGGCAGTCAGTTCAGATTGAGTGATCAGAGATGAGAGTTAGTTGTGGCATCATGTTCTTTCTGTCCCACTCTTTGAGCATCTAGATAGAGGCATAGTAGCTGTAGAGTTTACTTTTCCCAGCTTTCCTTACAGCACTGCTTTTGTTACTTTATGCCTCTAGTGGACTTAGTGGGCAGACCGTCGGGCTTGTTGGCGGCACCCACTGAGAACTACTTGGGACGTAGTTCTCACACCCGTCGTGGTGTCTTTTCCCACAGGAACTTCTACTCCAGTTCCTGTTGTTCCTGTTGCTGATCCTTCTGACCGAGGCGAGGGAGTCGCGAGCTAGTGAGCATCTAGATAGAGGCATAGTAGCTGTAGAGTTTACTTTTCCCAGCTTTCCTTACAGCACTGCTTTTGTTACTTTATGCCTCTAGTGGACTTAGTGGGCAGACCGTCGGGCTTGTTGGCGGCACCCACTGAGAACTACTTGGGACGTAGTTCTCACACCCGTCGTGGTGTCTTTTCCCACAGGAACTTCTACTCCAGTTCCTGTTGTTCCTGTTGCTGATCCTTCTGACCGAGGCGAGGGAGTCGCGAGCTAGTTCCCTACCCGTCGTTGGAGTGTAGCGGTACCCCTTCAGAGGAGAGCTTCAGTAGATTAGTTATTTTATTTTCCTCCTTTGAGAGACTGTTGTAGTGAGGATTGTTATGTATTGAGAGCCTGTACACTGATGTATTTATTGGAGATACCTCCCGGTTGAGTTCTGAGTTTGTATATGAGGATTCTGCATGATTATCATTTTTGGGAGACGGACATTGTTGTGTTATTTCCAGTTGTGCAGTGATTGATTTAGTTATACAGCAGATTTTTATTTATAGCTCTGATATCTGTTTAGCGGTAGTACTTTTCTTGCAGGTAGGACGCTTCACCTATGCGGGTTTGGCATAGGTGGCGGATCTGTTGGCGAGCCGGGTCGCAGTTTCGACCCCGGGGCGTGACAGATTAGAGTGGTATCAGAGCCTAGGTTGTAGGTCATTGAGGACTTAGAAACCCTAGGCTTGTGGTTGGACATTAGGATGACCACGTGAGAGTCGTGACTTTTAGCGAGAGTCCTGATCGAGTTTTGTACCTCTCCCAAGAGACGGGATGAGTGATTGGCATGTTTATGCTCCTAAGCGATTATGTTGGCTGCAGACAACATAATGCTGTGGAATTGATAACATGTCTTAGACTTTCGCTGGATTGGGTCGTATGGTTGTTGTGTCCTGATGTTTGTTATTGTGTAGTGGTCTACGATGCCCCTGAGACGTCGTGTAGCGAAGAGGGCACATCCCGCATCTGATGAGTAACCCGAGCAGCGGGAGACAGAGCTATCAGAGCAGAGCGAGACCCAGGAGTTATGGATCCAGATGGCACAGATGTCGGAGGCTGTCTGATGCCAGGAAGAAGCCATGGAACGTTTGATGCGCTTGTTGGAGCAGAGAGCATAGCCAGTGGCAGTACCGCTTGAGTGTCCTCCAGTACTCTCTTCCTATGCAGTGGTATCTTCAGTTGTACCAGTGGCGCCGATGGAGCGAGCAGCCCCCTCCGTGCCGACGAGCAGTGTCGAGGCACCGAGGCAGGGTGGATAGTGGATAGTAGCTGAGCTTTGGGACATCATTGATCGATGGAGCCAGTCCCGGCAGTCTGAACCATCCCGATTCATAGGTTTGAGTTGGAGCCTTTGTAGGCAGAATTGGGGTTGGTGGTGATGGAGAGACTCTCGGAGAGCCTCCCTGTGCTAGGGAGTTTATGCAATTGTTGAACTGCACGCTCCAGGTTTCGAGGGTTGAGGCGCATAGGATATGTTTGACGGGGAATGGTTTGCGCTAGGATACATTTCAGTGTAGTTGGTCCCTCCGTTTTGGATTATTGACGCTTCGATGGATAGGCTTTGTGTATGGAGCATGGCGCTGCAGTTCCTTGGGATAGGGATCTGCCGCCAGAGGCGAGTTCTGGATATTGGCGCTTGGCGCCGGATGATGGAGGACAGATCGGCCGGCAGAGATATTTCTGATTTTATTTTTTCCTGGATAACGGGTTCCCGTGATGCCAGAGATCGGGTGGACCCCGATGGCAGCATCAACCTCTATATCGGAGTGGCGCAGCGGTAGCGTGGATTTGTTAGACTGCGGAAGGTGAGGACTTTGACCTTCTGCGAGGCAGACGAGAGGAGATTTGGTTGTTGAGGTCGTTAGAGCACACTGGTTATAGCGACAGTGTGAGAGGTGCTTACGGCGGCACCGGGACCCAAAGATATCCCTGTTGCCACGAGATTCCGGGTGTGATTTCACCTGAGCTGTTGATAATGCCGCCGGTTAGGGAGATAGAGATTGGGTTGGCGTGGTTCGGGGAAACCGCGCCACCCTCGACAGCACCTCATTGGATATTGCCAGTAGAGCTGTGAGAGCTGATGGCGCAGTTGCAGGATTTGATGGATCGAGGGGTCTGTTTGACCTAGTGCCACGCCGTTGATATACGGTGGTGATGCCACATCGTTGATACACGACTGTGAGGGC
Source organism: Tillandsia leiboldiana (assembly GCA_029204045.2). Lineage (NCBI taxonomy): Eukaryota > Viridiplantae > Streptophyta > Magnoliopsida > Poales > Bromeliaceae > Tillandsia > Tillandsia leiboldiana. The sequence continues at coordinate 9,242,073 of CM055061.1, forward strand.
CCTTTTATGGTTCGTGTGTAGACAGGTCCGAGTATTATTCTGGACCTTTTGTTGGAGTCATACTCCGGCAGTTGTACGATTGATGCAGGTACAGATTTTGGAATCATACGGCTGAGTATTTCGCCAAGATGGTGTTCAGGACACGGTAGGGGCATTATGTTTTAGTAAGGCCAATTGGATTGATTAGCGCCCTGCCACTCTTTTGGTTTGAGGAATTGTGCTCCAGCTGTACTTGATTGCTTTGGTAACTAGATCCTCCAGGGATATTATGATCTACTCCCAGAGCAGCTTGGAGCATGAGGAGCACTGGTGGATGTATTACCATGCTGTGTGGATGAAGCTGTATGCCAGGCTATTGAGATACAAGTTTTAGCTTTAGAAGCTTACCTTCATGGGCCACATTGTGTTAGCCGTAGGAGTGGCGGTGGAATTCCGGCCAATGTGGATGCTATTGAGATTGGCTGAGATCAACATTTATTGTTGAGGTGAGGAGTTTTTTTTTGGATTGGCAGTGTTATGTACCTACCCTGTTTTTGTGGCACCTTTTGGGTTGAGCTAGTTTCGAGGACGAAACTTTCTTTTAGTGGGGGAGGATGTGGTGACCCAGATCTCCGCAGGGCTTCTACAGTGCGATTAGCAGCTTCTGGAGGGCCTATGTGGCATGTCGGCGGTGTTTCTGCACCAATTTGGACTCAAGTGATGGACTTCGGGTGTATACTGGATCACGTGAGTGATCGGAGGACCCCGTCGGATGTTTTGTGTGGTTTCGCGCGAAATGGTTATTAAAATTGGACTCAGCGCGAAATTTGAGTAAAGAACACTTCTCCGGGAATTTTCGGCAAATTTTAGAAGAGGAATTTGGCAAATTGGACTTCGGATTTGGATTCAGCGCGCGGAAAACGGTCAAGATGGACTATTACTTGTATTTTTCGGAGTCCGGATGCGAGAAACACGCATTTCGAGGATTTTGGTACTGTTCTGGCCGCCGGAGGGGCGCCGGCGGCGGCGGCGGGCGGCGGAGCGCGGCGGTTGGCGGCGGCGGAGGCGCGCGGTCCACCGCGGGTGTCGTGCACCGGGCGGAGGACGCGTGGCGCCTTCTGGTTGGCCGGCTCAGCGGGCGCGGTCCACGGAAGAGGCGCGGTGCACGGTGGACCGGGTGCGGACACGTGGGCCGAGCGTGGTTGGCGGGTCCTGGTGCGCGCGGCTCCACGCGGGCAGCGGCGGCTGCCTCGGGATATGCTTGCCCGACACGGTGCCGCGGGGCGGTGCGGCCAGCGCACGTGGGCGCGGCGTGGGCGCTGCCGGGCGACGTGGGGGGCGCCACGTGGCGCCCCGTGGTTGGTCGGGCGCAGCCGCGCCCGTCCGCGTGTCGGGACACGTGGCGTCGCGCGGTTCGCGGGCGCGCGTGCGCCGGGCGCGGGGAGCAGTGCGGGCCACGTGGCGCTCCCCTCGTTGATTCGGGCGCGCACAGTGTCGGGCCGGGCCCAACACTGTAGCCGCCCGAAACCTGCGGGCGCCGGAACTTGGGCCAAAGTCCAAAGTGTTGGACTTTCGGGCTGAGCCTATAAATAGGCGGTTGGCTGGGCTTTTTGCCCCCTTTCCCGAGCTCCCTTCCCCTTGCACCCTTTAGCAAAGTTGGAGATCTTCATCTTGCGCATCTTCTGGCAGAGGCCCGGATTTTTTGGAAGCCGCCGGCGTCGACGACTTCGGCATCGGAGCGCAGTGTGGCGATTTTTCATCGGAGGCCCGTTATCGTCGCAGTTTGATCTGAGAGGTCTACAGAGCTACTCCGTCAGTATTTTTGGACGATTTCTGCGGCGTTGGAATCACGAGAGGTACGTCTTCGACTTTCGTGTTGATCATCTTGCTGGATTCAGAGTTTATGACACGGTTTTCGAGGCATTTCTAAGCCGCTGTTTTCTGGTGGAGTTTTTTGGACAGCGGCCCCTTGCCGGAATTTTATCTCCGCACACGAGTGTCGGATCGAGACGAGCCTATACACTTTTTGGATCTACTCGTCGCAAGGATTATCATTGTATTTTTTCCGGGATTTTTTCTGAGGCTTGCCCGAAGGTATACTATTCCCCTTTTTTCTGTGCTTGAGTTTACAGTTGTGTGGTTGTGAGTGTTTGCGCACCTGTACTGTGGAATTTGTAACTCGGCCTACGGGGCTCGGATTTTGGGCGTGCAGGTACCCGTTTAGGAAGGTCTCGACGAGACGCTCGCTGTGAATTTTTATTGGAATTTTTGGAGTTCGTTTTACAGGTGAAATTTCGTATTAAGGGGACTGTTCCCAGCAGATTGTGATGCTTGATTTTATGGAATTAAGTGTAACTTTGGGTTGTGTTTTTGTACCCAGGAGGTATTGATCACTGTTCCTGTATCGTTGGATTGGTGGGTATGTAGAGATATCTGTTTCGGGACTGTCTCAGCTGGTGCGACTCCGGACAGTTAGCATTTTCAGGTGGGTGGCCTTGTCTCCAAGATTGATGGACTGTGCTTTAAATCTGCTATAGTAGGACTATGCATATAGTGAAATGCTTGTGCAGCATGTTAGAATGTAGGAATGTAAATTCCTTTGGATTATATGATGTATTGTCATTCATTGCTTTCTACCATCGTTAAATTATAGTTTATTGGAACTTGACCTAGCACCCCGTCATATGTTGCACGTGAAACAGACTAGTAGAAAACCCTCACTTGGCGGAGGGTTATTTTGCTTTAGGACATCACACTTCTACTTTCCTGGGACATAGTGTTCTCCTCGCTCCGGGGGTTAGTGGGTTTTCGATAGTGTCAGGAGTTATCTTTTAGTGTGGGTTTGCATGTTACA